>LPNX010689455.1:436624-571175 GCA_001517045.1 Pseudotsuga menziesii | reverse complement strand
GAGGTGCAAACCTCTTCTCAGGTATTGCACTAAAGGAGGTTTGCACCTCGAGAGATTTGATCCCTCTCGGCGCTTGATAGAGCCTAGGATTTGGATCTAGGCTGGTTATTATCATTACAGTCCTTATGATAGTGACGAGGTCACTATCACACTTACTTTTTGCGTGACTCAGACTTGTTATTTACGAGACCTTTAATTATCATGGTGTGAATGTTTTATGACTTGACTATGCCCTATCATAATAATCCTAAATGGTTTGTTTTTAACATTTGGTTGGAGGATAAAATACTTGCAAAAACCTTGGTATAAATTTCCATGGCATATTTCTTATGCCATGGACTTAGGGATTAAATCCTAAGTTTAAACGATGCATAGCGATTTTATACATATCACATTGAATGGAATTATATGATAATGTATCGTGTATGAACTATAGGGGTTTGGGTTTGTGTTGGAGCAGAGTCCCACAGCTACAGGAGAAGCTGCCATTTTGGCGAATGGATAGTTTGGTGAAGATGAAGAGATAAGGTAAAGGTACGACGCCGTAGCATGTTTCTAGCTGCAGAGCAGAGTCGAAAACCGTGACTATTGGGAAAGAGAAGTCAAGGAAGACGACAATACCTGAGCGGCTGAGAAGAGAGAGCTCAACCACTGCATTGAAGGCAGCGGCGAAGACAGGAGGGCTCAGCTACCCTCATAAAGGAAAAGGAGCGATGAGGCCGAGGTATTGAAGACGAAGGACAGAAGATGGGAAGTGGTGCATAGTACCCATGGTCAGCGCCGGGAAGCATGGAAGACTGCAGAGAGCAGTGGTGTGACGGAAAGCGGCTAACCCAAGTACAGATATGCCAACTGTCACTAGTTAGGGATTGGGGTTACTGTTGGGATAGGCCCACAGTGTTGTAATGGCGAGACCTTCGGGCCGCATATAAAGGGATGTATTTTGTATTGTAAAAGGTTAGCTAGTCAGTCCTTCTAGAGCTATTAGGGTAACCTGTAATTATTCAGACATCAGTGAGTCTGAGAGTCCAGTATTCTGTTAGCTCACTGTTATTTTGTATTGTAACAATCCACAGGGATTGACAAAGAGAGAGGGAGAGAGAGTGAGAGTATATTGTAAGAAGGAAATATAGAGAAGAGATCTAAGGGAGAAGGGCTCTAGCCTATGTGCGGAGTTACCCAGAAGATCTCTAGCTACATATGTGGTGCAGCAGAACTGTGTACCTCTCTCAAGTTATAATATAGAAACATAGTTTTGTGGACGTAGCTTCTACCCTGGAAGTGAACCACGTAAAATCAGAGCGTCATGTGATTGATTCATGTGATTGTATTTACTTGTTATATCTGTCATTCATTACATGAACTTTGCTTACAGTAACTGTATGTATGTGTTATTCAGTTCACAGCATATTAAAAGGATAAATGCAAGTTGAAGTCTTTAAGTATTCTGTATAAGAGTTTGTCTATGTTTCACTCAAGACAGTTAAGAGTCGCAGTGTAAAACAGTCGTGTGTGTTGAGTCTTGCAAGTTGAACACCAGTACGCTAAGTACGCTGAGCCGCAGCGGTAGGATATCGCAAGGAGGCGATATCGCACCATCAGAGGAGCTGAGGTGCGCAGTACCGTAGGTTGATGATTGAGAGTAGGAGAGAGTTACGTGTTGCTCAGGACGTGGCAATGCGATAAAGGTTAGATTCATCGCGAGTAAGAGGAAACTGCGCATCGCAAAGAGAGGTCTCACGGGTTGAGAAGAGCTGCGAGACACACATAGGACGCTATACAGAACCTGGTCGAGACACTTGAGTCCTTGGCCAACCCATTAGGATCACTTCGAGTGAGACTTCAGGCCGCTCTGCGGTCTGTTTCTGAAAGGGCTAGTGAGCTAGGGGTGTTGTTGGTACAATATAGTAAACCCGGGTCTGCCCAGCGAACCAACAAATGGTTCCGTTGCTGGTTTTGAACAAACTGAGCACTGATGTTATGGTGGCGTCCTACTAGAGACGAATTCAATGAGTGGGTTGGGTCTAAGGAGAAAGAGTTTGCCAAACATGAGAACAAGAGTCCTAGACTGAGTACAGAGGACTGGTTACAAAAACATATCGTTACAAACCTACATGCGATATTTTTTGTGACCTTTGGAAACGATCTTTATGACTGGTTATCAAAGTTGAATGATACGAGTATATTCAAGAAGAAAAGAAACATTGTCTAGACACCGGAGCTGATTCAGACTGTGAAGAACCTTGATAATCCCATTAAGACGACAGTAGACTTCTGTCTTGCGAGTGTGCTAGAAGGTTTCATCACAGATTTTGCAGTTGAACAGAGAAAAAGCTTCAGCGAGGCTGAGTGGTACTTCTTCAAAGGATATCGCGGTAAGTACCTAAAATCTTTAAACTTGTCCATTAAGATGTTATTACATGAAAAAGGAACAATGGATCTAGTTTCAGATGAATAAGTAAAGATAGTAATGTCACAAGAGTTTGAAAGTGATTTTGATGACATTGAACGTACGCGTAGTGGAAAGAAATACAAAGTAGATTTCAGCTCTCCCATACTTGAAGAGAGTTCAGATAATACTAGACAACAGAGTCACAGTACCACAGAAAGAACAGAAGGGGGTATCCCTTACCACCCTTATACCCCATAGAAACAGATCGGGACTCAGAACAATCCCATAGGAACTCCATCTAGTAGCTCCCAGACAGTACACACTACTGCTAAATCACCTCCACCTACACCATCGAGTGGTAGTAACACATCAAATCAACATCCACCACGTAGAAATAGAATGGGAGATGATATGAAGCTACCTATATTTAAGGGTACAGGGGCAGAGGACCTAGAGCAGCATTGGTTTCTATGTGAAGCTGTGTGGACCATTAAGGCAATCAATGATGATAATAGTAAACTTGTACAGTTGGTCACCACACTGAGAGAACAAGCCTTAACATGGTATATGAAGTACACCACAGCGATACCCAGAACACTTGTCCATGTCAGGACCGCCATGATTAAAGAGTTTAAGAAACCTAAGTCTGAGTCACAGTGCATTACAGAGCTTAAAGACATCAAATAGTTACCTATAGAGTCAGTGTGGGACTTCGATCAGAAATTTAAAGCCCTTATAGACCAAGTCAGCTTTGAGTTTGCACCGGAGCAGCATAAGGAATGGTTTATTGCAACACTGCTCCCTCACATCAGACTACCATTAATGCAGCAGAAACTCCAGACGCAGGACGACGCGTTGGAGATGGCGATGAAACTAGAGGCTTCACCTCTAGCTGAAACCAGCACAGGTATGACAAATCTGCAAAACCAGTTGGCAAATCTCACGATACAGATGCATGAGCTTAAGAAAGGGAAAGAGGTTGCGCAAGACATATGGTGCGTAAAGTGTAAAGAAAAAGGACATACTAAAGATAATTGTCCAGTCTTTGTAGAATATATAGCAACTAGGGTTCCTAACCCCTTACCACAGACCCATGGGCCGTGGTGTGAAATATGCAAAACAAGAGGACATCTACCTCACCAGTGCCCTCTACTTCAGAAGTACGTGTAGACACCTAAGAAATTATACTGTCTTCTGCAAGTTTGTAGGCCATGATGAACATGATTGCCGAGCCTATGATCTCATGGTTGGGAGCAAGCAAGACTTGTACAGAGTCCAATCAGAAACACAGGGTCCCCATAGTATGATTAGGCTCATGTTGGCCGTGGAGGAGGATTCAGAGGATGAGGACATGGATGAGTCTTTAGCCGGGGAGAAGGCTTTGGCCGCAGTCACGGACTAGTCACTTGTTACAACTGTGGAGTTCTGGGACATTATGCTAGGGACTGTCAGAGCCCTACCACCACATGTAACTATTGCAAATCTTACGATCATGCTATAGAAGACTGTCCTACCTTGATAGCTAAGATTAGAGAACCTAAGCCAACATTACACCAGAACATCCATCTTATTGCTACTGAGCAAGAAGAACCAGAACCAAGAGTCAACATTGTGACTCGCAGCGGTGCTTCCACCAATGGGACATCGCAGGTTACTGAAAATACCACAGGTCAGGAGTGGGTGCGCAAAGCTCCTAACAAAACAACACCACTTGACCTATAGAAGAATAAACAGACATTTTAGGAAGCTAAGACTTTCTTTGATGACCCTATGCAATCAGGATCGCAAGTACCGCTATCTAGGGGCGTACCGCAATAAGCACCTTGTGGCGTTAGCCCTGTACAGATATCGCAGGCTACCACATCGGGCACATGCGATGAGGACGAGTTGGAAGGAAGTGTACAATCCTTCCTGTGGAGCTGTTTAAAACTCATGAAAAATGAGCAAGCTATCGGAAAACTTCAGCGCATCATAGATCAGTCTCAACCATATTCTTCCGTGAGCAGTGCACAACATGTTGTTCATAATATTATGGGACATACAAGAACAGGAAGAGAGATGCGACTCACAGCACAAGTTGGAGAATTTGAAATGGACGAGGTGATCCTAAATCTAGGATCAGAGGTAAATGTTCTGACTAAGCAGACATGGGAACAGATGGGTAGCCCTAAGTTAGTCAGATCGCCTATCAATCTCAGATTAGCTAATCAGCAGCGGGTATCACCCCTGGGTCGATTATCGCAAGTGCCAGTTGACATTGACGGAGTTCGCAGCTCTGCGGACTTTGAAGTTATAGAAATCATTGGCGATAGTATACCATATCCATCACTACTAGGCATTGATTGGGCGATTGGTAACATGGCCGTTATCGATTTAAAGAGAATACAAATGACCTTTTAGGACGCGCAGATCCGGGTCATCGCACCGTTAGATCCTCTTCAGGGTCCTAGATACATTGAACCTATCTGAGCAGAGGAAGAGGCATGTAACATGGAGAGTCTTTATTAGATGACTGCGAACCAGGGCGACTACATCAATCCAACTGCAGAAGGGAACATTAGTTGGCGATGCGACAGCTCATGCGCATCGGATTCGGATGTTGGTATAGAGAATTGGCAGAACAGACTTTACGAAGTCTCATTGCGCAGATGTGCGTACATGACTAAATCACTGCGATGGATTGGCGCAGAGATCAACGAGATTCCAACATTTCATGGTCTAACAGATATCCAAGACTTTCTCACGCAGTTTGAACAACAAATTCCTCATGAGCAGAGGATCACAGCTATGGACCTTGTAGTACGAGCCACACCTGCAAGATGGTGGTATGCACATAAAGAGAATATCGCATCATGGGATGATCTTGAGAGATTGATGGTGATCAGATTCTCTACCAACAGAGAGTATGTCCAGTAGAGATACACAGGAGAAAGTGACCCCAGGTCACATATTCAGACGTGTGAACAGGATTGGTCGGACATTCCCGAGGATGAATGGGTTCACCGATTCATTCACACTTTGGACACAGTTCCACGGAACTGGTACACAGAGACTGAATTGCGCAAGGGAACGACTACATGGCCACTTCTAATAGATAGCTTTCTACTTACCTTCGCTTTTGAATCTGAGTATCCAAATGTTGATTAGGCCCTAGATGTAATAAAGATTAAGATATTTGAGGATTGTACCCTACCAGTACATACTCAACTTGAGTGGGCCATCCAGTTAGAAGAGGCACTCGAGTGCTATAACTTCGAATCAGAACTAGAGGATGAGGATGAGGATCCTCGCAACATCAACATTCCAGAGCCAGAGGGGACTCGTGATGTTGATGGACCGAAGCTACAGATTCCAGCAATCACAGAGCTGATCAAGATTAAAAAGATCAATATTGGCACAAACGCAGATCCAAAGTTTGCCTCTATTGGAGACTATTGGACCGATGAAACAGTCGGACAGATTGCAGACTTGCTACATGACTATCAGGACCTATTTCCCACCAAGTTCACAAAGATGAAGGGAATAGTCGGAGACCTAGGAGTAATGAGGATACCATTGAAGGAGGATGCTAGACCAGTTAAGTAGCGTCCATATAGATTAAATCCGCGCTACAAAGAAAAAGTTAAGGATGAGATAAATAAGATGCTAGCAGCAGGCATCATTGAGCCCGTAGAAGAGAACGAATGGGTTAGTCCCATGGTCGTGCAAGAGAAGAAAACCAAAGGAGACATTAGGATCTGTGTCGACTTGCGTAAACTCAACGACGCATCGCTTCATGACCCATTTCCGACACCTTTCACTGATGAAGTACTAGACAATGTGGGAGGACAGGAGGTCTACTCCTTCACTAATGGCTTTTCAGGCTATCACCAGATCAGAATCCACCCAGAAGATCGACATAAGACCACTTTTACAACAGAATGGGGCTCATTCCAGTATACGGTAATGCCCTTTGGTCTTAAGAATGCACCAGCTATCTTTTCTAGAGTAGTAGTTGCTGTATTTAAAGTATACATCCATAAATTCCTAGAATTTTATTTTGATGATTGGACTGTATTTGGATTAATTGACAAGCACATAGGAGATTTAAGACTGATGTTAGAGAAATGTAGGCAGTACCAGTTTTCTCTAAACTTGAAAAAATGTATATTCTGTGCGCCATTCGGTATTTTGTTGGGTCACATTGTCTGCAGGCAAGGCTTGATGGTAGATCCCTCAAAGATTGCCATCATTGTAAATCTTCCAGCTCCCAACTCGGTCAAACAATTGAGGACAGTACTTGGTCATACCGAAAACTACAGAAAATTCATCAAGGGATATGCAAAGATTACAGCACCGATGGAAAAACTGCTAAAGAAAGATGTAAAATTCCTATGGAATGAGGAATGCCAGCAGAGTCTAAACACACTTAAAGAGAATATGGTTATAACACCCATCTTAGTATTTCCAGACTGGACTAATCCGTTTCATGTACATGTGGATGCATCTGGCATCGCACTAGGGATTGTTTTAACGCAACCAGGAGAAGGAGGTATCGAGCATCCTATCGCATACTCCAGCAGAAAGCTATCGACAGCAGAAAAGAACTACACCACGACAGAAAGAGAAGGCTTAGCTATGGTGTACGTGCCACAGAAGTTCAGGCACTACCTGTTGGGTGCCTCGTTCAAGATGTTTACTAACCATTCCGCATTGAAGTATCTGGTCAATAAGCCAGTGTTAGGGGGAAGAATCTGCAGATGGTTACTCCTCTTTCAGGAGTATGATTTTGAAATCATTGTCAAACCAGAAAGATTGAACGTCGGACCTGATCATCTGTCGTGAATAGACTCAGGAGAAGAACCAAGTAATCTAGAGGACAATTTTCCAGATGTGCAATTGTTCTCTATCCAGATCACAGATGAGTACTATGCTGATATCATTCACTTTCTCACTACAGGAAGGGAACCTGAGGAGTTTACCAAGCATCAAAAGAGGCAGTTGGTTGTTAAAGAAGCATACTTCAACCTGATCATAGGACAGTTATACAAGCTAGGTCTAGATGAAGTCCTGCGCAGATGTGTGATGCCGCATGAAAAAGAGGCCATTATCAGAGAAGCACATTTTGGTACCGCAGGAGGTCATTTCACAGGAAAGCCGACTGCGCAGAAAATCCTAGCCGCAGGATTATGGTGGCCTACGTTACATAAGGATAATAAGGAATTTTGCAGATGCTGCGATATCTGCCAGAGGGTGTGAAAACCTTCACGACGAGATGAAATGCCGCTGCGACCACAGGTTACGCTGCGTGCATTTGACAAGTGGGCTATAGACTTTGTGGGTCCTATCAACCCACCAGGAAAATGAACTTGTGCGAGATATATCATCACTGGAACAGAGTACCTCACCAGGTGGGCAGAGGCCAAAGCAGTAAGAAATTGTGATGCTGCTATAGCCGCACAGTTCATTTTTGAAAACATCATCACTAGATTTGGATGCCCAGTAATTTTGATGAGCGATCAAGGCACACACTTCTTGAATCACACCATTGAGGCCTTGACGGAAGAATTCCAGACACAGCACCATAAGAGCACTCCCTACCACCCACAAGCTAATGGTATGGTGGAGGCCTTTAACAAGATTTTAGAAAACGCTCTTACTAAGATCTGCAACATCCAAAGGAATGATTGGGACCTCAAAGTTAACGTTGTATTATGGGCGTATAGGACTACATGCAAGAAACTTACAGGACACACACCTTTCAGCTTGGTGTATGGACAGGAGGACGTTATGCCTATGGAGTATATTCTTCCCAGTTTAAGAATTGCTCAGAATGCGGGAATGGCTAATACAGACACGGTGCAGGAAAGGATAGTACAGTTGCTTGCCTTAGAGGAAGACAGATTCATCACCGGATTCCATCAGAAAGTGCAGAAGGCATGAGAAAAATCTTGGCATGACAGACACATTAAGAGTAAGACTCTTCAGATCAGAGACCTAGGACTCCTCTATGACAGTAAATTTATTAAGTTTCCAGGGAAGTTCAAGACGCATTGGTTGGGGCCGTATCAGATACAGCAAGTCACAGAGGGAGGAGCCGTTCAGCTCAGCAAACTGAATGGGGAGCTTCTTCCCACGATGATCAATGGCAGTAGGCTTAAGCTCTATAGTGACAACCACTCCACCTGTCAGCCCTAACTCAAAGTCGCAAGCGGTGCAGATGTCCAGTGTAGTTGAAAGGAGGCATCACACTGGGAATTAGTCTACACCGGCAGGTATTCTAAGTAACAGGAATCGCATAAGGACGGTTCATTTTGCGCAAGTTAAAAAAAATGTTTAAGTTTGTTTTGAGCAAGTGATGCGGTGTGGCATCGCAGCAGCGCGATGTTTCTCAGTGCCACATACCTAGTTTGCAACGAGACAGAGGGCTATTCAAGTCTCCCTCTGACAGGAAGTTAATGAAGAAATGACCGGTATACCTTATCGTATATTCAGGAACAGCATAATCAATTATCAAGATTTCGCAAATCTTCGACGATACCGGCGCCTACATACACACGCTTCGAGGGAAATTGATCGGATTTCAGCATTTATTGAGGATCGGAATGACGGGTGTGGTCTCATCCATGCATTAATACAACCGATGGGTTCAGTCTAGATGACCGTTGCGTCCGGGATTGTCGCCTTCGGCATAAAAGCAGAAATTATTCATTCGAGAGGGTTACATTTGCAAAGAGCTGAGAGCTATAGAGTGCATCGTTAAGTTTTCCCTGTACATAGCTAATTTCGTTACAGAGTGCCGTGATTTCCATAGTTTGCAGCCATTGCCAATCCAAAGTATAACACCCAGTGAGTTCTGTCCAAGGAGGAACCCATAGAAGCGATTTTGGAAAGGTTCGAGCGTGGAGGCCTTATGTCTGCTATGACGACGCCGCCTAAGGGTGTCACGCCAAGTTCATCACAGACCGGATAGCTGCCAAGGATGAGGAGCCAAGCTCAATTAAGAGAAGAATCCAGTCCGGAGCTAGAGGAAGAAGTTCATAACGCAACAGACTACATCATACCACGAGTTGACGGCACACCAGAGCTAAAAATTCCCAAGAGTGGTAAGTTTCATGTTCCTATACCACAGATTGATTCTCAAGTAAAGGAAGATGGAGATATATTAGGATATGCCATTGTTGTTAAATTTGTAGATTATAACCTGGGCAATAGTAAGACATACCCTCAGTTCTGGCCAGATCAGTATCTTACGATTCAGAAGAACCCAAGGACAGGTGCAGATGAATATGTTCCCATGGAACATGTCCAGATTCTTGAGCGCTCAGGCTTGCTCAATCTGTTAAGAATACCACATTTTGGACGAGGCGCAGAGGTTAATGCCGTGGTGTGCATCCTAATTTCATGCATACATGGGGGTTACCTCTGGCTTGGTAACAGGGTCGACCTGAACATCAACCTGATACACCGCATCACCGGGCTGTCCAAGACTGGTCAAGACCCGAAGACAAATATAACAGGAAAGACCAAGGATTCCAAGCTATCACCAGCCCTAGTCGCCAAGTATAAACTACAGAGAGGAGGTCAGGCTTACGACATTGCAAGCTTAACAGACAACACACTCATATTTACAGCTAGTCTTCTTGCAGGCAGAACGATAACCAAGGTTCGCCCAAAGGAAGTCACAGGATCAGTAATTAACCTGGCCATACAAGTTGCAAAGGGGGAACAGTTCAATTGGTCTTTATTTTTGTTAAATATGTTTCAGTAATATTGTTTGCAAGCTCAGGATGAGGAAAACCACCCCTTCCATTTCTTATGGTTGCTGATACTCTATGCATTCGTCGGGTGGAAGGAGCCGCCCCATACCCAATTTCGAAAGCTAGCGAGTGGCGAGCCCAGAGGTGCGCGCTACACAAACTTATGGGAGACTAGCAGCCCAACCAAGAAAAAGTTCAATGCGATAGTATTCTATGAATACTATAGGCTGTTGAGGAACATCCTCCAAGAAACACCACGGATCAGCAAGGAGATCGTGGACACATATGATGATCGGCTTGAGTTTATGGTGGATCGCCACAGAATTTACCTATGGCCAAAAAGGGATAAAAGGGACAATTGGGCTAATGGTTGGTTCAGGATGATAGCGAAGGATGTCGAGGACGTCATCAAATACTTTGGTGATGACTGGAAGTAAGCGTTAGAAGATACCACACCCCTACCATCAGGTACCGCACAGATAGACCCATTGGACAAAGGCAAAGACAAAGTGGAGACCTAGACGCAAGATACATCACAAGTGCCACTACCAGGAGAAAAGAGGAAAGATCCACCGCAAGTGCCACCAGAGGCATAGATGACAAAGGAGGGAGAAGAAGGGACACTAGAGACACAGAAGAAGAAAAAGCACAAAGCCACAAAACTACCTTCAAAGACTGCACTGACAGAGGATGATTATGAACTCATTGCAACAAGAATGCATGACACGTTGAAGGACTCATTTGAGGCGATGCCAACATCGTAGGCAAAGATACAGAGCATGGTAGAAAAGAAGCTTCTGGACTTAAAATCAATTACTGAGAAGACTTCCATGACACAGGTTCCGTCGGTAAAGGCGACCGCAGGAGAAAGTTCAACACAGTCGATTTCCCGCGAGGAAATCTTGGCAACAGATCGCATCAATACAGTCTTGATACCACCAGTGAGCATCTGATTCCCTACGTCAATGATGGATTCATCGATACAGATTAGGAAACCTTTCGAGGTTAATCTCGCAGAGTTCCACATTGATCAGTTATAGATGATCCAGCAGCAGCTAAGCGCAGAGTTCAGAGGTACAGAGCTCGCGACTTATAAACAAAACACACAGCTAAAACAAAAGAATGCAGCACTCACCACCAGTTATCAAAAAAAGGCAGATTAGTTAAGAACATATGAAGAAAGAGAACATAATCTCTCTCAAGTCTTATAGAGCATCGCATTGGAGTTACCCCAATGTAATATTGAGTTCGCCTTGCCTCTCCCGCAGAAGGTAAGAAGAGTTGCAGACAGAGCAAAGGCTCTGGAGGAAACAGTAACCAGGATGGAAGAAACAGTGGCCAAGATGGAGGAAGACCACAAAGCGCAGATTGCTGAGCTTGAGGCTAGACCACCGGGAACCCCCCAGGTAGACAAGGAAGCCAGAGTAGAGGCCTTTCGACTCACTTCCACGCAGATGAAATATCGCATAGACGATGCAATGTCGGTGCTAGCTGATGCGACGAACACATGGTCGGAGTTAGATGAGCCTCTCGAGAAAGTAGAAATCCAGCAAAGTATTCAGTAGATAGAGAATACCACAACAGCAATGAAGGAAGAAATCAAGAGCTTAGCAGCTCTTCATAAGATGAGAAAGACGACGGAGATGAACCGCTTGCAGCAGGAAGCGCAGCGGTTGAGAGAAAAGGAGATACACATCAATGACCTGCTTCAACCATATCAGGAACAAATCACAGAGCTAGTCGATGCGGTTGAGCAGAAAGTTAGGGAGTTCACTGCCACCAAAAATGAAATTGATTCAGCAGAAGACTCCAGTATTAGTCAAGCTATGCTTGAATAGGCACAAGAGCGTGTCGCAGCTATGTAGCACGAAGTCATAGGACTTCGGGACAAGCTTCAGTGCACTTCGCAGGAAGCCAAGGAGAAGATACAGCAGGAGAAGCCCGCTGCTAGTGGCTCAGGGACGAGCCACAAGTAAGTGTTAGGGGACTGTTGGAGCAGAGTCCTGCAGCTACAGGAGAAGCTGCCATTTTGGCAGATAGACAGTTTGGTGAAGACAAAGAGATAAGGTAAAGCTACGACGCCGTAGCATGTTTCTAGCTGCAGAGCAGAGCCGAAAACCGTGACTGTTGGGACAGAGAAGTCAAGGAAGACGACAGTACCTGAGCGGCCGAGAAGAGAGAGCTCAACCACTACATTGAAGGAAGCGGCGAAGACAGAAGGGCTCAGCTACCCTCATAAAGGAAAAGGAGCGACGAGGCTGAGGTATTGAAGACGAAGGACAGAAGATGGGAAGCGGTGCATAGTACCCATGGTCAGTGCCGAGAAGCATGGAATACTGCAGAGAGCAGTGGTGTGATGGAAAGCGGCTACCCCAAGTATAGATATGCCGACTGTCACTAGTTAGGGATTTGGGTTACTGTTGGGACAGGCCCACAGTGTTGTAATGGCGAGACCTTCGGGACGCCTATAAAGGGATGTATTTTGTATTGTAAAAGGTTATCTAGTCAATCCTTCTGGAGCTATTAGGGTAACCTGTAGTTATTCAGACATTAGCGAGTCTGAGAGTCCAATAGTCTGTTAGCTCACTATTATTTTGTATTGTAACAATCCGCAGGGATTGACAGAGAGAGAGGGAGAGAGAGTGAGAGTATATTGTAAGAAGGAAATATAGAGAAGAGATCTAAGAGAGAAGGGCTCCAGGCTGTGTGTGAAGTTACCCAGAAGATCTCTAGCTGCATATGTGGTGTAGCAGAACTGTGTACCTCTCTCAAGTTATAATATAGAAACACAGTTCTGTGGACGTAGCTTCTACCCAGGAAGTGAACCACATAAAATTAGAGTGTTATGTGATTGATTCATGTGATTATATTTACTTGTTATATCTGTCATTCATTACATGAACTTTTCTTACAATAAATGTATGTATGTGTTATTCAGTTCACAGCATATTAAAAGGATAAATGCAAGTTGAAGTCTTTAAGTATTCTGTATAAGAGTTTGTCTATGTTTCACTCAAGACAGTTAAAAGTCTTAGTGTAAAACAATCGTGTGTGTTGAGTCCTGAAAGTTGAACACCAGTACGCTAAGTACGCTGAGCCGCAGCGGTAGGATATCACAGGGAGGCGATATCGCACCATCAAAGGAGCTGAGGTGCGCAGTACCGCAGGTTGAGGATTGAGAGTAGGAGAGAGTTACGTGTTGCCTAGGACGTGGCGATGCAATAAAGGTTAGAGTCATCGCGAGTAAGAGGAAACTGCGCATCGCAGAGAGAGGTCTCGCGGGTTGAGAAGAGCTGCGAGACACACACAGGACGCTATACAGAACCTGGTCGAGACACTTGAGTCCTTGGCCAACCCATTAGGATCACTTCGGGTGATACTTCAGGCCGCTCCGTGGTTTGTTGCCGAAAGGGCCAGTGAGATGGGGGTGTTGTTGGTACAATATAATAAAACCGGGTCTGCCCAAGAAACCAACAGTTTGGAGGATGTTAATGGGAAACAGGGTGTCTCCTTTAATGCGCATTGGAAAGAGTGGCAGCCTAGCTTAGTGCTTAGCTCAACGATGGGGTTTGGGCATTTGCAGCTTGGCTGCTTGCACTCTGCTCCTGCGCAGTATTAAGAAATGCAATTTCCATGGAATGACAAGTATGTGATCATTCTGTGTTATTGCCATAATTTTTTGGTTCAGTTGGTTTAACATCACATTTTCTCATGGTGCCTTTCGATCTGTGTTTGAAGGTTGCAGAGTGTAGCGAAGAATTGGGATTCGTGGCTTGTGGATAATGTTGTGGGAAAATTCATACCAATTTGGGTAAGCCTTTTCTGTACAAGTGCAAACTTGTCGCTCCTTTTTCTTAAAGGTTATGACATAGATGAGACTCATCATGGTTATAATTGCTTGAGTCTGGTTTTCATGGATTGTTTTGGGGTTGGGGTTTGACTGTGTCTTGAACGAGCTCTGCATTTTGTAAAGTGATCGACTTGGGGTTTTTTTGTGGGCTTTCGATTTTCTTCAGGCCTAAGCTTACAATGTATTGGGATGTAATTAAATGGTGATTCCGGGAAGCGAAGAGATCCTGGGTAAACCTTCGACAGGCTCTATGTATTTTGTAATTAGTGTTTTGGGTTATGTTATATGCAATGGGAAACACCCTTGCTTGCAATGGTGCAATGGCAGATTATAACGACTTTGTAAACTTGGTGATGGCTTTATAAAGACTATGTTTATAATTTTATGTTGCATCGATTTCAATGGTTGTTAAATCATGGACTATGTGGATTTTGCATTTGTTGTATGCGTTGGTTTCATGGATGACTTGTGTGACAACGTTATGGCTTAGGGCCATGCCGTATGGCATTGGCGTTTCCCACCTTTGTATCTTTGAAAGCTTGTTTACTATTCGTGATTTTTTTTATGAAATAAGAAGTGGGGGTTGTCTGTATTATAACCCAGTGACTAGCAATTCGTCGTTGTTGGTAACGTTGACATGGTTAAATATTTGGAAATGTTGAATTATTTTAATGTGTTGGTTATGTAAAGGGCCGAGGGCCATAGATTACAACGTATATATTTTTATTTGGGTATTTCGACCACTGTGTAGAGAGTTTGTTTTATTTTCTACAGCCTACGTATAGGAATTATCGCATGGCTTTGTGAATTATTAAAAGTCCCTTACAGGATTCGATCCTGGGGCATTTGTATGGGTGAGGGTTTAGATTTGTATGCATATGATTTGGGGCTTTAATGCCCACATGAATCGATTTTGTGTCCTCTATGTAATTATGTTTGTTTTAATGAATACTGTAAATGTTATTTGGTTTTTAATTGATTATTGTAAACGGTTATTACATTCATTATTAAATGGTTCTATAAATTATATTATGGTTGTTTTTATTTATGCAAAGGCCTTTGTTTATGGCTCATGATTTATGATGTGTTTTATAATTATTTCAGGGTTTGTTTTATTTAAACTTTGAAAAGGTTTACTATAAGGATAAATTGTTTACAGTAATTCACAATTTCATGAAAGTAGTTAATAGTAATAAATCGTGAACCATAGGTGGTCTCAATACTTGGTCTGTAACTTGGTTATGATGATAATATTTTATAAATGCAGAATGTTTAAACAGACCCTGAGAGGTCTTGGTTGATTTTTATCTTAGCTTTAGTATTTGAAGTTTATGGTTATTTTTAGATGTATTTATAATGTTGATAATTTAGAATTATATTTCTGTTTTATACCTGATAATTTAGAATTATATTTTGTATGATTATTCTATGTTTGAAGCTTAATTCTGAGCTAGTCTTTTATTTATAACATAGCTCTATTGACAATATGAAATCTGTCAATAGAGTACATAGGTAAATGAACAACTATGTACTTATTTAGAAATATTTCCTAGATTGTAGGAAGACAAGGTTTAATGGTAAAAGACAATATAGAAGTAAATCAACAAGTACAACTCCTTTGATAAATCTTTAAATAGGAATTAAATTACAGACTAGGGTTTATAATGAAAAATGTAAACCCTACAAGAATTTGACAAGAAAACAAGGTACATAGGGTTAGAAAGTATAATATAAATGCTTGCATAATTTAGCCATCTCTTATTCTAGAAAATGAAATAAGCAGTCATGAATTTTATACCTTAAAATTGAAGCTCTTCTAATGGCTGAAAGTTGCACACTCAATTACCCAGCATTAACAATTCATAGGCAGATCTGACCTCTGTATAGATGACGAAATTACTTGCGAACTACCACGTTCCACCCAACCATGACCCGAAATCGTTCCTGGTTTCAATCCGGATCCCCCCGAGCTGGTTTCAACATGCAAGTAGCTTAAAGCTCCTAAGGTAAGGTTTCCCTAACTGGTATATCAAGTCTGGATTAGTTCTCCTTTTTCCTCTTAGGAAAATATTCTCCAAGAACTATTTTTAGCTCACTTTCCCGAAAAACAAAGGGCCCATCAGGAGCGCCCAAGGAACGGCTCGAACCAAAAACTCGTCAAAGTCATTCCCACCAAGTGAGTGATAGGAAAAAGGACAACCTAGTGGGAGTTAAGGATTCAGATTGGTCACCACTTAACATTTTTACCTCACTTTCTTGGCAAACAAAGGGCTCATCAAGAGCGTCGAAGGAACGAATTGAAACCAAAGCTTGTCAAAGTCATTCCCACCAAGTGAGCGACCAACAAAAAGAAAAGGTAATGGGAGTTAAGGAGAGAAATTAGTCACCAATTAATGTTTTTATCTCACTTTCCCGAAAAACGAAGGGCCCATCAAGAGCACCCAAGGAATGGATCGAACCGAAAGCTCGTCAAATTCATTCCCGCCAAGTGAGTGATAGGAAAAAATACAACCTAGTGGGAGTTAAGGAGTCGGATTGGTCACCACTTAACATTTTTAGCTCACTTTCCTGACAAACGAAGGCCCCATCAAGAGCGCCCAAGAAACAACTCGAACCCAAAGCCCATCAAAGTCATGCCCACCAAGTGAGTGACCAACAAAAAGACAAGCTAGTGGGAGTTAAGGAGAGGAATTGGTCACCAATTAACGTTTTTATCTCACTTTCCCGAAAAACGAAGGGCCTGTCAAGAGCGCCCAAGGAACGGCTCAAACCGAAATCTCGTGAAAGTCATGTATTCCAAGTGAGTGATAGGAAAAAGGACAACCTAGTGAGAGTTAAGGAGTTGGATTGGTCACCACTTAACGTTTTTAGCTCACTTACCTGACAAACGAAGGCCCCATCAAGAGCGCCCAAGGAACGACTCGAACCCAAATCCCACCAAAGTCACACCCACCAAGTGAGTGACCAGCAAATAGACAAGGTAGTGGGAATTTGAGGAGTGGGACTGGTCACCACTTAACATTTTTAGCTCATTTGCTTGGAAAATGAAGGGCCCATCAGGAGCGCCCAAGGAATGACTCAAACATAAATCCCGTCAAATTCATGGCCAACAAGTGGGTGACCAGAAAAAAGACAAGGAAGTGTGAGCTAAGGAGAGGGATTGGTTGCCACTTAATGTTTTTAGCTCACTTGCCCAGAAAACAAAGGGCCCATCAAGAGAACCCACAAGGGGCTCCCACAAGGAGCGCCCACAAGTAGCAGCTAAGGAGAACCCACTAGGAGCACCCACAAGGTGCATGCAAGGAGTGCCCACAAGAAGAGATCCCCAAGCCTCTCCTTGGCTTGGGACTTTATAGAAATTTCAGTCAAAGGGGTAGGTAAATCAAGAATCACTTCATTTCTTGATTTAACCCCTTTTATTTAATTTAGTATTTTTAATATTTTAACTTAGGAACTTTCAACTAGTTCCTAATTAGAATTTTATAGGTATTATAATATTTAATTTTTATCTTAGTAATAATAATAATAGATGGAACTTTTCCTTCTTTCTTACATTATTAATATTATTACTATGTGTATTCTTTATACATACTCTGTATAAAATATATAATAATATATTATTTGGTAACATTTGTCTTAGGGTATCACATAATTTGATGCCTAGACTTACAACACTTTCTTCATTAAGGTCATCAGGTAGATGGTTAGGTCTGCTAGGCTAGGAAACTCTAAACATCCTTGCATGCTGGATTCCCTCGTATAACATGGTAATTCTTCAGTACTTGATGAGAATACAGAAATTCAAAATTTCATTCGATCACTTATAAATAAGTCAAATGAAATCAATATTTTTCTCGAATCATTTTCACTCGAAAATCATTAAATTCTTTTCAGTAACTCCTAGCGCTTACCAAATCCCATACTCAACGCTAAAAATAGGGAGTTACAAACTTAGTGTAATTCCAGGGCTCCTCAGTCAACACTAATGCTAGGATGTACTTGTAGGATACACCTACGGATACAATGGCCAAGGATTCGATGTTCTAGAGCTTATGCTCAACGTCAACATGCAAGGATCTAGGACTTATGCCCAACACTTCCAAATTATCTTTTCATGTGTTCCAAAGCTTAATGCTCAACACAAATGTCTCAAGACTCGTGCTCCAAAGCTTCTAGCTCAACACAAATATAAGTACTCATGTGCTCCAGAGCTTCTTGCTCAACAAAAAACATCAATTTACCCATGTGCGCCAGAGGTCCTTGCTCAACATAAAACATCTCATCAATCATGTGCTTCAGGGTCCATGACCAACACAAGCAAACGTATATATATCATATGCAATTGGCTTATGCCCATTATATTAAACAAATTATCATGTTCATATGCAATGTGGTCTTCGACCCAGTATATCAAAATAAAACATTAAGGTAACATCATAATCAATGGGGCTCATGCCCATAAGTGTTAGGTCCAAAATTCGGGATATTACAGACTTTCAAAATCATTTAAGAGTTAAATAACAATGTGAATCAAGTCACTAATTTCCATTTGAGTGCCATAGTTATTTTCTCAATTTCTTAATCTTGTTTGATCAACTACATTGCTTTGAATTTAGTAAGAAGATCAACTCTAAAATTAATGCATAAATCTTTGCAATTAAATATAATTACATATAAAATTATGTTTAATAAATTAACATTAATATTAATGCAATGTATTAAGATGATTTCAACTAAAGACTCGACATAAAATAATAAATTTATAATCAATGAACTCTATGCATTATACTAAAAACATTGCAACAAAATGCTTTCTCTGAAAATATTGATTTAACCAACACTAAAATTTATTCATCTAACCTTAGTTATTTGTTCATTACACATTATAGTTCAACTATTAGGGAATCTCTAAAATAATTTATTTATTATCATCATCTTTCTCCACCCAATAGAAATAATATTTGATAACTATTCTGATAATCATTAAACATTTAGTAACTCTATATGTTTAGGATGGATCTATATAGAAACATAACTAATTGATTACACCTAAAATATAGAAAACATACAGTAATGAATCTTCTAAATAGAAAATCCATCATGCATCTCTGTGTGTGTGTGTCGCATGCACATGCACCACGGAGTTGATGTTAAATTCCATGTTTGACATGACCAATATCAATTGAGTGGGCTTATAAATCATTAAAACACTTCATCCTTCTGCATTCATAAATGATTTTGTTCCTAGTAATAAGTGGGTTATATGTGAGTGTGTTAAGTGACAAAACACATGTTGAAGAAATAATGAAGAGGTAACCTTCTATGTAAACACCAACCAAGATATCTAATTAATGGTTTTATGCCACCATAATTATTGTCCCAAATAGAAGTTGTCATTAGTCTTAGGATGTCTCATAGTTTTTCAATCTTAATTTTTCAAATCCTTATTAGAAGAGTTCCATTGATGTTAAAATAAGTTAAAAATGTAGCGTATGATGTACATACTTGTTATTGATAACCGTTGTAATGCATCCTAGTATAAATGTGTAGCATATGATACATACATGTTATTGATAACTATTGCAATGCATCCTAGGTCAAACATGTAGCATATAATACATACCTACTATTGATCATTGTTGCAATCTATCTTAAGTTAAATGTGTAGAATATGATGCATGCATGTTATTGACAAAGATTTAGTGTATGATACATACATATTATTGATAATAATTCATTGTACATTGTTATGTTAGCTACTTATATCACTCGTTAGTTCAACATTGATTTACAAATAAGAATATACCTAAACCAAATTAATTGATTAAACCTCAATTGCATTTTCAATTCACCTTTATGCTCATTGCTCAGTTTGCTCTTCAATTCAATGCTAAATTAAATTAGTTAGGTTTATTTCCTTTTGTATATATAATCTATATAATTATTTTGCATTCTAATACTTCATATTTTCTCTTTTAATAGGGATGTCATGTAATTTTTTATGCCAAGAGGTTCTCCACAACACAGTATGTGAGAGATGTTGTCACGTAACATAATGTGGGTAACATGATGTGGAAACCATAACCCACATCACAACATAATAAGAATTCCTACATCCCATATGTTTGATGTAAGCATCTACAAACATGGCTCCAACTGCAATAAGCAATTGATGTTCCAATCTCTCCTAATCTATTTATATAAAATAGTTTCTTCTTACAATTGTAGCAACACTAAATAAAATGGGACAATATAGGTATCTCAAACAACATTTATTATGATTTTTTACATCATCTATTGTTGAAAACAAATGTATGGTCACTGCAAATGACCTTCTTGCGGAAGCATCTAACTATGTGTCTATGTTAGTCATAAGCAATTTCTAGTCTTCTATAGTTGGCATTGCATCCCTAAAATTCATCAATGTTTTATGATTATGTGTATTCAATCTTTCATCATTCCATCTAGGTTCATATTTTTTCCATCTATTCTCATCAACATAAATTTTTTATTTGCATTAGAGCAAAATTTGGGGTCTAAAATGGGCTTCATATGAAAAAATTTCATAGATGAGTTGGAATTCAAAAACCAATAAAATCTTAAGAAACCAGGTCAACAATTATCGTTGAGCTGCAAATATAGAAGTCAAAGAATATTATGTGTTACATTTTTATTCGGAAATAGTTAACTACATATAAAACTCATCTTAGTTAAGATATCAATAGAATATCATAAATATCCTTTAAATACTAAATGTAAAATATTTTATATTATTAATACCTTTAAGCATTATAAAAGTAAATACCACTTTAATTAAAGTCTTAATAAAATTATCTTAATATATGAAAACCATTTTATATTATTGATTATTTTAAACCAAACAGAAAGTTGAGAGGGCATAGGATAAACAACAACCAAAAAGCCTATTTTTTTAAAGTAAGATGGGACCCTTCTATTACTGCTTCAAAACTAAAAGATATTTACATACCCTGTTCCTTAAAACATGGAGTTAGGCATCGGTCTGGTAACCAAAAAAGAAAGGTAAAAAGGATAGCCCATAGAGAAAGACGGAGCAGCATGAGAGAAGCCCAGCCTTTTAGCTTGGGCGCTCGATCATGTAAACAGATAGGAGAATCCGTTCCGTAAAAAAACATAGACCAACTACGAAGGAACCAAACTAGAATAGACGAACACAAACCATGAGGAGCATCTAACAGTCCCACAACGAGGAGAGGACTAGCATCTGCGGGATGACTCGGCTTCATTCAGGGCATTTATGGCACCTTTCCCATTCCCCTGGTTAGCATTCACATGGCTAGATTCCTCCATGTACTCATCTTCATCCTGCGGGATGCGCTGAAAGGGTGGAGCCGAGAGCCTCAGTAGACCGCGCATATGACCAATATTATTCTCCGCCTCATCCTTGAACTTTCCCACGGTAATGCAGATGAGTTCCACATAGCTCTCTCTCTCGTTCATGCAGTGAGAGAGTATAAATTTGAGGTGCCAATAGTTCAACATTATAACATCGCCCCCCAGCTTCACACGAAACTCACCAAAAATATCCTCTTCCATGACCGCTATGGAGCGTCGAATGTGTTCCAGCATCTCCTCATTAAAGAGCCTTTCCCATTGATCCTCTTCCTTACCACCTTCCCCCTTGCAGGAGATGCCATTTCCAACTAAGGATTTGACCTCTCAGTTCTGTTACCCCAGTTGCGTGGTATTATTCTTCATCCTCTTCGTCGACCACGTCTGTGTGGTAGCTTCACTCTGCGAAACAATCTCAGTCTAGCTTTGGTTCTACCAGCTTGAGAGTGCTTCTCCCAAACTTTGTTCACAGTCCACCATGCAATAAAATTCCTCTTAACCTTTGTTAAATAATGATTCGACACCCAACATGAACAATTCACGATGCATACCCAAGTACACATTATCGTGGTTGATGGAATGCACAGATATATGCACAGGATTTGGCTTGCCGTGAGAGTCTTACCCATATCTTTTGCATGTGATGAGATCCCCTCACCAAGCTGATGTCCATGCCCTTCCGTATCCACCCTCCTTCCATTTAACTTCCCCACCATCCTTGATATCCATCTCTCAGTACTGTGCATGCTTTGCTATCGAAGAGGTTCAATCCTCTCGTGCTAACCTCCATCCAATGTTATTTCAAACGCTTCACATCGAATGATTTTCCCTTCCTCACCTACCTTGTGGGTCTCATGAGCCACCGCCGCATGGACCTCGTGGGCTCTAGCCTCGTGGCATTCCATCCTTGGCCATGTGGCATAACCTCCTCCGCCTCGTGGCATACCATCCTTGGCCATGTGGCATAAAACTATAGTACGTTGTCGTTTTTAATGAACGATGCCTCAGCTATCATGTGTTCCACCACTCTAATTGGCAGCGAGTTAGCTACTATTCGAGCAGTATTTGCAGCGTTAAAGATCCGACATGCTTCAACGAAGGCTTGAGACTTAACAGTCTGAAGTCTTGAAGGGTTGCAATTTCACTCTAGATTCATGGTATCTCCAATTAACATTTGATGATTGTTGGGGCATGATTATTTGAGCGATTTGTGTTCAGGCGAAGAATAGAAAATTTTATAATATGTAGTAGTGATCCTTCGATCAATTGGTTGAGCTGTTATTATTCATCTGTTGAATATTGTTGAGGTGATGTAGGAGAAGTCTTCGAAATGTGAACTTCTAATTTTAAAATCAGTGACTAAAAATTAACGTAATCTTGTCTTGGAAATCTCTTCTTGGAAATGTACAAGCCTCCTTTAGTTTGAGGAAGTGCGATCTACCAAAGCAAACATGAATCCATACATTAAAACACCATATAAAAATAAAAGTCAATCTTTAATCAAAACTACTTACTTCTTTTTAAAATATAAACAAATATTCATGAAGGAAAAGCCAAAATACTCTTGATGAATGATATACTAAATCAGATTTAATTAAGTCAGAGATGGATTCAATTTTTTTTTAATTAAACTAATAATAAAAAAACCTTGGTTACTCATGTAGTGGGTTAGCCACCCATTGCGCAACCTAAGTCAAAGAAGAGTAATAATCTATTACAACGTTGTTTTGGAGTGGATGTGGGTTAACTCTCTCCCAACTAGGGAAACGAAAAAACTTTAAACAATTTTCATAAATTTGAACATAAGAAAATGACATTCAAAATTCTAGCAAAATTTGATAGGCTAGTAAATCTAATTCTGCAGATTTATGAGCAGAGCCAAATTTTGAGGAGGGCCATGGTTGATGTTAGCTTGCCATGCACTTGAACATTGGAACTTATATGCATGAAATCTTTGCAATAACCATGAAGGCGGTGAGGGAGGATGAGGAACCTATTGCTCTATAGGCTATCAAGTTTTGGAGCTTGATCTGTAACGAGGATATAGATGACTCATGGATGGACTGTTTGTATCAGAGTATTGTTATAAATTCCTAGTTTTCAACAGAGCATCATAGTATTGTCTCAAAGTGGCGGATTGGGATGTTGTTGCGCCAAAGCTAGGACTCCGTCTTACACGAAATTACCAACCAGCACAACTAATCTTGCAAAAAAGTCTTACACAACCTTCCTAAAATGACGATGATATGGCCATTTACATGCTAAGATGCAGTGAAAAAAAACATGCAAAAAGTAAAGTTGCATGAATCCTAAACAGTCACAAACTCATCACATTTGTACACAAAAGATGATCAAAATATTGAAAAATGGCAAATTTTACATCGCTCACTTAAGTTCTATCTCAGCACCATGTGAAAACAAGGATCGCATAACATACCCCAATAAATCTCACCCGCAGTGCAAACTAATTGTCAGACCTTTGGAGGTCATTTGTGTCCACCAAAATAGCTGCAAATTTCAAGCACATTCCTACATATCTCTCTCCATCTCTCAAATCTTTGCTCAAGAACATCACAAGTTAATGTAATCTTTGATTTTGTTTTGTTTGGTAATTGAAGTTTGACAATATCCTGAGTGGCTTACTATATCGCGAAATCCCTTGGATGTGCACAACAAGAAACATGGAAGTCTAGTTTCCAAAGGATATATTTGAACCTTCTGGTGGCCATGTTGCACCATGGGAAATTCAAATGCGTGACTAGCGTCTCCACTCGAATTCGAACCATGAATTTTTTTGTGGATCGAATGGAGTGGAGTAGGGCCATAATTTGCAAATACCTTTTCAGGATTAACAATTCCCACTGCAAAATTCGAGTAGTTAATTGCAAAATGAAGCATCCAATTATATATTTATGCAAGTCATAAGTAATTTCTAGTCTTCTATAGTTAGCAATGCATCCCTAACATTCAACAATGTTTTATGGTTATGTGTAGTCAATATTTCATCATTCCATCTATGTTCAAACTTATTTACTCCATTCTCATCAACATAATTTTTTGACTAATCACATAAATCCCATGGTGCATTGTATAGACATACCAATATTCTCGCATTTTTTCAAAGGTGAGATTTCTCATTGCAGGTTAAGTGATGCTCAACACAACTAGGGAGTTCTTCATAATACATCATTGGATCATACTGAAATATTTGTTATTAGATAAGAATATACCTAAACCAAAGTAATTTATTAAACCCCAATTATGCTTTTAGTTCACTTTTATGTTAGCTACTCAATTTGCTGCTCAGTATTAGAGAAAAAACCCTCTACCTAGTTACCTATAACATGACTTGATTACTATAGTGGGACAAATCCCATCCAAATTGGCCTCTTGAGTCATTCCTAAGTCACCTTGGAGCTTATTCCAATCTCCTAAGGTCCTATATACTATGTTTAGAACTCTTGAAGTCAATGAGGGCTTATTTTCCTTGATATAAGGGTTCCACATTACAAGTTTGAGTTATAGAGTGAATCTGGGGAGTTTACTCAATTTTTCAGGGACACCATGTACCTCTTTTTTAGTTATTATGGGATAGTTTTGTCCTCCTTGATAAATTTAGGGATTTGCATGCACATCACTCAGTCAGAACTAGTGATTGGAGAGTCTTGGTTGAGTGTGCATGGCTAATTGATGGTATTTGAATTTAGTTAAGCCTCACTAACACCTCATGCACTACATGATAAACTAAATTAGACTCTTGACCCATTTCGAATTGCATTCGTATAAAAATTGTTCATCTCCATTCGTTAATGCTCAATGAAATACATCATTCAATTCTTCCTATCTACTTCTAGAGTTTTGTATAATGATCTATGATAAATAATTTGTTACATTATTAGTTGTTTATTGATTTTATTTTCACTATATATCTCTTTATTTTATGTTCCTAGATCTAAATATTGAAACATTTCAGGGTATCATAGCGATAGGGGTACTAAACTAGTTAGTGTACTAGTGATTTTTTTGTCAGGGATCAAGCTTATGCAGGTTCAATAAGGGATTTTGCAGCCATCAAAAATGATTTTGTAGCCATGAAAAATCTCATTTGTAGCTATTAAAGTGAACATTCATATCCATCCAAGTGCTCATTTGTATCCATCAAATAAGTTCATTTGCAGCCATCGAAGGAGAGCTCATTTACAACCATCAAATAAGTGCATTTGCAACCACCAAAGAGATAATTTGCAGCCATCAAATAATGCTTTTGAAGCCATAAAATATCCCATTTGCAGCCATTAGAGAGCTCATTTTTAGCCATGGATCTCTTATTTCCCTAGCTCATCTTCTACATAGTTAGTATGCTAGATCTAGTCTTGTTAAAGGAGGCCCCAAAATATTAATAACACATGTCCTATGACGACATATTCACATGCATTCAAAAGATGAAAGGGGCCCCAAAAGCTTCACAACATATGGAATACAAGGACATATGCACATCCATGATCCACCACTCACCTAAGGAAGACCCTTTTACAAGCCTTAAAGAAGAGGTGGTCTAGAAAATTCATTTATCCATTGAAGAAATTCAACCAAATCAAGTTCAAATTATAATACATTGGATAACTTATCCCAAACCAGGTTCTTATTGAAGAAGACCTCTATAATTTCTTCACATTCTCCATATCTACAACCTTTGCTCCTACAGTTCACCAAGTTCTGCACAAAACCTTCAAGTGATCTCCTTCATTCAATGAAAGGAGTGGTCAAGAACCACCATTCAATAACTTCAAAGTGTCTGGATCTCATTAATGGGCTCACATGCACTTCAAAAAAAAGGAGTTTGTAAAGGTTTGCAAGGACCTTCACAAATCCCTTTACTGAGCAGAAATTCACCTAGTTGAGAGCTTCATTGGGAGTAAAGGAATTTTCTAAGGAGGCTCCTTAAAGTATTATTTTCATTTTTTTTTTTTTCAGTAGGTTTTATGTCCTCTTACCTAGTTACCTAATAAGATTGAAAATTGTTGGCACCCATTTTTCTTTTGTTGTTTTCACATAGGTGATGTTATGGGGGGGTTGTTAGAGGAATAACCACCTACCGAGTTACCTATACAATGAATTAACTATAGTGAGCCTAATCCCATCAAGTTTCAAATTCCTAAGTCACCCTAATATACTTATTTAGAACTCTTGATGTCAATGAGGGAGAATTCCTTCAAGTAGGGCTTATTTTCCTTCATTTAAGGGGCCCACATTGCAAGTTTGAATTATGGAGTGAATATGGGGAATTTACTCTACTATTCAGGGACTCCATGCAACTATTTTTAAACTATTATGAGACAATTCTACCCTCCTTGAGATATTTTAGGGATTTGCATGCGCGTACAGTCAGTTGCATGTACATTACTTAGACATAACTAGTGATTGGGAGTATTGGGTTAGTGCAACTTATTTTGGTGAGTGTGCATGGCTAATGGAGGGTATTTGGGTTTATTTAAGCCTCACTAGCACCTCATGCACTACATGAGAAATTCAAATATCCTTCTGACCTAATTTGAATCACTTTGATATAAATATTGTTCACCTCCATTCATTAATGCTAAATGAAATACATCATTCAATTATTCCTATATGCTTCTATTTTTGTGTAATGATCTATGATAAATCATTTGTTACATGATTACTTGTTTTCTTATTTGATTTTCAATATATATATATATATATATATATATATATTAGTTTGGTTTAGTTCCTTTTGTATATAATCTATATAATTGTTTTTTACTCTAATCCTTCATATTTTCTCTTTTGATAGGTCTGAGTTGTAGTTTTTATGCCAAGAGGTGCTCCACAACAAAGTATGGGAGAGATGTTTTCATGTAACATAATGTGTGTAACTTGATGTGGAAACTATAACCCACATCACAATAAAATGAGATGTCATGTATCAATCCATATGTTTGATGTAATATATAAGCATCAACATGCCTCGCTCCAACTAAAATAAGTAATTGGTGTTCCAAGTCATCCTAATATATTTCCATAAAATAGTGTATTCTTACTTTTGTAGCAACTCTGGCTAAAATGGGACAATATAGGTATCTCAAACAACACTTAATGATTTTTTACATTATCTATTGCTACAAACAAATGTATGACCTTCTCAAATGACCCTCTTGTGGAAACATCCAAGTATACATCTATGCAAGTATTAAGTAATTTCTAATCTTCTAGAGTTGAAAATGCACCTGTAACATTCATCAATGTTTTAAGATTTTGTATTAAATATTTCATCATTCCATCTAGCTTCAAACTTGTTTTCCCCATTCTCATCAACATAAAGTTTTGAACCATCACATAGATCCCATGGAACCTTATATCGACATACCAATATTCAATCCTTTTTCAAACATGAGATTTTTTATTGAAGGTTATGTGATTCTCAACACAATTAAGAAGTTCTTCAAAATACGTCATTGGATTGTCATGTCCCTTTCTGGATGACCACCTTGGAGACGACTTACTAGCCTATCCAGTTCCTGCGGGATGTTATAACTAGATCTTGTTCTTAGTTTATCTATTCTTTTTGTCCTAATTTTCAACCGTTGATTTAAAATGATTTTACATTTTATGTTGATTTTAAGAATTTTTGACAATTAGTAATTTTTGTTAGATTTAATGCTTTTAATGGTTGAATTATTTCATTATTTTAGTTTTAAGGTTTGTCTTTTAGGCTTATTAGTTAATATGTATATCTTTAAGATTTCAAAAACTTATAATAAAAGTTTATTCCAAGTTTGCTTTATAATCTAACCCTCATTTTTGAATCATTTGTCAAATATTTTCATGAGGAGATTCCTCTAGCAGCTCTGTTTTTCCTGTTTTTGTCATTATCATTGGGAGCATATTACGAGGTGATGGAAATGAATTCTAGAAAACATAAAGAGGTTTTTTTCCACAATAGAATCATTCACAAAAACCCCTCTCAGTTTTACAACAGCTATTATTGTTTGAGATATTCGAATTCATCTTTGTTGCATATTTTCAGGGTTTGAATTATTTAATAATTTCCTATTTTAGTCACAAATTTCCAGCATGTATTCCGATCAATTGAAGGGGACTTTTTAAAAACCAAGAGAGGTTTTTGTTTATGACAGAATTATCGAAACAAACCTCTCTCATTGTTTTCACAGATGTCCCAGATCAAGATATATGAAGGCATATTTGAGACCCAAATTTTCAGAAATTCGCCAAAATTCCCCAAATCCGATTTGCTATTTTTTGGTTAATTGTCTTTAAATATTTTGAGTTATAATGTAACTAATTGATGTAAATGTTCCAAATTTTGACCTAGAAGGTATTTATGGAACTACTTTACATTTGTAATGATAAAAAGAATACAAACATACAGTTTTGGGGTGGGATTTTTCACTCAAGGAGAGGCTTTTGGAGCTTTGATTTCTCAAGCTAGCATTTATAACTCTTATCTAAGTGGATGCCTGTTATTGATTATATATAACCTGAAAAGCCCTTTTACCTGTCATGCTTTTTCATTTCTAATCTGGTTGATTGCTCAGTCTACAATTTCATTTCCTGTTTAAAGGTTTATTCATGTAAATGCTTGTATCCTGTGGATGGAATTAGTATTTCATGTGTAATGTTTATGGATTATTGGGATGTGTTTGATCCCCAGTTTATTCAACTTGCATGATTCAGTTCTGTATTAGCTTGTGGATGTTTATTTCCTCCTTGCTGATGAAGTTTTTAAAACCAAAACCCTAAAAACTAATTTTATTCTATTTTATTTTGAGATTGTGTTAGCTTGTTCTTGTGGTAGTCTAGGAACAATTTCTAGCACTAACATCTTTGGCACCATTGCCGAGGATGAATATGAAGTATATATTCCCTGGGATATAATTATTCATCTGATTTTGAGAGGTGAACAAAGTCACAAAATATTTTAGACTACAATTTTTCACCGGCGACTCAACGATTAAAGATTCCACTGCAAGGAGAATTTTGTTGATAGAAAAATGAAGAAGTGTAACCTCCCTAAGTTATAAATATAAATTCTCTATCAAAGACAAAAAATTCCTTTCATGCAACACACAACCACTGCTATTCTCAAAGTGTTCCTCTTATATAAAACCATAATCTATGGCAAAAACTTTTATGCGTTATCCTATTTCTAATAGTCTTTTAGAGTATAGTTTTCCAATGAAGGCTTTAACTTATGACTGTAACATCATGCACCTCTATTTTCACCATAATTAATAACATAACTTTGTGATCTAATCATAATACATACAGAGCATTCTAAATTTACATGAATATGTTTGTTCTCAATAGAAGACTCGTTTATGCAGCTCCCAATTATCATTTTGTTACATACTCAAATTCCCTTAATCACATTTCCAGGGATGATTTTAAGGGCGAATTTTAGCCCAATGGAGAATTTTAAGGGTTACCCAAAAAAAAATGGGCGAATTTTTAATTAAAATGTTTTTATTTTATTTAATAAATTCGCCCATTGTTTATTTTGTATATAGCTTCCCCAAGGTAAATCGCATTCATCCCGAAAGAGGGAAAAACTAGAAAATGAATATTAGCCCATGAAAATATTGATTTTTTCCCACATTCGCCCGAATTTTTCTGACTGGGAGGAGATATTTGCTTGAATTCGCCTGATTTTTTCTGATTGGGAGGAGAAATGAAGATGGTTCACCGGATTTATGGATAATAGGTTGAAAAATTGGTATTTCGCCTAGGATTTATGGATAATACGATTAAAAATTTGGTATTTCACCGGGATTGTGAATATTTCGGTAAGTTGGTCTTACTTTGACCTCGATTGAGGTAAATTGGACATAGTTCGTCCTGGATTTGGATTTGTGGACAATTATTTGAGTAAAATGTGGAGATTTAATCAATTATGGAAGTTTTTTTACTAGATTTGGTCCATATTTGAGCAAAACATGAATAAATTTAGCCAAGTGAGGACGTTTTTTACCTATATAATGGTGCAATAGTCAAGCTCAACATCAAGCTTGATTTCTATTGCAAATCGTTCTTTACTCTGGCTGAGTGGATTCGTGGAAAGCAATTTCACAAAGTTTCTTCTATCTGCAGGCTTTTTACAGGTTAGTTTCTTGAATCTTCTTTAAGTTATTTCTTTTCTGGTTTATAGCAGAAGGTTGATCAACTGTACTGGGAGCAAGACTTTTGGGTTTTACACCTGAGCCATCATTTCTGTGAGCACTCAACCTTGTTTCTAGACCATAGCTTGATGAGATTTTCCTCATTGGATATTATTCTTTGGCACTCTGTTGGTTTTATTCTGGGTGTAAGTTGTAGTATTCAACAGCCATGGAGCTCATTAGCAATTATTTGCCAGGGCACATGGTACTGATTATAAGAGTAGCATAGATTTCTTCGCTTTTCCTTCTATTTTTCTTTTCAAGAATATTCACTTTTCAATCCCGTGATTTATTCAAAGGACCAACGACACCTCCCATTACAACTGAAAAACCATATGATATTTTTCCACCTCAGGGTTTTGCACCCACCACCTATATATATCATACATTGCATCTCTTGGAATTAGATAAATGAAGGTACAGATCGATCGAAGTCGTCCCTTGTTCTGTTTTGAGAAGGAACAAGGAGAAGCAGAAGAAAGTAAGATCGGTCTTTGACTCAGAGCAATCCATTCAAAGCATCCTCTTGTTTCCTATGGTGCTCTATCTGCTTACATTACATGAAAATCATCGACAAGCTAACAGAGGAATAGATCTCTGAGTTCAAGGAGGCTTTTAGTTTGTTTGACAAGGATGGAGACAACTAGTACTCACAAATCCCCTTCAATGAAGGCTTTAACTTATAACTGTAACATCATGCACCTCTATTTTCACCATAATTAATAACATAACTTTGTGATCTAATCATAATACATACTGAGCATTCTAAATTCACATGAATATGTTTTTTCTCAATAGAAGACTCGTTTATGCAGCTCCCAATTATCATTTTGTTACATACTCAAATTCCCTTAATCACATTTCCAGGGATGATTTTAAGGGCGAATTTTAGGCGAATTTTAGCCCAATGGCGAATTTTAAGGGTTACCCAAAAAAAAATGGGCGAATTTTTATATTAAAATGTCTTTATTTTATTTAATAAATTCGCCCATTGTTTATTTTGTATATAGCTTCCCCAAGGTAAATCGCATTCATCCCGAAAGAGGGAAAAACTGGAAAATGAATATTAGCCCACAAAAATATTGATTTTTGCCCACATTCGCCCGAATTTTTCTGATTGGGAGGAGATATTTGCCCGAATTCACCCGATTTTTTTCGATTGGGAGGAGAAATGAAGACGGTTCGCCGGATTTATGGATAATAGGTTGAAAAATTGGTATTTCGCCTAGGATTTATGGATAATACGATTAAAAGTTTGGTATTTCACCGGGATTTATGAATATTTCGGTAAACTGGTCTTACTTCGACCTCAGTTGGGGTAAATTGGACATAGTTCATCCTAGATTTGGATTTGTGGACAATTATTTGAGTAAAATGTGGAGATTTAATCAATTAGGGAAGTTTTTTAACTGGATTTGGTCCATATTTGAGCAAAACATGGATAAATTTAGTCAAGTGAGGACGTTTTTTACCTATATAATGGTGTAAGAGTCAGGCTCAACATCAAGCTTGATTTCTATTGCAAATCGGTCTTTACAGTGGCTGAGTGGATTCGTGGAAAGAAATTTCACAAAGTTTCTTCTATTTGCGGGATTTTTACAGGTTAGTTTCTTGAATCTTCTTTAAGTTATTTCTTTTTTGGTTTATAGAAAAATGTTGATCAACTGTACTAGGAGCAAGACTTTTGGGTTTTACGCCTGAGCCATCATTGCTGTGAGCACTCAACCTTGTTGCTAGACCACAGCTTGATGATATTTTCCTCATTGGATATTATTCTTTGGCACTCTGTTGGTTTTATTCTGGGTGTAAGTTATAGTATTCAACAGCCATGGAGCTCATTAGTAATTATTTGCCAGGGCACATGGTACTGATTATAAGAGTAGCATAGATTTCTTTGCTTTTCCTTCTATTCTTCTTTTCAAGAATATTCACTTTTCAATCCCACGATTTATTCAAAGGACCAACGACACCTCCCATTACAACTGAAAAAGAATACGATTTTTTCCACCTCAGGGTTTTGCACCCACCACCTATATATATCATACATTGCATCTCCTGGACTTAGATAAACGAAGGTACAGATCGATCGAAGTCGTCCCTTGTTCTGTTTGTTGATGTAATTGTAACTTCGAAATGTATTCACTTGTATTTCTTATCTATTGTAACCCGATGTTTATTTCGGGATGTATTGTAATGTATTTGAGTCATGTCATACCCCGATGTTTATTCCGGGAAGTTTCTATAATGAGAAAGTCATGTCAAGTCATTGTGGGTAACCCTCTTATTGGTCAAGGGTTAAAGTCCCCATAGTTGTGGGGCCCTTGGGTTATTAGACTATCCTAGTAAAGTCGAACCTAGGTGAGTCATTGTAAGTCGGGGCAATAGTCCCCACCATTGTGTTACCCTCCTATTGGTCAGAGGAGGCAAAGTCCCCATAAGTGGTGGGGCACTAGGGTCATTAGACACTCCTAGAGATGTCAGCTCTAGTAAGTAATTGTTAAGTAAGGCCAACATGTTGGAGTGCACTTCAAGTGAACGGAAGAATATAAATAGAGAGTGAGAGCCTCTCTATTTATCACTTGCAACACTCACACTCACTCATTGGGGCGCATGAGTGAGAGAGGAGAAGCTCTCTCAATATGAGAGAGAGAGAGACCGCTGCTGTCGGGAGATCATCTTACTATTTTTTGGTTTTACCATTTTGTGCTGATTCTATCTCAGAGGAAGTTGCAGGGTTTTCTCCTTTATGGTTTCCCCGAGGAAAACTCTTTGTGTCTCTTGTCTCTTATGATGTGCTTATGTTTTATTGTTGTGCTTGTTATTCTCTCAGTTAAAAGATCCTAAGATCATAATGCTAACTTGAATGATGAAAAACTAACACTGTTTTGAGAAGGAACAAGGAGAAGCAGAAGAAAGTAAGATCGGTCTTTGACTCAGGGCAATCCAGTCATAGCATCCTCTTGTTTCCTATGGTGCTCTATCTGCTTACATTACATGAAAATGATCGACAAGCTAACAAAGGAATAGATCTCTAAGTTCAAGGAGGCTTTCAGTTTGTTTGACAAGGATGGAGACGGCCAGTACTCACAAATCCCCTTCAATTATTTGTCTTTCTCTACATGTTTTTGATCTCTGCTTCTTCTGTAAGAATAGGAAGAGATGCAATGTATTTAGCTTATCTGGGTTGTGAAATTTTGAGTTTATTTACATAGATCTATTGGACAAATTGCTTTATGTGATGACTTGTGTACTTAGATCAGTTGAAAGCAATGGCATTTTTTATTACCCATTTTATTACATTCTAGGATTATCCATTTATGTTGGGTAGTTATGGTAGAGGGTTGTAAGTAATGGTCGCATGGTTGGTACTCTGTAGTCAAATAATTTCCCTATAACATTATCAGTGTTCTATGGTGAATAGGGGACAAGGTATTATATATGGTTCATTCAGTTGGTTCTCTTATTGCTTGATTTGAGTTTTCATAAATCACCACTAATCAAATTCTGAACATTTTTACTTGTACAGTTAACTGAAGTTTTTAACCCTCTTTCTGATTGGAGTGGGTAGGAGAATTTTATGAGAGATTTGTTGCAATTAGAACTCTTGGTTAATAATTTCATCAAAGTCACCCAAAAATTGCACTTAGTCTCATTCACAGAATGAAGACTGCATTAGCACTGAAAACATCTTAGTTTAACACTTTGGAAGTAGTGTAGCCACTTTGACCTGACTCTCATCTTGAAACACCTTGATCAATAATTTTGTCAAAATCACCCAAGAATTGCACTTAGTCTCATTCACATAGAATACTGCATTAGCACTAAAAACATCTTAGTTTAACACTTTGGAAGTAGTGTAGCCACCTTGATCTGACTCTCATCTTGAAACACTTTGATCAACTGTACTGGGAGCAAGACTTTTGGGTTTTAAGCCTGAGCCATCATTGCTGTGAAAACTCAACCTTGTTGCTAGACCACAGCTTGATGATATTTTTCTAGATATTTTAATCAAGTGTGGGTCAATTTCTATAGTCATCACTGCACATTTCGAATATAAAACTGATCATTGCCAATAGCTCTTTTCTAAATCCTAGCTCTTTTCTCAGTATGGCTTTTTCTGAGAGGCCTTCTATGCTTTTGGGAGGGGATGAGTCTTCATGTTTAGTCCTTGAGATTTGTGTGCCATCTTCTATTGGATTTGAGCAGCAAAGGAGCAATCTCTCAAGGTAAAGGTCTAGAGAATGATTGGTTATCTTTTGTTATGGTGTTCTTCTGAAAGTGCTAGGATACACCAAGTTCATTTCTTCCAGAGTTGTATAGATAGGAAAAACCCTGACTTTTGAATCATTAAAATTGTAGAACTGTTGCCAGTATCTATTGTTTGTCTGATACTTTTTAACGTTTACTGTTTTCTCACTTGGTCAGCAACTTAGTCCATCACATAATTTTTTATTGTTCAAACTTCATTGATTCCAATCAGTTTACATACAGACATCAGAGTTAACACTGGGTACACTGTACCTTGAGACAAAATGGGGCTTCATAACATCCACCACAGTTTTCCATTCACAAGATAGGGTCCACCTTCTATGTAAAGCTCCTGAGTTACAACGCAGAAACATGCCACAAGAAATATCAGGTGGCAAAGCTTGTTTAGAGATTCACCATTATTCTGACCTGAACACATCTATAATGCAATCATATTTGGCATGCTTCATGTCAATCTCTAATTAAGATATTGAAGTCTCATAGAGTTACTGTCGATGTCTAATGTTTTTTTGATACTTGGGCAATGTACATTATTTTCTCATATGGTTGGAAAATTAGATTCTATGACATCATTTTTAATTGTCCTTACTCAATTGATTCAGATCAGTTTACACAGACATCAATTCCAACCATTGGCACACTGCACCTTGAAACAGAATAGGGTTTTTATAAACACTTACCATTGTTTTCCATTCATAAGAATATGTCCACCTTCTATCTAAAGCTCCTTGTTCTTCATACAGAACCATGCCTCAAGAAATATCACGTGGCAAAGCTTGGTTTAGAGATTCATAATTTTTGTAACCTATATCATGTATGCACACTTATAAATTTAAAATGCAAGAACAGTTGGCATGCTTGATGTCTATCTCCACTTAAGATAAGCTTCCATGCTAAGCTACCAAGGTATGGATACTGGGGAATGGGTGCAGGTTTGGGTATGACACTTTAGAAACAGGAGACGGGGGTATATCAAGGGTACATATATCAAATTTTATATATGCAGTAATATATGGAAAAAATGAGTACTGAAATTCATGTAAATCAACAACGATTCAAATTCATTTTTAAATTCAAATGATTCCAATGTCCATCATTGCTAAATTGACATTCATAGTTGAACATTGAACATTGACATTCCTTCCCTTTCCAGATAGGGTGTGGAAATGACAAGCAGAAAAATCTAAACTTGAAACTTGATAAAACTGAAATATGGGGACTCAGGGAGAGAAGACTGCTTCACGGTGAATTGTTGGCCTGGACACTAATTCCTAGAGTGCCTGGCCTTGTTGTGAGCACTCAACCTTGTTGCTAGACCACAACTTGATGAGATTTTCCTCATTGGATATTATTCTTTGGCACTCTGTTGGTTTTATTCTGGGTGTAAGTTATAGTTTTCAACAGCCATGGAGCTGATTAGAAATTATTTTTCCAGGGCACATGCTACTGATTATAAGAGTATCATAGATTTCTTCGCTTTTCCTTCTATTTTTCTTTTCAAGAATATTCACTTTTCAATCCCATGATTTATTCAAAGGACTAACAACACCTCCCATTACAACTGAAAAACCATATGATTTTTTTCCACCTCGGGGTTTTGCACCCACCACCTATATATATCATACATTGCATCTCCTGGACTTAGATAAACGAAGGTATAGATCGATCGAAGTCATCCCTTGTTCTATTTTGTGAAGGAACAAGGAGAAGCAGAAGAAAGTAAGATCGGTCTTTGACTCAGGGAAATCCAGTCAGAGCATCCTCTTGTTTCCTCTGGTGCTCTATCTGCTTACATTACGTGAAAATGATGGACAAGCTAACAGAGGAACAAATCTCTGAGTTCAAGGAGGCTTTCAATTTGTTTGACAAGGATGGAGACGGTCAGTACTCACAAATCCCCTTCAATTATTTGCCTTTCTCTACATGTTTTCGATCTCTGCTTCTTCTGTAAGAATAGGAAGAGATGCAATGTATTTAGCTTATCTGGGTTGTGAAATTTTGAGTTTATTTACATAGATCTATTGGCCAAATTGATTTTTGTCATGACTTGTGTACTTAGATCGGTTGAAAGCAATGGCGTTTTTTATTACCCATTTTATTAGATTCTAGGAGTATCCATTTATGTTGGGTAGTTATGGTAGAGGGATGTAAGTAATGGTCGCATGGTTGCTACTCTGTAGTCAAATCATTTCCCTGTAACATTATCAGTGTTCTATGGTGAATAGGGGACAAGGTATTAGATATGGTTCATTCAGTTGGTTCTCTTATTGCTTGATTTCAGTTTTCATAAATCACCAATCATCAAATTCTGAACATTTTTACTTGTATAGTTAACTGAATTTTTTAACCCTCTTCCTGATTGGAGTGGGTAGGAGACTTTTATGAGAGATCTGTTGCAATTAGACCTCTTGGTTAATAATTTCGTCAAAGTCACCCAAAAATTGCACTTAGTCTTATTCACAGAATGAAGATTGCATTAGCACTGAAAACATCTTAGTTTAACACTTTGGAAGTAGTGTAGCCACCTTGACCTGACTCTCATCTTGAAACACTTTGATCAATAATTTTGTCAAAGTCACCCAAGAATTGCACTTAGTCTCATTCACATAGAAGACTGCATTAGCACTGAAAACATCTTAGTTTAACACTTTGGAAGTAGTGTAGCCACCTTGATCTGACTCTCATCTTGAAACACTTTGATCAACTGTACTGGGAGCAATACTTTTGGGTTTTAAGCCTGAGCCATCATTACTGTGAGCACTCAACCCTGTTGCTAGACCACAGCTTGATGAGATTTTTATAGAAATTGTAATCAAGTGTGGGTCAATTTCTATAGTAAACACTGTACATTTCGAATATAAAACTGATCATTGCCAATAGATCTTTTCTAAATCCTAGCTCTTTTCTCAGAATGGATTTTTCTAAGAGGCCTTGTATGCTTTTGGGAGGGGATGAGTCTTCATGTTCAGTCCTTGAGAGTTGTGTTCCATATTCTGTTGGATTTGAGCAGCAAAGGAGCAATCTCTCAAGGTAAAGGTCTAGAGCATGATTGGTTATGTTTTGTTATGGTGTTCTTCCGAAAGAGCTAGGATACACCATGTTCATTTCTTCCAGAGTTGTATAGAAAGGAAAAACCTTGACTTTTGAATCATTAAAATTGTAGAACTATTGCCAGTATCTATTATTTGTATGATACTTTTCAACATTTATTGTTTTCTCACTTGGTCAGCAACTTAGTCCATCACATAATTTTTTATTGTTCAAACTTCATTGATTCCAATCAGTTTACATACAGAAATCATATTTAACACTGGATACACTGTACCTTGAGACAAAATGGGGATTCATAATATCCACCACAGTTTTCCATTCATAAGATAGGGTCCGCTTTCTATGTAAATCTCCTAAGTTCCAACACAGAAACATGCCACAAGAAATATCAGGTGGCAAAGCGTGTTTAGAGATTCACCATTGTTTTGACCTGAACACATCTATAATGCAATCATAGTTGGCATGCTTCATGTCAATCTCTAATTAAGATATTGAAGTCTCGTAGAGTTATTGTCGATGTCTAATGTTTGTCTGATACTCGGGAAATGTACACTGTTTTCTCATATGGTTGGAAACTTAGAGTCTATGACATCATTTTTAATTGTCCTTACTCAATTGATTTAGATCAGTTTACACAGACATCAGTTCCAACCATGGGCACACTGCACTAATATGACAAACTGTTGGAAATGCCATGTGTATCTATGGTTGTTAAGTGGAAGCTTTGCTGGTATGAATGGCTATGAGATTTATTTTACCTCTGCTAAAATAAAAATGGCCATAAACTTGATGATTGAAAGAGCTGAAAAATTATAGCTCTAAAATCTTGGTAAAAGAGGACTAGGGATGAGACCTATCACTATATCCTATCTTTTCATTATTGTTTCTGGGAAAGATTTTCTAAAATTGTCAATGATATATGCTGGTTTAGTGCATGTAGCTTAGAGAGCAATTCCTGTGTTTTTATGATATTCTGGATTGAGTTACTCTGTTGTCTTTTCTGGAGTTATGGAAGCAAATTAGAAACGTTAGTCTCAATATGTTTGTTATATGAAATCATACTTCCATGCTTAATTGGTGGATTTTCAATTTTCTAAACCAGTGTGATTGTGAGGAATTTATTTTCTTACAAAGCTATTCTCGTTGAAACCATGATTGCTGGTAGATTTGGGCATATAACCTACTTAGAAAAAGGCAAACTCTATTTATGGAAATTGTGAAGACATTTAGTAGGTGAATTGATGCAGAATCAGTTTGCTGCTGGAATTTATGGTAACGGGTAAATTTATGTTTGTGAATACTGAAAACAGGTGTTAGAGCTGTTAACCGCTATTTGTGACTCAAACAAAATATAGATGTATATTGTTGTAGCTTGAGATTAGTATATTACTGATACATGAGGTATGTATTGACCATGGAATGCAAAATTCATGCCCAACTTTCACTACATGTTTGAATAAACAACCACTGGGATTATATCAATGGCATAAGATTCTTTTGATGGCATTACAACTCAACGAAATCTCTTATCCCTCTTGGTTGTATGATTTCAGCTTATACCATGAATTTAATTGATGGGTATTGACTATGTTAATTTGATATGTAATTTTCCTTGTCTTAACTAACTGAAAAGTTAAGCTCATCAATGGATGTTAGCAAGCCACCATACTGAAATGATGGAGACCTCACCAGAGGATTGCATCTCCAACTATGTCATCCTCTACCTGTCTGTGGGGGTTGCTATCTCATTGGGCATGATTTTGTATAACCTATGGCAGTCTGTAACATGCTCAAATAGAGCCAGCGATCTCACTCCACATAAGCAGAATCCTTTAATGGCATAATTTGTTTGTGTTGATTTTTTATGGGTTGCTGGCCTACTGTTTGACAGAAATCTTAACCATATATATATCCCAATTTCTTTATCTTAAATATGCAACTTGCAAGTTGCAATTGGATTTCCAGCTAAGGTATTGGACAACATGCTAACGGTTTGGATTTAGATTTCTTCCTTTTCAAAATCTATGTGGTGATTGTGGGCAATGAAGTACAACTCTATAAATGGAAAACACAAAAATGAAGCTTCTATGGGCATGTATTTTCAAATTTAAGTTTTAACTTAGAAAATCGCTTTGATGATGGTAAATTGCTGTTCTTGTGAGCATTACTTTCGGAGTTTAATTTCTCTTTGCAAATTGATTTGGGGATGAGTTTAAGTGACCATTTATTAAGTCACTAAAGTTGGCTTCTATTTGTTTGCAAATGCATTTACTGTGTCTGTTGTTGATATTTTCCCTGAAAGTACCTTTTGGACCTTCTCTGTAGAAGAATGATCATCATTCCTATTTGTGATGGTTGAAAAAGTTCCACTATTCAAGAGTTGATGCTTTTGGAGTTGGTTGTTGCAACATATTCAAAGATTTGTTCATCAAAAGGAAACCCCCCTACAGAGTTTCTTTAGATTTTTCCTACTGATTATGTACGGATGCCACTTTTTCATTTTCAGAACTTATAAATTAAAAGAGAGCATCATTTTTCTGAACAAAATGGTGCCTAGTTTTTATAGGGTCCTATTCTTCCTCTTCCCTTCTTACTTTCTCTACAGCAGAAGGAAATGCATTTAGGGTCTATTGGTGAGTCTCCAACATCGGAGTGTGAAAAAAATAAAGGATCAGTGTCGATTCATGTTGAATACACTTGAGAATATTAGGAAAGCTAATTTGATTCCTCAAGTTGATGGCTCTACCATTGTCTCTCTTATCGACGACAGAGATATCTAGTCTTGCAAGCAGAATTTGAAGGAAGACAAGTATTTGCTTCTCCATGAGGTTGGGTGCAAAATGATTGTTAATAGATTTATTAATGCTGAAGAGGTTGGGTGCAAAATGATTGTTGATAGAAAAATGCATGATAAGTTTGTTGGCAGTGCATGATGCAATTTCCAATCTGAAAATGAAGTAACAAGGCTAGTGATGTCTAAGTTGGATCATAGCATCTATTGCATAGATATGGGAGCACACCTCCTTTAAAATCCCATCATAAGGACTGTAACATTGCTTCCTTACATACTGAGAAATACACCTTGTTTTGATATCTACTATTTGAGAAGCTCCTCAGTAATGACTGCGTGCGTGAAAATATGGTTTGTAGTATGGTACTTCAAGTAGAAATTTGCATGTTGTTTGGCCCTTAGTCACCTTCTTTCAAGTTTGGTACTCTTCATATATAAACTGGTTACATATCCTTGTATCAAGGGTAAATTATAACCACTTCTTATTCTCAGGAAGCATTCTAGGTGGAAAAGAGTCATGGATAATGTTTTATGTAATCTTCATTACCATGTTGGTAAACTCAGTATAATTGGCATTGTTAGGTATTCTTAGAATTGGATTACTCCAAATATGTATTGGAACAGGGATACCATTTTCATATGTCATTTTCAACTTCAAACACTTGTAGTGCTCAAAGTTCCGATATAAAAACATGTGAAAAATATAGGAGGGATATCTAAACATCTTGGTGAATGTAAACTCTTCTATTTGTTCATGGATTATTTGGATTAAGAAATTATAGAGATCAGGAAGCTAGTGAAGGTGATCTTAAGAGGGTAATTTTATCACACTAATGTTGCTTGCAAATATACCTACAAGATACGGTGACTGTCAAGTAATTTTTTTTATTGTTTTGAAATTTGGTGTATAATATCATGCCAATCCCTAAGAAATCAGAAACTTGGATCTGGTTATCTCATGGTTTAAGTTTCTAGAAAATGTATAATAGTAAACTTATCTAAGTATCCAACAATTAGAAATCCCAAGTCCATCATTCCAAATTATCCAAGATTCACAAGAAGGACACAAAATGGTCTACCCATCAGTCCATTTCTTCTTGCTCTACCTATGGAAGAAAGTATCATGGTTATACTTTGCCTCACTTCATGGGACCTGTCTAATTCAAAGAGGCCTGTAACAAGGGTTTTATCCATATCATTACAATAATGAAAGGGGTTGAGTGTGTGGTTTCAACATGTATTATTATAGGATTTGTGTTTTTTCTATGATCCACTGACCCAATACTTCAACCAATATCATACAGCCACACAGACGAGAAGCATACATTCTATAGATTACAGCAACATACCCTGTAGATTCCCAAATCAGGTGCACAACAGGTGGTTAACTCGTAAGAATATTTCAATGCGTCCACATTCACAGTTTTGTGAAAGTCAAATCAAAATCATAAGTGTTGTAGTTGATAGATTCAAATTCAAGGCACAATATTAAAGGAAAAATTATAGAGTATGTCAACAAAATTTGTTGAACTCTAGTTCACCATTTTGTAGGTTGTTCACATTTCTAATCATAACATAATGTGAAGACAATTAGCAAGGCCAACAATAATAATGCATAATAAGTTTTCCAAAGATAATCCATTACAAATACCATCTGGTCAAATTTCTATTACAGCTAGAAAGAAAAGTACATCAATGTATGTTCAATTTTCTGTGCATAACCTTTCTACTCATTTTCCTTGAACATAATCCACACATTCCAGAGATCATAAATTGAAATTATTCCTCATACAGAACAGTTTTTAGAATAAGAAAAAGGGAAATAAACTTATTTTCTTTTTCTTTAATAAAAAAATGTTCCAATGCAGTTGACTCTGGGGAGTTTGATTTCCTCCCAAATTTGGGTTGTTCTGCTATAGAATGCCACCTCTGTACTAGGCTATGAGGCTGCCCGTGAGGAAAAAGTGTCAAATTTTCAAGCTACTAAAGCCCCCAAAACATCAACTAAGAGGTTATCATTGGATGTTATTCTATATTTCAACTATCACAATTTTTGGCACTCTTTATCTTGCTCTAATGTATGGGCTATGTTTCTATTGTATTTAGGATGAGCTTTTGTGTTCTTGAGCTCTGTTTTTCTGTATTTAGGATGAGCTTTTGTGTTCTTGAGCTCTATTTAGGATAATTTTCCCATAGGTTGGAGTGACTTGGAACCCTTCTACATATTTAGGGGCATTTAGAAATTCCATGGCACCCTCTCTTTGCACACATGTTGAGGCTACTTTATACTGGAAGGAGGAAGACTAACATTGTTTAGGGAAGCCTTTTAATGATTAGATGTGAACCCTTTTAACGTTGTTTGTGGATTATGTGCTTTGTCTTTGTTTAGATCCATTTCAAGCCTCTGTCAAAATTTCCTGTGGCATTTCTAGGCCTGATTATGCTGGAATTAATTCCAATGGAACACTTGAATCATTAGTTTTGTCAAATTAATATTTAACCCATTTGAATACTTAGCTTTTATGCACTTGTTTTGAAGTAGAGTTGGGAAGCACTTGCAGACCAAGTAACAAGTGTAATTAAATAGTATCCTCAATTGCGACTGACACAAGGAAGGAAGGTGAGCCTTTCAGATATTGCTATGTTTTAGTTTTCATCAAATCACCATTAGTGACTTACTAAGAACTGTCATAGGGTTTGAAGACTTACTGAGGAGATTGCTTTATGTAGGTCTTCGAGGTTCATCCTATAATTAAATGGGACAAATGAAAGGGCCTTGAATATTTACTAGTGTCACTTGGTAAGTTTTCCTTTTTTCAGCAAGTACTGATACCTTACAATCATTTGCATTCAATTTATGTCTTTAGATGTTGGTCTTTCCCGGTTTCTTGTGGCATTGCGTTAGACAGGTCAAAAGAAATGTGGACTGTTATTTTTGCTTGTCATTTTTTTTCTTATATAGAAACCTATAGCCATCCATTTCTTCTCTAACATCACTGAATGATTGCAAGATTAGAAAATCGTAATGATGTACTACCTCTGTATATAGGAGATGATCATACAGATGAAGATGCATTTAAGGTTAGCAATCTGTTCCATGGAATTATGAGCTCGAAGCCAATGTTTTAATCTTGTCATGTGTCATGCTATATTTTTAGGTTGCATCTTGATAATTTTCGAGGGGTTCCATGCATGCAATTATCACTGTCCTAAAGAGTCTTTTTGATATATTAGGTACTGCGGGACAGAGGTCAAGGGTATGGGATTCTTGTCTCCATTGTCCCCAAAGAAACAAATGAAACATATTCACTTAAAATACCATCCGAGGTATGTAAAAATGATTTGGGAAGAGAATAGGATGTAATTTTGTCTGTCCATAAATTATGTTGTTGTCTATTGAATGCCAGTCTAGCAATGCATATGGACCTTTTCTACAATGCTAATGACAGGATTTTGTTGTAGTGAGAACACATACTCTTTTTCCTACTGACACTACTTCGTGTTCAGCCAACTCAATTGAATTTGCAGAGATAATTGATATTGTAGGCCATAGCAGGTACACTTAGTTGTGAATTATAATACATGACTCATCGTATTTTTATATGTAAACTATCTCGTGTGAAAGACTATGAATGGTTCTCCAAGGACCTTCAAGGGTTTCATTATTCGTATATTTTATACAAGATAAAGGTTAGTGTAAATATACTGAATATATATGATACATTTTTTTTAATATTATTTCTCAAAGTATTTTTAAATTTATATGTCTCTTTATGTAAGTAGGCCAAGTAGCTGGTAATATATTAATTTGTAAGGTAGGGTATTAAATTTAATCTATTTTGAAAAATATATTTTATTAAAAAATTATTTTATAATTTTTGCAAATTGTACATATTTGATTGATAATTTTTTAAATAAACATATATTTTCCAAAATTTTCAAACTTATGTACTTAAAATTGGATTGATTAATTTATATTATTAATTATTTTTCAAATTTTGTTAATCTTTGTATTTTGTATTTAATTACCATTATTTTTTTAAATAAAAAATATTTGGCAAATTTCGCAAATCCATATATATTTTTATTGAGTTTACTAATTATTGTTATTGATGAGACTTAATTAATTTGAGCTTATTTGAATTTGTGTTTTATATTTGTTAATGTTTAAAATCAATTTAAAATTGAAAAAAGAATTCAAACTTTAAGTAAGTTTTCTAGAAACACATTTTCTACATTTAACAATCTCAATATTCTATGCATCTAACATCCTCCATCTTTTATTTCATTTTCCTTGAGTTTTTCTCAATTAACATATGAATTAGTTTATTTCCTAAAAAGAGTGTACCAATTTCCTTCTCCATGAACTTATATATCTTAACTTATATATCTTTGCCTTTTTCTTCTCAACATATTCACAATAAAGTGTATATGTTCTCTCGTATTTGAATGTATCTCTTCCATATTTACAGGGAGATTTAAATTCCCTCTAAAAAGCACACTTAAACTTTTATTGCAAATCGTAATGAAAAGTCATTTTGTAAGTATTTGAATATTTAATTTGTTTATAATTAGATTTTATAATGAAATTCATGTAAAATGACAAATAGATAAATGCATGAAATATAATTATGTAAATGTAAAATAATAATATTTATGCTAAATTCATTTTATTTGATAATGGAACTTTTTAAAATTATATTATAGATCCTATTCAATTATGGTGTAATTACCTATATCTAAATTCATCTTTATGGAAGAATATGGGGTCACGGGATTAGAGGTTTAATATTTTTTTTTAATTATATCTAGTCATTTATCTCCACAAAATATAGATTCTCATGGGGTATCAAAATCCATGTATGAGTTTGAATAATTTCACATGAAACATTTTAGATGTTTTCTTATTAATATGATGTTTGTAACGGAAACTCTAAAGGAGTTTTTGATAATATATATGAATAATTTGTTCTTGTAGGATCTAATATGATTCCATTATGACTCACAGCATAATTTGTTTGATTTTATATGGTTAGAGTGGTGAAATTATTTATGAAATATTAGTTTTTGTTTAATATGCAAGTTTCAAAAAAGTTGTAATTTATCTCTTGAAGAATTTTTTTTTCTCAATTTAGGGGTTGATTTCAAAGTTTTTGTAAACAACAATACGGGATGTTTAGGCCATGGCTCTATTTTTTATCCCAAAAAAATAACGTGTATACTGGTATCAACACTTTTCTATTTGGTGGGTGTTTTTGGTGTTTTTATTCAAAAATCATCATTTTTATGGCTCGAGTTCTTGTTCTTAGTATAAAGTTCTCGTTTCATAGTATAAGTGGTTATAACTATTTTGCACCGAAAACTCCATCGCATGCATTAAATCTTGGATAGTACAAGCGGTGCATGTAATTATGGCAAGAGTTAAGCACCGAGATGTAGACTTTTAAAGAGTGTCAGAGGGTCTACAATGGGTATGATCAACGACTAAAACACTTAATCAAGTGCATCTAGCGGTAGGCTTACCCATTGCAGACCCTCTGACAGTCTCTTTAAGAGTCTGTAGCTCGCTGTTTAGCTCTCGCCCATAATTATTCCTGCTCATATGTCAATTCTAATTTCGTAATAAAGAAAAATGGATTCCCTACAATTGAATCTTGTACAATAGGAGTGACACATACACATTTTATGCATGTTACTTCTTTGCATAGTGGATTGAACCAGGCAAACCCTTATGCACCAACCACGTTCATCTTTATAAGAGTTTTGTACTCTCTATGGCATGAGGTATGGGGATCCGTTGGAGGCCATGTGAAATGTTGAGAATCCTTCAATGCTCATGCATGGAGTGTGTTCCGAAGAAGGAAGGTGGTTTTTTGTGGTCGTTTGGGGTCTATTAACCAATTTTTTCAATGTTGATAGGAAAAGCTAACGGACTTGAAGTTAAGTCGTTCTACTTGGATGGCCTAGTATCAACAAAGTAAAACTAGTGGGAATTTTTATCAACTTCTTTTTTTAGCTATTGTCATGTTAGTCGATCGATGGGGTTTTTTGGGATTGAGTGGTTTTTGGACTAACTTGAACCTTGGTAGTGGTGGGGTTCTTGTCTTGTTTTATCCAGTAAGGTTTTTGGGTCACATGGGGAAGCTATTTTATGGCACTTCTCCCAGTTTTTTGGATACTCCTATGTCCGGCGAGTCTATGGGTACTCATGTCCGGAGAGGTCCTCTTTCAGTACCAGCCAGTAGTGGTTTTTCTGATAGGAAATAGAGGGTTGCATTAGAGGAAATTTCAACTCAAAATGGGCCTCCTAAAATGAATTAATAAAATAATAGTTAAAATAATAAAATAATATTTATTAATTTTGGAGAAAGAAAAGAAAAAAACTACTTTTTTGTTTGTATTTTTGACATATCTCCCTGTGTTTTTACTCAAATTTCGATTGGGAGAGTTCGTTGGATGCGGAATTTAATTCCGCATCCAACGAGCTCTCCTGATCGAAATTTGAGTAAAAACATAGGGAGATATGTCAAAAATACAAACAAAAAAACTAGCTTTTTTTACGATACCTATCCCCAAATTTATATTAGAAAAGTGTTTAAGACCTATACGGTATTTCAAATTTAAAGCAATTTCATTGGCTAACACATGATGACATGGAATTTGAATAAAAGTTAAAAGGCCCATTTTGAGTTGAAATTTCCTCTAATGTCGGTAAAAGTTCTCTCAGTCATGTCAAAGAATGCCTAGGGTTTCGGTGAACCCTTGCTCACAAATTGTTTTCACTCCATATGTATAGGTGGTGGGTTCTGGGAATGGTGCATTGCCTTCTTCAGCTACAACTTCACCTCTTAAAATTGGCGGTATTTCATTACCCATTTTAGATTCTAGAACCATTAACCATACTAAATCGATTGAGACTAATCTTTTAAAGCTATAAAAGGGTGAGAAAGCTCATGTGAGACGTAGGGTTAACGTTGAAAAAACTAGGAAAGTTAAAGGCCTCTATGTTTTCAGGAAAGACATGACCCTGGACATGGTGCAAGGTTTGATTTTCACGACATTACTGGGTAAGTTTGAGTATATCATGCTAAGCCAAGATGAAATCCTAGATTGGATTTCCTGAGTTTGGAAGCCACTAATTCACCATGGTCCCAAGGTTATTATGTTAGTAAATGGGCAGATTTACTTCCATTTATTGTCTAAAGAAATCAAACTAGCCATTGCGTATCGGTACTGGGTGATAGGAGCCAGATCTTTGGTTTTGTTCAACTAGAACTTTGCCTTCAACCCTTGGAAAGAAAAACCCATGCAAAGGCACCTATGGCTTTTTCTCCTAGGTTGGCCACTCCACTACTAGAATTTCAAGGCTTTTATGGTGTTGGGGAACTCTATCAGACATTTCATTAAGGTAGAAGAATCTACCCTTTGTTCCAATGATAGGCATATGCCTAGGTTATCGGTGGATATTGATGTGTCAGAAGGCCTGTTGGAGTCCATTGGCATTGACTGGGTGGGAGGGTCTTTCACCCAATGTTTGGATTACTAGAAGGTTCCCTTTCAATGTTTCAAATGTCATAGAGTTGGTCACCTCAGCTACACTTGTGCTTAGTTCTCTAGTGGGGAGTCTGAGGGTTCCTCTTAACAGGAAGAGACAGTTGATTTTCCTAAGGTTATATATTTTCCCATGGCCCTTGATGAAGACACGACTCGACATTTTTTGTATAAGTTTAAACTATTCCTCCCTCTCTTACTTAAGTATTTATGATATGATGAGATTCTGGGGGCTATGGCAGTGTCGGGTGTGATTAATGACAATGTGGATAAGTTCAAAACCTCAACGCATAAGATACTTTTCCTTGTTGAATAGGGACCTCCCTATGAGCCACTTTTGATGGTGGATATCTCCCTGAAAATTCCTTGTCATGACCTAGAGTTGAGGCAGTGGATTAACCTAGAGCCGAGGGTTGAGAGACTAGTAGTTGATGTATATGCCCCTCGTCCACTTAATACTTGTTTTTCCTCTTGTTCCTTGGAACAATACCAACATGTATCTATTGAGAAACCACATTATGCTTTTGGGGACTCTGGGAAAGTTCCCTTAACAACCTATGTGGGGATGTCAGATGCAGGTGATCCCGAGAACTAGGTGACTATATCTATAGCATTGATTAGGTATCAACATGTTATTACCCGTAACAAGATTAAGAATAAGGATAATTTGGATTAGGGAGGAAAGGAGAGGTGTATTAACCCTAATTTTTCCTCTATTGCAACAGTCGTGTCTATTTTGTCATTTGACTCTCCTCTTTCTAATAATATTGGGGCCCTTAGAGTTGAAATGCCCCAGGATGGGGTTATCCAATGATCGTTATCTCTTTCAACATTAGAGGGATAGGAAGCGTCCCTAAGAGAGCTTCTTTTAAGAGGGTTTTGAAGAAGGTTTGAACATTTATTGTTTTTCTGTAGGAGACCATGGCAAAGGTGTGATGGCCTTTGATTTATTTCTAAAATTGAAACCCACATGGAAGTGCTATGGGGTGTATTCCAACGGATTGTCTGGTGGCCTGCTTGTTGCTCGGAACCTTACAATTATTCACTTCTATCAGTTTCATACCTTTGCAGGTATTAAATTTGAAGGTCGCATAAGGGGACTTCAGCGGCTCGTTAGCCTACTCAACATATATGGTCCGTGTAGCAACGGGAATTTTTTTTGGGACAAGGATGATGCACTGGGTTTGTTTAATGATTTGTCTCTCATCATAGTAGGGAATCTAAACTTCACTCATTCTTCAGATGAAGTCTGGGGTTTGAAGGTTGTTAATGACCTTTTGGTCGGTTATCTTAAAGAGTTATTTTAAAGGTTGAGTTTGATAGATGTCATTCCATTTGCTTTAACCCCCACTTGGTCTAATGGGCTTATGGGACTAGTTGGTGTAGTGAAATGGCTTGATTGTTTCTTTTTGGTTGAATAGTTGGGGCCGTCTCTTGGAATATTTCAGTCATGGGAACTTCTCACAAGTATTTATGACCACAAGGGTATTATTTTGCAGCTTGATTTTGATGATTGTTTGATATGTTATCCCTTCATGTTTAACCGAACATGGTTGGAATAATAGGAGTTTTATTCTTTGGTTAGAAACTGTTGGGCATCCTTCTCTAGGCATACTGAAGTTTCGTCAATTCAGGGTTTACTAAAGAAATTGAAGCTTCTGGAAGTTGATGTTAGGAAATGGGATACGGATAAAAATCAAGCAAACGTGAAAGAATTATCTACCATTGAATCAGAGATCAATGGTTTGGAAAATAAAGTGCATGGAGCTTATGTGTCAAAAGATAAGAAAGCTAAGTTGTCTTCTTTGGAGCATCATCGAGCAAATATTATGGGATAGGTTGAAGCCACTTAGAGGCTGAAAACTAGGGATTTATGGATCATAAAAGGGGACTCAAATACTAAATTCTTCTTGTTAGTGCCAGAAATTGTTCTTAGACTACTAGAAGAACAAGCCAACACAATCTCAAATAAAAATAAAATAAAATTGGTTTTAAGGGTTTTGGTTGAAAACTTCATCAATCAAGGAGGAAATAAACAACAACAAGATAATACAGAACTGAATCATGCAAGTTGGATAAATTAGGGATCAAACAAATTCCAATAAACCATAAACATTACACATGAAACACTAACTTCATCCACATGCTATAAACATTTACATGAATAAACCTTTAAACATGAAATGAAATTGTAGACTGAGCAATCAACCAAATCAAAAATGAAAAAGCATGACAAGTAAAAGGGCTTATCAGTTTATATATAATCAATAACAGTCATCCACTTACATAAGATTTATAAATGCTATCTTGAGAAATCAAAGCTCCAAAAGCCTCTCCTTGAGTGAAAAATCCCACCCCAAAACTGTATGTTTGTCTTCCTTTTATCATTACAAAAGTAAAGTAGTTCCATAAATACCTTCTAATTCAACATTTGAAACAGTTACATCAATTAGTTACATGATAAATCAAAATATTTAAAGATAATTAACCCAAAAATAGCAAATCAGATTTGGGGAAATTTGGGGAATTTCTGAAAATTTGGGTCTCAAAGACGCTTTCATATCTCTCGATCCGGGACACCTGTGCAAAAACTGAGAGAGGTTTTTTTAAATGAGTATGTTATGAACAAAAAATTCTCTTGTTTTTCAAAATTCCTCTTCAATTGATCAGAATACGTGCTGCAAATTTGTGACTAAAACTAGAAATTATTAAATAATTCAAACCCTGAAAATAGGCCACAAATATGAATTCTAATCTCTCAAATGATAACAGTTGTTGCAAAACTGAGAGAGGTTTTTGTGAATGAGTCTCTCAAATGATAATAGTTGTTGCAAAACTGAGAGAGGTTTTTGTAAATGAGTCTGTTGTGGACAAAAACCTCTTTTGGTTTTCCTGACTTCGTTTCCATCTCCTCGTAATATTCTCCCAATGATAATGACAAAAATAGACAGAGCTGCTACAGGAATCTCCTCATGAAAATATTTGACAAAGGACTCAAAAATGAGAGTTAGGTTATAAATCAAAACTTGGAATAAAATTTTATTATAAGTTTTTGAAAGCTTAAATATGTACATATTAACTAATAAGCCCAAAAGACAAAACGTAAAACTAATATAATGAAATAATTCAACCACTGAAAGCATTAAATCCAACCAAAATTATTGATTATCAAAAATTCTTAAAATCAACATAAAATGTAAAATCATTTTAAACCAACGGTTGAAAATTAGGACAAAAAGAACAGATAAACTAAGAACAAGATCTAGTTATAACATCTGGCTCCTGCTGTGGGATGAAGTCCTCCTTGTGAGGCTTCAAGAACCTATAGACCTTGTGCCTTATTCATTGGGTGATGGAGTCATTTACCAAATCTCTGCAACTTTCTCAAACTCTGAACACATACCTCTAAAATGACAAAATACTGCTACAAACCGGCATACTGAAAAGAATCTGCATGCTCGTATAGCGAGCTTATTCTGCTATTTAATCCTACTTCTAATTGGAGGAAACAACCCAATCAAGTGTAATCATACTTCCAGTGAAGCCAAGAAACCATTTGACTGAGAATCATAATTCCATGCATGCTACTATTTGAGAAAACCCACAAAAGATGTGATAAATCCAATAAAGAGTCTGTAGGAAGCTGATACTTATGATTGGAAATAAGAAGTATGCCAAAATCTGGAGCATTAGAAACCTTTGAAAAATACAACTCCATCCAAGAAGCCATGGGATCATGAAATTTTCAATTTAAAACTTCAATGTCTTCATTATATTCATCATAAAGTGAAGCATTCTTTCCTCTCCATTATTGTTCTTTTTAAACTTTGGATCAAGAATGGAAACCAAGGGCTTTTCAAACTGCTTCTCGACCTTTAAATAAAACCCTTGATCAAAACTTGAACAAATAAAATTCTGAAAGTGACCATAAGTCAAGAATGGCAACTTATTTCTTATATCAATAGTAAGAGGTTGAAGAGCAACAACTTCTTCTTCATAACACGATAATCTCATAGCAGGAACTAAGAAATTTCTACTATAATCCACTGAAAGTATATTATTATCAAAAAATTCAGCAAACTGATATGAAGAATCAACATAAGCGTCATTTATATCCTTGTTCATATGAAAATCTAAAAATGATGAAGAAAACTGTCTTAAATTTGAATGATACCTACGTTCTTCTTCCTGTTCATAAGCTTGTATATCTTCAACATGAGCATGATCTCGAAGCATTTTGCAAGCTTGGATGTTCTCCTCCACTCCTTTTTCATCCTCAAACAATTTTCTTAAAGATGATGATACATAATATACCATAGCAATTTTTTCCGAAGGTCTGATCTCCAGAGGCATACTGATATAAAACTTTGAAACCTCCAATTAAATTTAGTAATTTGCTCATCATTCTCCCTTTTCAAACTATAAAATTTGGAAAGAAATTGATCATAAGATTTATTCTTACCTCAATACTTCAAAAATACATCATGTAACTCTTCCCACGATCCAATTGAATCAGCTTTTAAATTTTGGAACCAAAACCCAAAATCTCTAGCAAAGGATTTCGAAAATAACCTCATGACAAAATCCTCATGCATGATTTCAAAATTATCAATGAAATTATGAAAAGATTCTAAATGCTTCTCTGCTATAATATGGTCTTTTCCAGTAAAATGGGGAAGATATTCAACATAGGAAGGGTAAGGATGTAAGAGAGATGGCAGCCTAAGAGGTTTAAACATCTTCTATCTGAGTCTAGACTAAAAATCTGTGAGTTGAAAATGAGGTTCAACAAGCTATTTGTAAGTTTCAGCAGTGATGTTAGAGGGTAATAAATCAACTTTATTCTCTACAAGATGACCAGAATAATCAGGTTCAAGAGATATGGGTATATGTATATCATGTTACACATGTATTTCAAATGAAGGAATAGGATCAACATCAATAAAACAAGAAGAATGAAGACTTTCTTCTTCCAAAGAGGGATATGTACTTAAAGGTTTATGATCATCGGAATAGACAAAACAAAAAATAATTATTTTGACATGCAATGGAAAGATAGGAAAGAGCTGATGAATAAGAACAAAACCTCATGGAGGAAAGTAACAAGCTGATACCCAGTCTTTCCATTTGGCTTCTTCATTTTTCTGTCAACAAAATTCTCCTTGCAGTGGAATCTTTAATCGTGGAGTCGCCGGTGAAAAATTGTAGTCTAAAAGATTTTTTGACTTTGTTCACCTCTCAAAATCAAATGAACAATGATATCCCACGGAAGATATACTTCAGCTTCATCCCTGGCAACGGGGCCAAAGATGTTAGTGCTAGAAATTGTTCTTAGACTACTAGAAGAACAAGCCAACACAATCTCAAATAAAAATAAAATAAAATGGGTTTTAAGGGTTTTGGTTTTTAGTTTTGGTTGAAAACTTCATCAATCAAGGAGGAAATAAACAACAACAAGCTAATACAGAACTGAATCATGCAAGTTGGATAAACTGGGGATCAAACACATTCCAATAAACCATAAACATTACACATGAAACACTAACTTCATCCACAGGATATAAGCATTTACATGAATAAACCTTTAAACATGAAATGAAATTGTAGACTGAGCAATCAACCATATCAGAAATGAAAAGGCATGACAGGTAATCGGTTTTATCAGTTTATATATAATCAATAACAGTCACCCAGTTACATAAGAGTTATAAATGCTAGCTTGAGAAATCAAAGCTCCAAAAGCCTCTCCTTGAGTGAAAAATCCCACCCCAAAACTGTATGTTTGTCTTTTTTTTATCATTACAAAAGTAAAGTAGTTCCATAACTGCCTTCTAGGTCGAAATTTGAAACAGTTACATCAATTAGTTAAATGATAACTCAAAATCTTTAAAGACAATTAACCCAAAAATAGCAAATTGGATTTGGGGAAATTTAGTGAATTCCCGAAAATTTGGGTCTCAAATACACCTTCATATCTCTCGATATGGGACACCTGTGCAAAAACTGAGAGAGGTTTTTTTAAATTCGTACGTTATGAACAAAAACCTTTCTTGGTTTTTCAAAATTCCTCTTAAATTTATCGGAATATGTGCTGTACATTTGTGACTAAAACAGGAAATTATTAAATAATTCAAACCCTGAAAATAGGCCACAAAGAGGAATTCGAATCTCTCAAATGATAATAGCTGTTGCAAAACTGAGAGAGGTTTTTGTGAATAATTCTATTGTGGACAAAAATCTCTTTTTTTTTTTTCCTGAATTCGTTTCCATCTCCTTGTAATCTGCTCCCAATGACAATGACAAAAACAGGAAAAACAGAGCTGCTACAGGAATCTCCTCATGAAAATATTTGACAAATGACTCAAAAATGAGAGTTAGGTTATAAATCAAAACTTGGAATAAATTTTTATTATAAGTTTTTGAAAGCTTAAAGATGTACATATTAACTAATAAGCCCAAAAGACAAACCTTAAAACTAAAATAATGAAATAATTCAACCATTAAAAGCATTAAATCCAACCAAAATTATTGATTGTCAAAAATTCTTAAAATCAACATAAAATGTAAAATCATTTTAAACCAACGGTTGAAAATTAGGACAAAAAGAACAGATAAACTAAGAACAAGATCTATTTATAATACTTCCAATGATATGATTCTTATAGGGGGGATACTAACTCTATCTGGGAGCTAAGGGGCATCGATGGCGTTTCCATATCCAACCTTAAGGATTTGAAGAATGAGGTTGTCTCTCATTTTGACAAGCTTTACAAGAAGAGTCCCTCAAACAACTTGGAGGAGAAATTAAAGGTTTTGAATTTGTATCCTAGGTTCTTCAGTCCAGGAGAGGGCAAGAATGTGGGGAAGAAGGTGGAGGTTGAAGAAATTAAGAAAGTTATATCTAAATTTTTGAAGGACAAAATCACCTTAGTTGGTTTTGCTTTTTATTCATGTACATGTCTTTCTACTTCTAAGTCATGCATGCATGTGAACTTCCACTTGTGATCCATGTTCAACCATATTCATTTTATTTGATTTATGTGCATATCCTAGGTATATGGCCTTTTGGTTTCTACTTAAATGATACTAACCAATCTAATTTGATCTTCAAACATAAAGAGGTCATAAAACCCTAGTTTGTAGTTCCATGTCTCAATTTGTGAACCCTAGTTTTATTATGTGGGTTGTTGGATTATACTTTAGTATGACAATAATATAGCATGTGAACCCTACCAAAATAGGCATAGTTGAGGGTTTTGCAGAGTTGAACCACCAATGCTAGAGTTTCATTGAAGGAAACTGAGCAAAACCCTAGTTTACGAAATCAAAGCACAATGAAGTCACTAGGCCTTGAAAACACGAAGGATAGGGCCACCTAGAGGTAATCGCATGCCAGGAGACCAAAATAGTCGATGTTTCTTCGATCCGACCTCTTATGTCCAGTTGAAAGTCGCATGAAAATGTCGTTCATGGACACTTGGTGACTTTCGACCCGAGAGCGAAAAAAAAATGGAGCAGCAAAATTGCATGTCGTTGGCTCTTGCAATTATGTATGAGCAAGGATGATTTGGGAACCCTACCAACACAGGAACGGTCGAGGGTTTTCATGTGTTGACCCACCAATGCTAGAGTTGCATTGAAGGAAACTGAGAAAAACCCTAGTTTACAAAATCAATGCACAATGAAGTCATTGGGCCTTGAAAACATGAGGGAGAGGGCCACCTAGAGGTAATCATATGCCAGGAGACCAACGCAGTCGACGGTTCATCAATTCGACCTCTTTTTTCTGAGTTATGTTGAGTTGAAAGTCACATGAAAATGTCGTTCAGGGACACTTGATGACTTTTGGTCCGGGAGAGAAAAACCAAACACAGAAGCAAAATTGCATGACGTTGGCTCCTGCAAGTCTGTATGTGCAAGGCCGATATGGGAACCCTACCAACACAAGCACGGTCGAGGGTTTTGTAGAGTTGACCCTCCAATACAAGAGTTGGAAGAGTTGACCCAACAATGTAATTAAATGTACATTAATATAAAAAACATAAAAAAAAGTAAATTTCAACAACTCGATAGCATGTTATTTTTTAATTTCTATTTGTTGGTGTCTAAAGACACCAGGTTGTTCTTGGCGCCTTCAATGTTCCATAGATGGTGTTTGTATCCTAGGCACATGAAAGGCTAAAAATTAGTACTCCCATACGAAAATAAAGAGAACCCAATGAAAATGTGCAAACATGATTTATAGATAACTCACCTGAGGTTGTACGATTGCGTTTATAATGTCTAGTATCCTCTAAATAATATTATGTCTGTGAATGGTATCTGCCAATCATAGGTTTATTACATTGGGAATAAACTAAGGATAAATAATTGAAAGTGTGCTTAGCATGCACTTTAAAGGTTAAATAATGCACCTGACAATCTATCCACACTGGACAATCTAGTAACACCTGACAATGCACTCAGCTGAGTAGGCCATCTGGATCATCTCTGCTGCCGATGGTGTCCATCAATCTTTCATTCTCTATATGAGGTAGCAAATATCATACATGCGACCTATTTTTGTTCGAAAGTGTGTGCATATTGATGTTTATACCAACTACTAGGTTGGTGAAGTGGTATACAATAGCTCCTAGTCTATAATCCTGATATACATACCCACCCTTCCTTTTTTGTTGTGATTCTAGTGTCAAGTACTCCCCTTTTCTAACCATCAATCCAGTTGGGAACTCAATATTTTCATCATCTATAACAGGTTCGAGAATGGTTTGTTTCCCCTCTAAGAAACATGCCAACCAATAGTCAAAACCCCATTCATTATTTTTTGGGGAAACCACTGCATATATCTGACCTATGAAAGGAAATACGTCGAGTCAGTAATACATAAATTAAGTTTCTAATTTAGGTACTACTAATTTACTTTTTTGTACCTGCTTGTATGAGATCCGATATGTGATCATAGTCTATAGAAATGTGTGTCTGATCATCTTCCAAATGGTCTATTTCATTATCCCCCTTGAAATCGGTGCCAAGTGTCACTCAATCCCATGTATCAACTGTATCTTTATACTCACAATCATCCCATTCATCGATGCTACAGGAACTGCAAAAGCAAGCCTTTAATCTTGTCCAAATTTGTAGGGTCGAGTTGTCTAAGCTTCTAATTGAATGAAACTATTGAGTTCCATGCACCGTGTTCACCCGATGTGTTTGGGATTGGTCCACATTTGTCACCTCCCAGAATATTCTTTGCACTAGGTGTTTCCTTGTTGCTTGCTCTCCCATGACATATGCACACCATTTCACTATAAATGCAGTGTCTCGAAGGTGAGCACCTGTAAACTTCATCTCTTCCCTTCAAAGGGAAGTTTTTATACATGCACCAGCACCATCGTACTCTCCTTTTCCATGACCAGTTTCAAAGTAGTTCCATTAATGTGGCACCTTGTATTTTATGTGCAACAAACACAACCATTGTAATACACGTGCATTCTTGAACTTTCCAACGCAACCATCTGACCAAATGAAATGATGATAAAATGGTATTAGAATAATTTAAAGAAATGTTACACGTAGTGGATCTCATGGGTCTGGTCATCATTATGTATAAGTGACTTTCTTTCAGTATCACACGTTTCTCTTCATTGATATCTGTCCCATGTCAATACGTGATATGGGCCATTATGCTCACCTGCTCTGAGTGATAGAATTGACCTTGTATTTCATTTATGGTTGTAGGGTGTAATTTTACGCAAAGTCAACCATGGATAGTATTGTTCCAAGAGGGAAGGTGTCCCGGCATATTCTGAATTGCTCATCTTGCCACCATGCCATATCGACATGTTGAATGTACTGTTGGATCTTTCCACAAAACTCTAAAATAAAATCACATACTTGGACCTGGTGTAAAAAAATAAATAGTGTTATAAAACAACATAAAAATATGTACATGTAGTCACAAACTTAATGTACATGAAGTCACCAGTGAAGTCACCAATTTAATCTTCCTGCTTTCTTTCCCATCATGTAGCGGATATGTCTCATACTGATAATTCTGCTTCTCGACAATTGCATTCCCGAATGCTTGATCTTCACTCTCATGGATGCAATCAGACCATAATGATAGCTCTCCACAATTGTTACAAGAACCCTCTACACATTGTTTTAAGTAATGTGTCTTCCTATCTTGCCTCGGACACATCATGCTATGGATGAAATCTATGGATGATATTGGCGATACTATACTTGAGCATTCATGCACATGGTTAGGATGAAAAAAAATATGTATATGTACAAATGTATGATAATATAGATCAAACTTTGTGTGGTATATAAAACAACAAGTGTTCCAGATGGTATTGATTCTAACATACCAAGGCTTGCATTTTTCAAAAGATCTTTGCCCGAGCCTTAGCTCTACATGGGAAACTTTAAACATCTCAAACAATTGAGTTTGTGTCATGTCAAGATAATGTTTAACATGAGGTTCATTGTTCATAGAACCCCTACAGTGTTTTAACACATCCTTTGTGTTAGAAGAAGGTCTAGTGTTATCGTGCTGACACATGTGCACTAGTCCATTCACTGCTTCGACTAACTTCATGTATTTGCGGGGAAACCTACCGCTAAATGCCCATAATGTTTCCATTTGTCCCTCTACATCAAGGATGTCTCTTCTTACTGAATATTTTTTAAGTGTCTTTGGATGTAAAGGCACAATTTGTGATGTGAATTTAAGTAAATGACGTTGTCTTGTGGATCTACATACAATTGATTCATCCAATACGCTGCGAGCCACATTACAGTCCCGTGAACGATTTTTTTTACCAATTGATGTGAATGCAGCAGCAAGAGATTTAACAATGTGATTACTTGATTCGATATTCTTCAATGTTCTTATGACTAACTTTCTTCTAACAATTTCCATATTTCTAGATTTAAGCAAAGATATAAAAAAATGGCATTTACCGGCTTCGGATTTGTTATCAAAATATTATTTCATTATTTGAGAACAATGATGAAGGATAGTGCATTTAGCCACCTTACCTTCCATGGAAGTCAAATCGCTCTGATCCACTTATATGCGTTTAGGAGTTAGCTTTCTTTTTGATGCGAGATTTCTTGCCGTTTGAAATGCTGGAGTGACGTTTACATCCACTATAGGCTGAAAACTTCGATTAGGAGATTAAACCACCTGGCATGGTTGTTGCGGAGTCACATTTGTGTTGGGAGTAACATAATTATTGAACTCTTCACAAGATTTTCCATTTAATAATGGACCAAGAATATCATCTCCCCTATAACCAAATTCCTTTAATGTTGCATTATCTTTCTCAGCCTCTACGTCAGGTATCTGTTGAGAGGGAATGGGAACTATTTGCTCATCCAATGAATGCCGACGATTTCTTGAATCTTCCCTCTTCTTTTCTTTTTTATTTTCAGCTTCTTCTGGTGTAAGCACCTTCCTCACTAACTTTCAACCTCTATTACATACATTCCCCATTGAAATCCACCCAAACTTGTACAAAACCTATGGATTTGTGTAAGAAATGATTAAATTGCAGGTCGAACGGTTGTCTATGCGTGGGTTCAAAAGAATTATGTCTTTTTCTACAGTAAACCTGGCCCAAAAAACGCAACCCAACATTTTTTATATAACACATATCGCATATGCAATATAATGCATGTCTGTTTTATCGCATATGTGATCTGCATACACTGCTTTTTACTTAAGTGGAAGTTTGTATTACGTGATCGCTAAATCACATATGCGATTTAGTGCATATCAAATATTTAAACTTGATAACCTTATAATGGAACCCATACCAATGTTTAAGACCTCCAGAACTATCCTTGGACCATGGTAGTGTCTTCAGAACTATCTCTTGTCTGGAAATATTCATAATGGTTCCTATATGACCATGGTCAATGCCTCCTGAACAATATTCAATGCATAAAATAGTCTAATGGCACATATATCCCATATTAAGGCTAAATATCCCCTTTCAAGGGCATGTGTAGTGGTTTAATACTTTTTTCTGTTACACTATTGTTCCATTACCATGGTTAAGACCCTGAGACCCATCCTTAGTGCATGAAACCTCATAATGACACCCATATCCCACTAAAGGCCAAATATTCCATTTATAAGGCATGTGTGTTGATTTAGGGACTTATTGTCTTCTCTTCCATGACTACAATCAACGTCTAGAGACCCATCCCTTCCATCCAAAAACCTATAATGGAACCCTTATCCCATTATAATACCATTTAGACTCCCAATATTCCATCTAGACGGTCTATGGGGTGGCTCATGGCCCAACATTACATTGGTTGAGAGGGAGGGGGGGGGGAGTCAAAAGAGGGAGAGGAAGGTGTAGAGGAATCATGGGAGGGAGGGATGAGTAGGGGACATATATGGGGGGGGATGAAGGGAGGATAAATATTAGGGGAAGGGAGGGATGGGTAGGGGAGAGATATGAGGGGGGGATGGAGGGAGGAAAAATATAAAGGGAAGGGATTGGTGGGAGGGGAATAAATATAAGTGGGAGGAAGGGTCTTCGGGTCTTAGACATTATTAAGGGATGAAACCTCTACTTTATGCCCTAAATAAAGCTTCTAGGCATATAGGACCACCAATAACACCTTAAACCACCATATGTTGCCTCTTGAGGCCATTCTTAGCTTTGTGTATGGGAATTGACACCATTAGGTTGTTTTAATCACTAATGATGGGTTTAGAGACCTTTGACATGGTTGAGCGATCAGGAAACCCAGGTCGTAGACATTAAAGGAAGCTTCTAGGGATCCAAAGGAAATAATAATGTATCAAGCCACCACACATGACCTCTCTAGGGGGTCTTTGACCTTAGATTAGGGATATGCTATTGATTGGTGATTTTTTTTACAATAGTTATGGTTCTCGAGGCCATATGCATGGAAATGGGAGGAAACCCAAGACTTGGGCCATAATTAATCCCTTAGTCATTGAAGGTCAATAAGTACACTTCAAACTACCATGAAGGACCTATTGATGGTATCCCTACCCAAAAACTGGGGATAATCATGCCATCGAGAGGTTTTAAATAGTAGACATGGTTCTCAAGGCCTTACACATGGTTGACGAAGTAAACCCAAGCCTTAGTCCGTAAAGGAATATTATATCCATCCAAGGCCTAAAATGATACCTTGAATCACCTCACATGGCTTACAAGCACTAGGTATGGGTCGTGTGGCCTTCGACATTGTTGGGGGAGTAAACATTGGGATTCTACTCTAAAAAAAGCTTCTAGGAATCCATGACCATGAAAAACACCTCAAATGACCAGCCATGACCTCTTGAAGTTACCCTTTCCTTCAAGTGGTGACATGGATATCGTTAGAAGGTTTTGGATAGTAGATATGAATCCATGGGTCTTGGACATTGTTAAGGTAGGAAACCTGGGTATTGTACCATAAAGAAATCTTCTTAGAATATTGTTTTAAGAATGAAATTTGATCCACCATAAATGACCTCATGATCATATCCCGGACATAGTTGTGGGAGAAAACCTAATCCGTTCTTGATCATAATGTATACATCGTGGAGCCTCAATATATTCAAGAGATGACACCTTGGCCTTAGGCCCTAAAAGATGCTTTTGTGTGTCCACGGACAAAAAATAATGCTTCAAAACAACATAAATGATCTCACAATCCTTATCCTCATAGTGGATGTGTTGGTACCATTAGGAATAATTTAGAGCTAGATATGAGTTTCGAGCATTAGAGAAAGGTTAGGCTATAAAACTCAATCATTAAGTCTAAAAAGCACCTTCTATGTCTTAAGCGCCATGAACAAGCTCCATGGACAAGCGCCTTGAAACCTCCAATAATCTGACCTCATCATCCACAACCATTCACAAATTCTAGGCTAAGCGTCATCCTTTTGCCACACTAAACCGCTTTGGAGGGGCCAATAATTACCATTATCTTTTCTTTTTAGATGGGGTTTCTCCCAAAGACTATCCACTAACTTGGTATTTACTCTTTTTTACTCTCATACCAATCTAGTTAAGCAAAAACGCATATGCGTTATAATGAATATGCGATATATCGCATATGTAATATGAATAACGCTAAAACACATATGTGTTATAATGTCTATAAGTGTTTTTAAAATTTAAAAACTCAATAGGAATAAGGTTTGACATTATGTTCGGAAATAGCTTCGGACTACAGAACCTATTGGCTAGGACAAATAAACCAGGGTTATTCCCTGTCTTTTAGAACTCTATCAATATGCTCAGTTTCGATGCCGTGTTTTTCTTTGACAAACACAATATTTATTTATGAAAATTTAGAATATTGTAGCGTATGATCTTATGATTCTAAATATGTAATATTTTCCTTCAAAGGTATGTTTTAATTATTTATTATTATTTTTCTAAATGACACACATTAGTTTTCGAAAATAGATGCATAGATTGTTTTTTATATAACTTTTGATTTCCTTCGCCATTTCGCAAGAAAACTATATGGTGCACTAGAAGAGAGAAAGATCTACAATATTATATATAGAAATCAAGGATTTCATTAATTTTTGCCTCTAAAGTGTTGCACCTACACAGAACGTTTTCATTTCAAGCTTTTATGACTTCAATAATTAATAATAATAAAAAATAATTAATGAAAAATTATGAATAAATAGTGTTGCACTAGGCCCATATGTCCTTTATATGTCTGCAATATTTTATCCAAAATTGACATCATTTACCTCATATATTGCTGCACCCGCACAAACCTATATGTTATGATGTGCTGAAAATTTGAAAACCCAATTTCACGGAAACTATTTTTATAATAATTTACACACATTTTTTCTACATTAATGTTATATATTATGAAATCTTATTCAATTACCTATCTTTTGTCTTTTTACTTCATCTTCAAATATGTTAGGGAAGTACCCCTAATTCTCACCTAAAGTCAGAGGTTCCAGGTTTTTCCAGTATTATGTGGCATCTAAAGTGTCTTTAAAGGAGTCCATGATTGTGCATCAACCCATTTGTAACTTTTTTTTTGCAGTTAATGGAAATGTGGATTGGAAAAACTTATGTGTTTAGTTGGAAAGATAATAATACAATGATTTTAATAGCATCTAGAAAAGTTCATTTCAAAACAATTAAGGTAAAATGTCAACTTTTATGTTGTTTCTTTAAACCATTGGTTATGGTAATGATCAAGTGGTCACAACAAGTATCAAAAATTTTAAATCTTAGGGATGTACAATGTTATAAGTGCACTTCTAGTAGTGGAGCTCTTCTCAAAAAAATTCTAGACACAAAGAAGATTTAGTACCCAAGCTACTTTCATCTCCAATTTCATATTATGCATTCAGATAAGGTTGCTAGTAGTTCTCAACTACTCTAATCACTTTGGAATGATAGGAAACATACATTTCCCTTCACAAAATAAATAGGCCGAAAAACAATGCAATACAAAAAATAAATACTCCTAACAATTATGTCTATGTTCACATTAACAAAACAAGTGCACCAATCTCTTTCTAAATGAGCTTTTTCCCAATCTCATCTTCCATCACTGGTACATGTTTTTCATTCTCAACCTTTATTTTAGTCTTTCCTCCTCTATACTAACTCTTGAGGGATCCTCGATAAAAAAAAATTGGACGTGATAAATTATCATGTACATGGTTTACCTCACTAATTCCATTTAAATGTCGAATCACTTGGGATTTTCTTTTTATTGCCATTTTTTTCTATACATTGATTTTAATAAATAATGAAATTTGGTTAGTCCCAATGGGGATAGCGTACCAGTTAGTCTAGATGTATGTTATTGAGCAAACCAATGTTCAATTCTGGCATGGCCTTGACACAAAAAGTAAGTTCAAGACCCATCACTTTCACTTGTGAAATAAAAGAAATTTTATTATACACTTACATTTTCAAATGAATAGGCTGATTTAATTTTACATGTCAACATTGAAGTATTCAATTCCTCATAACATTTCAAAGTAAAATGGGACCCCCCCCCCCATACAGTAGATTTCCTATCCTTGTTACGACGTGAGTTTTAGTAGTGTTGTAGGTATTACAATTTTGATGGCTCAACAACTAGGGTTTTGGTGATTATGCCTGTAGGCTGTCTCTCTGCCTCTGTACTACCCCATCTGCTTTGTTTATCTTCCCAAATTTCCTTTGATCATTAGACCAAACTTGGGTTCCTTTGGGGTTCCTGTTCCCGCACTTTATAGGGTTTGGGTGGTCCACAGTGTAGCGGAATCGATGTCTGCAATATTCACGGTGTGTATGGTGATTAACATGGTGTCTTGAGTTGCTAAGGGCAGCTTCCGCTCATTTGATGTTTTGGGGCTCTTCATTTGGTTATATGGCTGATGCTAGCGGTTATTTGAGTCATTGTCATCGAATGTTGTGGCAGCTTGAGATGGGTTCCCAGTTTGTTTCGCTTTTGACGTATCTGTGACATCCTATCTTGCGCCTTTCATTGGTTTAGCGTTGACTGTGGTTTTTTCAGGTGCGGGGGATTGTTTCGACATATTTTAACTCTCGTAACGACGTAGCTTCTGACATGGCTTGACTATTGCTCTAGGTACTTCACATTGTCGGTACTGGTATTTATCTGTCCCTGTTTGTTGTTTCTTTTGGGTATTCTGACGGTACTGGTATTTATCTGTCCCTGTTTGTTGTTTCTTTTGGGTATTAGTGTTGGGGTGGCTGGTTGCACGACTACCCACATGGAGTATGCCCTTATCCTAAGAGGGCTTAGTACCAATCATGAAAATAAAGTGGGAATTAGGTTGGGTGGGCACTAATTTGGTTTTTTTGGTCTTTTACCTTTCTCCGGTGTGATTTTTGACGGATTACTGTGTTCTAGTCTACTGTTTGGTGTTACTCTCCCTACTGTGGCTGTTTCTTTGGGATTGTTGGGGTTTCTTTTGTTTATTATCCTGCCGTCAGGTCTGGGGCTGCTCTGTGACCTTCTGTGACTAAGAGGCGTATAATTTCCTTTATCCAGGGTTTGGGTTACCTATTTTCCTAGGTAGGGAATCCATGGGGCTCTCCCCGCCATGTGACCCCATGGGAGGCACAACTCTCCCTCCACGTTTTAGCTCTCGTAGGAAGGCCAAAGTCATGACAGCTCTTGATTCAAAACGTTGCTACGTTTTGGGGAGGGTTGTTATGCTGGATAGGGTTTCTAAACTCTATCACTGAGCTCTTATTGGTCGCCTGGAATACTGCTCCATGAATAGGGAAGAATGGGTAGCCTAGGCTACTCTGCACTGGAAACCCATCCTGAACTATGTTCCTACCATTAGTTTACTTGCCAACAAATGGTTGGTTTTCATCTTTCTTGAGGACGTAGATGCCACCCGTATCTTGGGTTCTCTCTAGACTATCGAGAATGTCTCACTTGTTCTTAGTTGTTGGCACTGTAATTTTGACCCACTTAAGGAATGTATGGTTAAGCGACATCTTTGGGTCCTGATGCCTGCTCTGCCTTTCAGGCTCTATGGAATAAAGAGTTCTTGATTGGCATAGCCAACTCTATTGGGAGGTTTGTGTCCTTATAAAAATACTTCCATCTCATTTTTTATAAGCGTATTTCCAAGGTACTGGTTGAACTTGATGTTTCGAAGGGTCTTCTCCCGAGTATCGACATTTTTTTCAACAACTCTGTCTTTACCCAAAGATTGGATTATCTGAACATGCCCTTCAGATGCAACTATTGTCATGAGACTGGACAATTGAGGAACACATGTTCTTCTTTAATCCAGGGTCACCCCCTTAATCTTGGCTTCTCGGATTCAGAGCTGTCTCCTTCCACTACTCTGGAAAACACACCTTCAGATTCTATTTTATCTCCTGGTCTCCCTCTAGAGGCTACTCTACCTGTTGACTCTTCTGGTACTCTTACACCCATATGCTCTTGTGATTCCTCTTCTCCTACTTCCTTTGCTGACCTTACTAAAGAGGAGTTGCAGTATATACAAGATATTGAGATTCTTGCTCAAACTGATTCAAAATATAAGCTTTCTCTCTTGACTATACCTCCTTCCACTTTAGCCTCTCCTTTTACTTCTTTTCCTGAAACTCCTCCTTCCTTCACTTTGGAGGACTTTCCCCCCCTCCAGAGGAAATCCTCTCATGTCTTATCTAATACTCCTTACAGCCCTACTACAACTCCCTCTTTCTCTAACACTTCCCTACTCAAATCTCTAGCTATTTTCTCAGACAAGTCACCTATTTCTCCCTCCACCCTACCTTTGGACTCCATCAGATTTGAGAATGTTACTATCTAAAAGTCTAGGAAAATTAAACCCTCCTCAATTCTTCCTGGTGAGGCAGGACCCTCTGGACTGTACACTCCCCTCTCAGCTAGAATCAAAGTTGCTGCTAGGACTCAGACCACCCCTCAGGCACTTAGAGCATTATCACCTGCAGATCAGGTTGACCCATGAGGATTGTCTCCATGAACATCCATGGGTTTGGACGGCTTACCAAACAAAAATCCCTTAGGTCACTGTTCACTTCCTTGAACCCTGACTTGATCTTACTACAAGAAACTATGTGTGACCATTAATTTGCTCTTCGATTGTTTGCTAAGCTGAAGCCTGGTTGGGAATTTTGTGCACTTGACTCCCAAGCTATCTCTGGGGGACTTCTCATAGGTTGGAACCATCATCTCACTCGATGCAAGGCCTTTCACTCCTTTGTTGGCATCCTTATCAAAGCTAGATTTAAAGGTCTTGACTTTGTTTTTTCTATTGTGAATTGCTATGGACTCTACTCCAACAGAACTGTTTTTTGGGATTGTGTGGTGGTTGGGGCATCTTTGACTACCCCAATCTCATTCTTGATGGGGACCTGAACTTTACCCTATATGATGCAGAAGTCTAGGGTGATAAAGCTCGATTGGACCATAGGGATCTTTATTTTACTCACCTCTTGGATTCTATGCACATGGTAGACCTAGTACCCAACACTCGTGGCCCTACTTGGAGAAATGGGTGCGTGGGCCAAGACGGTGTTAGAAAAATACTGGATAGATTTCTAGTTTCTATCCCTCTTATACCTATTCTTAACCACTATAATTCTTGGATTCAGCCCTCTGAGATCTCTGATCATTATCCTATTTGTCTGGAGTGGAACAACTTACCTGCCTAGCATCTATATCCTTTCAAGTTCAACAGGGCTTGGCTTTTGGGAAAAGACTTTTGTGATCTTGTCACTTCTTCTTGGACCTCACATGTACCCTCATTAGAACCAATGCCATCCCTTTCCTTTAAACTTCAAAGACTTAAAGGCATGGTTAAGGACAGGGAAAAAAGGACATTATTGGCCATATCCAAGGAGGCAAAGGAGATTGACTCAACCATACTAGACCTCCTTTCTCCTAGGACTTCTGGTATTCTGACTGTTGAGGAAGCATCTTTACCTTCTCACTTAAAAGCTAGGAAAGACTCCTTGTTATTCCACTAGATTCTAACCTGGAACCTCAAAAGAAGAGTTGATTGGATTAGTGAGGGTGATGCTAATACCAATTTTTTCCACTCCTATGCTTCAACCGGGAGGAACTCAAAATCCATTTGGGCACTAAAGAATCAGGTTGGTATTATGATTGAGGATGGAACTAAGTTGAAGGATTTGGGTGTCCAGCACTTCTCTAACCTTTTTTCTGATGATGGCAATTCTGATATTGAGGCACAACTTGATGTTATTAGGATTTTCCCGTCCTTTGTCCATGAGGAAGATAATGAGCTTTTTCTGGCTGATTTTTCACTCTCAGAAATAGAAAGTGTGCTCAGAGGGTTCAAAAAAGATAGAATCCCTCGTCTGGATGGTTCGCCGGTTGAATTCTACCTACACTCCTTTGAGCTCGTTGGGCTTGATATTTTAAAAGATGTAGAAAAATCTAGGGCTGAGGGTAGGGTTATTGGTGCACTCAATGCTACTTATATAACCCTCATTTCCAAGTGTGACAAGTCGACTTACTTTGCTAATTTTAGACCTATCTCCTTATGCAATTTGGTCTACAAAACTATCTCTAAGCTGGTTGCCATCAGATTAAAAGCTTTACTGGACAAGGCTATCTCTAGAAATCAATTTGGTTTTCTCCACAAGAGGAAGATCATAGAGCCTGTTGGTATTGTTCAAGAGGTTCTGCACTCCATCAAAGTGGAGAAGAAGCAGATCCTAGACCCTGGTCCTTAAGTTAGACCTAGTTAAAGCCTTTGACTGGGTGAACTCGACTTTGCTTAGATTGGTCCTCTTATAGATTGGGGTTCCAGTTGTTGGTGTGAATTGGATCATGGGTTGTGTGGAATCATCAAACTTTGTTGTATTCATTAATAGGACTCCCTCGAGGTTTTTTCCTGTCTCTAGTGGTATAAGGCAGGGGTGTCCCCTATCACCACTCCTCTTTATTTTGATCATTGAAAGCTTGATTTTATTGATCTCGAATGCACGGCTTAGGGGGGATATTACTAGTGCAAAGGTGTCCCAAAGTTTATTTCTGACACACTTGTTATTCGTTGATGTTGTTATTCTGTTTGGGCTTGGCACTGTTTAGGAATGGAAGAAATACAAGGAACTACTAGATCTCTTATGTACCGCTACATGTATGAAAATTAGTGAGGAAAAATCATCTTTTATGTACAATGACATTGATGAGACTATCAGGGCTAGGATTCTCTCATTACTACCTTTCGAAATGGAGCCTCTCTCTATGGGATTCAAGTACTTAAGCTTCTACCTCAAACCTTTGGGATATGGTATTAATGACTGGAGATGGTTTATTAAGAAGTTCGACAAGAGGATAAGAAGTTGCCACATAAAGGCTTTTGTCACTAGGTGGAAGATTGATTCTGGTCAAATTAATTTTGATGGGTATGGTTGTATATTGGCTCTCTTTGGTCGGTATGCCCAGTACTATACTGAACTACCTCCGCCATGCCATTTTCAACTTCCTGTGGGGGAATTCTATTGGCAACTACAAATATCACTTGGTTGATTGGAACACGATCTCTAGGCCTTATGAAATGGGGGGATGGAATATTAAGAACCTAGAATGGTTTAGTTTGGCTTTTCGTATGAAAAGTGCCTGGCTGGTACTGAATGAAGACGGCATCTGGACTCACATTATTAAGCACAAATACCTCAAAAACAAGCCTGTTGATGATTGCCTTCGTCAACATATTTATAAGGTTCAAGTTACATCTTATATGTGGAATGGTTTTATCAGGGAAATTTCCTGGATCACCAGATGTCTGGGATGGAAGACTGGTAATGGCAATAATATCAAAATTGGCATTGACCCCATAGATGGACATAGCTCAGAGTATATCTTTCCCGAGGATCTTAGGCTTTATCTAGCTAATTATGGTATCACTCATCTCTCTGATGCTCACAATTGGGGTTCTGGCTCTGTCTCATAGGATTACTGCCTCTCAACGGATGATCTTGACTTGGGTGGTCTTTGGAAAGATACTTGGTCACATTATGTTGTCGGGTCACAACATAAAGGAATCATATTGGGTGATGGATCAGACTCACTAGTCTGGATGTTCAACAAAAAAAATGGCATGGTTAGTGCTAAACTGGCATACGACTTTATCTCATCAAGCTTTCTCTGCAACCGGCCTGATAGAGTACTTTCCCTGATCTAGAAATGTAATATCCCATTGAAATTTATTTGTTTCATTTGTTTATGTATATCAAATCGTGTTCTTACTTGGGACAACTTAAACAAAAAAGGATGGATTGGACCAAACTGGTGCTCCCTATGCAAATGTGCAGCGGAGTCTGTCAATCACATTTTTACTGATTGCTGTTTCACTCTCCGGGTTTTACATTCTATCAGTTCTTTACTTAATCGTCCTATTATTTGGAAGGAGCCCACATACCTACAGAATATTGATTCCTGGTTCACAACTGAAAAAAAGCTTACTTACCTCCCTATGTTGATGGCTTGGCAAATATGGCAGACCAGGAATAAGATCATTTTCGAAGATAGAAAGCCAGACTTAAACTTCATTGTGCTCACTGTGTTGGAACAGATTCAGCAACATCCGGTGCCTTCTCAGCTTAAACTTAAAAGGAGATTCATTGGAATTGCGCGTGTCTATGATTTCCCTGCGGGATTTTTTGATGCGGCCTCAGCCAACAGGATGGGAGGTGTTGGTGTACATCTTCTCATTAGTTAAGACCATTGCTTCTGTCTGAAAATGGGTTGCGGCCAGAGTACCAACACTAGATCGAAACTTCTTGCTTTGTGGACTCTCCTGCTCACATCCAAAATGTTTGGCCTGCCCTGTCTACATATACATGGCGATTCCTTTGCCATTATCAACTGGTTTAATAGGAAATCGATCCTCTCTTCTCTCTCTTTAGATGGTTGGTTCCAACACATCAGAGACCTGGAATCATCCTTCATCTAGCTCGTATCTTGTCATGTATACATAGAATACAACATGATGGCGGATTGCTTATCCAAAGAAGCATTGTCTATGGATTCGGGCCTTTTATATTATTCAGAATTCTTTGAGGGTGAATGTATTGGTTCTGGCTCTTTGTAGCTTTTCTAGCTTAGAGTTTACACATCCTTCAGATGTTGGAGGTGGCATGTCCTCTACCTTTGTTGACCCTCTTAGAAGTGCTTTTTTGGATTAGCCTTCCGGACACTTCTTGTCCCCTCTATATCATGGTGGTTTCAGATGGAGATCGAATGAGGGTATGATCGCCCTTTACACAGACTATTGGAGACTCTTTTTTGTTGACACTTTGATATGTGATTATGTGTGCCTATGAGTAAGTGCCTATGTTGTTGTGGTCATGCCACTTGATTAGACTTTTCTGTTGATGTAAACAAGTTACCTTTGATTCTACTGAATAACAAGGAACTGATATTTACTTCTACATAAAAGTATAATTCCCCTTATAAAGAAATTCCAAAGTCCCAATACTCCAAAAATTCTGAAGTGGTACCAATATTCTGAAGTGGTACTAGTGTTGTCGAGATTCTCTATCCTTTATTGACGCTTAGTGAAAACCACTTTTAAGTAGTTCTATAAACAAAAGTATTAATGCGCACGCTTGTTTTGTTTTACACAATGTTTTTACATTACAAATACCTCCTGTAAATAATCGCTCGTTTGTGTGAGGGTTTATTTAACTCTGGCCTTGTTTTCACTTTATGGAATTGCATCATTATATACTTTAAAGGTAAGGGAGCAGGATCTGCTTCATCCAATCGCTCGTTTGTGTGAGGGTTCATTTAACTCTGGACTTGTTTTCACATTATGGAATTGTATCATTATATACTTTAAAGGGAGCAGGATCTGCTCCATCCAAGATGGTGTGGATCTGAAATTTCAGGCAATAAATCTGATAGAAGATTGAATGTCTTGATGAATCGAACTATCAAGAACATAGTTTTCCATGCTGTTTTCTATTTTCTTTTTTCTTTGTAAGAGAGTTTCGGCTTCAAGAACATGGTTTTTCCATGCTGGTTTTTAGAGTTTTGGAATCGACTCAAAACTTGTAAAATTTCACAAAAACAAACAACCTCACCTACAGCACAAATTTAGATTATTTAATAGGATTCTGACGAAATGAAATCTTGGGAACAAAGTAAAAACTTGGTTAGAGGTCCTCTCATTTAACTCCGTAGATGAAAGCTCGCTTTCAAACATTGGTTTTGGCAGACTGTTATGTGGGGCTTTCAATATTTGTTTTGGTAGACTGTTATGTCGAGCACAATTGACTACGGGCAACTCTGAAGGGTGGGTGGCGTGAAAATATACGGTTAAAAAACCAGAAAGCGACAGACAGAACGGACGATTTCCGTACATTTCTAAAGCAATTCAATTCACGGGTGTCACCTTGGCTTATTGTTTTTTTTATTGGGGAATCGGCTGTCACTATAACCCCAGGTGCGTCTATAGTCTATACAGCCTGCAACCATGGGGCACAGATTAGTCGGGTGAGATTTGAACTTGAGACCTCCTTTACAACATTCCTTCATTTACACGGCACTTGCCAGTCAGTGTACACGTCTGCAGGCTCACCTTGGCTTACTGTTGCACATCAAAATTTATTTATTTATTTTTAACTAACAAGGAGGAACTTGAGGCCTGTACACAGCGGAGTTAGAGTTGAAATAGTTATTGAGTGTTACTGTGATATTAACAGTAGCCCAGCTAGGGCCAACCTTAGTTTGAATGTGAAAACCATTGTCCAACTGCAAATAAAACTGTGACCATGATTACACAAAGCATTAAAAAAACAGCATAATACTACAATCCCCTTAAAAAATAACCCAAGGAGAAAAAAAAGTAACCTAATTCACAAACTCAACCCCACCATAATCACCATCACCATGAGGTCTAGAGTTATAAATAATAATGCTCAGCTCGAGCCCACCATCACCAAATTGGCCCATCGTTAGGTTTCCTGGTAGTAATCCGACATGAGTTCTTCGCTTGCGGCCATGAAATCTCCGGCAATGACCAAACCCATTTTCAATTTGCCTTCGGTTTCCGCTTCCCAGGTTTCGAATCTTGGTATGAAACACCGCCATGCTCTTTCAGCGTCGGTCTCCTCGGTCATTCTGCAGAGGCTAATAGTTTCAAAATGGATTAATCAGCCCATGAGAGGAAGGGCTCCCGCGCACATCACAAAAGCGGCGACTGAGTCCCTGCAGAGCATGCTGGACACCCTGGACGATGAAGAGAACACGAAGTCAACAGAGTCTGAGAAGAAATTGGCGGACATATGGAGGGAAATCCATGGCGCCAAGAACTGGGAAGGGTTTCTTGATCCCATGGACGATATATTGCGAAAAGAGATCATCAGGTATGGAGAGTTCGCCCAGGCCTGTTATGATGCTTTCGACTTCGATCCCTTCTCCAAGCACTGCGGCAGCTGCAAGTATAGTCGCAGGCAACTCTTCCAAGGCGTTGGAATGTCGGATTACGGCTACCAAGTGACCAAATATCTCTACGCCACTTCGAACATCAATCTCACTGGCCTTTTCCAGAAGCCCCGAGTGCAGAAACTGTGGAGCACTCATGCCAACTGGATGGGCTTCATAGCCGTGGCCACGGATGAGGAGGAGATCAAGAGGCTCGGGCGGCGGGATATTGTTATCGCGTGGAGAGGAACGGTGACGAATCTAGAGTGGATCGCGGACCTCATGGATTATCTGAGGCCTGCGATATTTAACAACGTGCATCCCCATCGTGAGGTGAAGGTCGAGGCAGGGTTCTTGAATCTCTACACGGCACGGGAACAGGACTGCCAGTTCTGTAATAGCAGCGCACGCGATCAAGTTCTGTCGGAGCTCCGGCGATTGCTGCAGAACTACAGAGGCGAGCAGTTGAGCATAACGATCACGGGCCACAGCCTTGGGAGCGCGCTGGCCGTACTAAGCGCCTACGATATTGCAGAGATGGGGTTGAACGTCGACTCAGAAAGCGACGATCAGGCCGGATCGATTCCCGTAACGGTGTTCTCGTTCGCGGGACCGAGGGTGGGCAACGCTGCATTCAAGGATCGGTGCGAATTAGAACTGGGGCTCAAGTTTCTTAGAGTGGTGAACGTGCACGACGGCGTGCCTAAGGTTCCCGGGATTTTATTCAACGAGAAGTTCCAGATGATGAAGGAGTGGGTCGATAAGTTTCCATGGAGTTACTGTCATGTCGGAGTGGAGCTGTCTCTTGATCACAGGCATTCTCCGTTCCTGAAGCCCACGAACGATCCCTCGTGCTTTCATAATCTGGAGGCCCTTCTCCACCTGGTGGATGGATACCATGGGAGGGAACAGCGCTTTCATCTGTCGTCGGGCCGCGATCCCGCTATGGTGAACAAGTCGTGTGATTTTCTAAAGGAATACTACCTTATTCCTCCTTTCTGGAGACAAGACGCCAACAAAGGACTGATCCAGAACTCGGAGGGCAGGTGGGTTCAACCTGACAAAATCAAAATCATCGAAGAGCCGCATACAGATGCGGATCACCATGAAACCAACAATCATTTCTGAAGATGGCCATCTTCTCTGCCGCAGAAGCTTTAGATGTTGCCTTCACAGTTGTTTAAACTTTATGCATTTGCTTCACCTGTGAATTCTATTACTGTAAATATTTAGAGAACATAGAATGTAGGCTTTACTTTTGCTTTAGCTAATGGAAAATGAAAAAGAGAAAGATTTGGGGACAAGAATGCATGCGTTGTCAGTGGATTAGGTATGCCACACTGCCACTTCACATTAAACTTTGAAGGAAGTGATTTGAAAGCTCCAACATTAAACGTGAAGGTTTTTACTAAGTATGGAATACCAAGGCAAGTGGTGTTCTGTTCTCCATACATGCCTACGCCTGCCTAGCGCTTTTCTCTGTATTTTACTCATTAAGTTTACTTCAAGTGATTGTGCACCGTAACGAATTCTACTTTGAAGTTAACGAATTGTGAGTAATTTAACTTCAAACTATTGAGCACCGTAACGAATTTTACTATGTAGCATTTTTTTTTCACAGCTTTGCTTTCCGTAGTAGAAAACGAGGGGTATACCTTAAGGGCCTCACATTGTTGCATCAAATATTCCCAGGAATAGCTGGGCAGAATAAAAAATTCCCAGGAATATTTTGGTAGAAGAGCCTGTATGTAAAGGCAATAAGCTCAACTTTAAACCATTTGCATTTAAAATTAGGCAAGTCTTTTGGTCAAAATTAGGCGGAAATTGTTCAAAGGGTAGTTTTCAGTGATTGGAATTACACAATCTCTGGGTACCCCAAGGGTAATAAAGGTCCTGAATCCATTTCTGCAAATGAAAATTGCAATTTTAAACACTCAAAATCTCATTTTTAACAACAAATAGTGTTGCAGTATTCAGACCAAACTTGCCTGAAAAAGTGCAAATGGTCTAGAGATTAGCCAACTCCGTATGTCAACTGGTTAAGAAATTGAATTTTCTATTTCTGATTTAGAAATGGTTTGTCAACTAAAGCTCAACCAACTGGATTAACCTTTCAGGTTACAATTTTACTCTAAACACTAAAAGGAAAGTATTAATGGCAGCACCGGTATAATTTTTACACAGTATTTTCAATTTTAATGTTTCATGGTTATTATTTTTAAAATGGAATAAAAATATTATTTTCAATAAAAAAATAAAAATAGAAAGATTACCACTATCTTGATAGTGCGACTTTTTAATTAAATAGAATTACTTTGAAAAAAAGAATTACATGTTAAATAAAAGAATTAAAAGGATTTGCATATGGTTATACAGTTAAATAAAAGAATTAAACATTACATTAAATTTAAGGGTATTCTGAACTATTTTTTTATGTTTATGATCATTGTCTTATAATAAAACCAAAAATCCTATTCTTTGGAAATGATATAGATTTGCCTCGATGAGATTGTTTTTAATGCATGTCTTCAATGAGATCAAATCTTCATTATAATAAAACTAAAAATCTTATTCTTTTAAAATGATATAGATTTGTCTTGATGAGAATGTTTTTAATGCATGTATTCAATGAGATGAAATCTTCACGAAGCTATTTTTGAACAAAGTAAACATCAAGAGATCATGGTTTAGTAAAAAAATGAAGGGTGAGTTTTTTTATGGACTTGATGTCATGAAAATAATTGTAAGGTAGCATATCTTTAGTCATGAGATTAAAAAAAAACTTCACTTTGAAGTTTGAAACTCTTATCATTCCTCTTGAGTTGGAAGCCAAATTATTAAAGAATAAAAGAAGAGATCACATTTCACAATAAAGATAATATTAAAAATATTATTACATTAGGAAGAACTACACTGTAATAAATAAATAAATAAAAGATAAAAGAAAAATAAGATATTGCAAGGAGGTGATTAACCCTAATCTAAAATATCAAAAGCATCTCTATGTTACAATTTTTTAGTTTAAATAAACAAACTTTGGCAAGTTTCAATTCCTAAAATGTCATGGGTTGCAAAAACACTTTGAACATGGAAAACACTTTCGCTTCAAATACCCTATCTACCAGCATTACATGATAATTTTAAAATATTTATTGCAATACCAGCCTTCTTAACTTTTTAATATATTTATTACAATACCAACCTTCTTAACCTTTTAGTTCATAAAAATTTAATTAAAACTATTTTTTCATAAAAAAAAAACATATACATTCAGTGCACTCACAATTTTTTTTTGAACATTGGACATCTTCCAAACTTCATACAAAGTACCTTTCATCATTCTTCAACATTACATTTACTGCACAAGCTGTAAACTATTTTTAACAAAATTATATCAGCCATTTCTTATGATAACACAAAACTGGGGTTTTCTCCTCGCGACTAATTTCCAAAAGCAACTTACTGCTGGTTCATTTTCGCAACCGTTTCTGTTCAAGCCGTGATCAAAGCTATACGGATTTAGGAATGTTTATTTTAAAAAAATTAATAAAAACTAGAATGATAAGATAAATTTAATAATTTTTAACTTTCTCTAAATCAATATAGATATAAATATTAATAATGATAATCAACCAATCAAAATAACACTATTTATTTATATATATTATTTTTATTAATATTTTATATCTTTATTATTTCATTATTTTTGAATAATTTGTTTACTGTATAAATCTATGTAACTTTGGTTCTACGAAACATTGAGAAGAATTAAATTTGTAAACTTTTTACCACTAAATTACAATACATGTCTATTTTATTACTCTATTACAACATAGTGATTCATGCATTCTTATTTATTTTATTCTATTTTTTATGAGACAACACACACTAATGTATACATGGTTTTTTTTTTTTATAGAAAAGAGAAAAACACTTCTTCTTCAATTGGGGTGTAGAAATGCACCTTCTTGACACAAAACTAAATTCACACACAAAAAATGATTTTAGATATTAAAGTATCATTAATTTTAGATACTTTTTAACGTATTAATGAATTCAAGGCCATAAAATATTCTTACACCTAGATTGACAATAACTACAACTTTGACCTATGTATTAAGAAAAGGATATATTGAAATCAAGCGACATTTAATACTAACCGTATCTAATCTAATAGTAATGTAGTGTTGTTTAAATTTGTAAATTTGATTAAAGCTATTACATTGAGCGATAAAGAAAAATCCATTCATACATTGAATCTTGGGCCGTTGCATGGCATAACTATTTTGCACCAAAAATCCATAAGCAGTGCATAATTATTCCTGCTCATGTCAATTGCCATTACCCTCTTAAAATCGGTGGTATTCCATTACCCATTTTAGATTCTAGAACCATTAACCCTACTAAATCGATTGAGACTGATCTTTTAAAGCTGTAAAAGGGTGAGAAAGCTCACGCGAGACGTAGGGTTAAGGTTGAAAAATCCAGGAAAGGTAAAGGCCTCTATGTTTTGGGGAAAGACGTGACCCTCGACATGGTGTAGGGTCTTATTTTCTTGACATTACTGGGTAAGTTTGAGTATATCACGTTGAGCCAAGCTGAGATCCTAGATTGATTTTCCTGAGTTTGGAAGCCATTGATTCACCATGTTCCCAAGGTGATTATGCTAGTAAATGGATAGATTTACTTCCATTTATTGTTTGAACAAATCAAACTAGCCATTGCATATTGGTATTGGGTGATGGGAGCCAGATCTCTAGTTTTGTTCAATCAACATTCTTCCTTCAACCCTTGGAAAGAAAAACCCATGCGAAGGAACCTATGGGTTTCAATCCTGGGTTGGCCACTCCACTACTAGAATTTCAAGGCTTTTATGGTGTTGGGGAACTCTATTGGAAATTTCATTATGGTAAAAGAATCTACCCTTTGTTCCAACGATAGGCGTATGCCTAGGTTATTTGTGGATATTGATGTGTCAGAAGGCCTCTTGGAGTCCATTGTCGTTGAATGGAAGGAAGGGTCTTTCACCCAATGTTTGGATTACTAGAAGGTTCCCTTTCGATGTTTCAAATGTCATAAAGTTGGTCACCTCACCTACACTTGTGTTTAGTTCTATAGTGGGGAGTCTGAGGGTTCCTCTTAATAGGAAGAGACAATTTATTTCTTGAGGTTATATATCTCCCCATGCCCCTGGATGAAGACACGACTCATCAATTTTTGTATAAGTTTAAAATCGTCCTCCTTCTCTTACTTAAGTCTTTATCATATGATGAGATTCTGGGGGCTATGGTAGTGTCAGGTGGGATTGATGATAGTGTGTATAAGTTCAACACCTCGGCATAGAAGATCCTTTTCCTTGTTGAAGAGGGACCTTCCTATGAGCCACTTTTGACAGTGGGTATCTCCCTGGAATTTCCTTTTCATGAACTGGAGTCGAGGCAGCGGATTGACCCAGAGCTGAGGGTTGGGAGACTAGCAGTTGATGCATATGCCCCTTGTCCACTTAATATTTGTTTGTCCCCTTCTTCCTTGGAACACGACCAACATGTATCTATTGAGAAACCGCATTATGCTTTTGGGGACTCTAAGAAAGTGCCCTTAACAACCTATGTGGGGATGCCAGATGCAGGTGATCTCAGGAACTAGGTGACTATACTTATAACATTGATTAGGTATCAACATGTGATTATCCATAAGAAGATTAAGAATAAGGATAATTTGTATTAGGAGGAAAGGAGAGGTGTATTAACCCTAAGGTTTCCTCTATTACATCAGTCATGTCTATTTTGTCATTTGACTCTCCTCTTTCTGATAATTTTGGGGCCCTTAGAGCTAAATTTCCTCGGGATGGGGTTATCCAATGATCATTATCTCTTTCAACATTAGAGGGATAGGAAGCGTCCTTAAGAGAGCTTCTTTTAAAAGGGTTTTGGAGAAGGTTTGGCCAGATATTGTTTTTCTATAGGAGACCATGGAAAAGTTGTGATGGCCTTTGATTTCTTTCTGAAATTGAAACCCACGTGGAAGTGCTATGGGGTGTATGCTATCAAATTGTCTGGTGGCATGCTTGTTGCTTGGAACAATGCAATTCTTGACTTCTCTCAGTTTCATACCTTTGTAGGTATTAAAATTGAAGGTCACATAAGGGGACTTGAGTGGCTCATTAGCCTACCTAACATATATGGTCCCTATAGCACCAAGAATTTTTTTTGGGACAAGGATAATGCACTAGGTCTGTTTACTGATCCTTCTCTCACTGTAGTAGGGAATCTAAACTTCACCCATTCTTCAGATGAAGTCAGGGGTTTGAAGGTTGTTAATGTCCCTTTGACCGGTTATCTTAAAGAGTTATTTGAAAGGTCGAGTTTTATTGATGTCATTCCATCTGCTTTAACCCCCACTTAGTCTAATGGTCGTATGGGACTGGCCGGCGTAGTGAAATGGCTTGATTGTTTCTTTTTGGTTGAATAGTTGGGGTTGTCTCTAGGAAGATTTCCGTCATGGGTACTTTTGACAAGTATTTATGACCACGGGGATATTAATTTGTAGCTTATTTTCTATGATTGTTTGAAATGTTATCCCTTCATGTTCAACCGAACATGGTTGGAAGAACATGAGTTTTAATCTTTGGTTAGAAATTGTTGGGAATCCTTCTCTAGGCATACTGAAGTTTTGTCAATTTAGAGTTTACTAAAGAAATTGAAGCTTCTGAGAGTTGAGGTTAGGAAATGGGATAAGGATAAAAATAAAGAAAACGTGAAAGAATTATCTATTATAGAATCGAAGATCGAGGGTTTGGAAAATAAAGTGGATGGAGCTTAATTTTCAAAAGATAGGAAATCTATGTTGTCTTCTTAGGAACATCATCAAGCAAATATTCTGGGATAGATTGAAGCCACTTGGAGATTGATAACTAGGGATTTATGCCTCATATAAGGGGACTCAAATACTAAATTCTTCCAATGATATGCTTCTTATCGGAGGAATACTAACTCTATCTGGGAACTAAGGGGAAGTGATGATGTTTCCATATCCAACCTTAAGGCTTTGAAGAATGAGGTTGTCTCTCAATTCAACAAGATTTACAAGAAGAGTCATTCAAACAACTTGGAGGAGAAATTAAAGGTTTTGAATTTGTATCTTAGGTTCTTCAGTGCGGAAGAGGGCAAGAATGTGGGGAAGAAGGTGGAGGTCAAAGAAATCAAGTAAGTTCTATCTAAATTTTTGAAGGACAAAAGCCTAGGCCTGGACGTCTAGATTGTTGAGTTCTTTCTACATTTTTTTGACATAGTTAGGTAGGATCTACTCAAACCATTGAAGAGTCCAGGCAGAAGGAACTTGTCCCAGCGAATCTCAACTCTACCTTTATCACTTTGAATCCCAAAAGGGTCATATGATGACTTTAGGCCTATCTCTCTTTGTAACCTGGTGTATAATACTATCACAGAAATAATTTATAACAAACCGATCCTGGAGAAGGTTTTGTTCCCAGAACAATTTGGTTTCTTATCCAATAGACAGATTCTGGATATTGTGGGCATTGCACAAGAATGCCTACATACGGTGAAAACAAAGCAGTTGCAAGCTTAGTATACTGAAAATGGATTTAGTAGAAGCTTATGACCATGTAGAATAGTCATTTTTCAAGTTATCATGATCTATATTGGACTATCAGTAGAGGTAACCAATTGGATCATGGCTTGCATCAATTCGGCCTCTTTCTCCATTCTTGTTAATGGATCTCTAACATATTTTTTCTGTAGCAGCAGAGGGATAAGACAAGGATTCCCACTATCACCAATGTTGTTCATTTTAATCATTGAAGGGCTGAGTAAGCTCATAAACCATGCCAAGGCAGAGAAGAGGTTCAAAGGTATTAACATATCTTGTTCTTTGTCAATTACGCATTTCCTATTTGTTGATGATGTACTTTTGTTAGGGTTGGATAATGTTCAGGAATGAAAACATTATCACAACATTATTGAGGTCTTTTTCAAAGCGACAAGGATGAAGATCAACGGGGAGAAGTTGATCTTCTTGCAAAACACGCCTAATGTTGGGATATGCAAACATATCAAATAAATTTTTCCATTTTCAGTGGTGGGGTTGGTGGAGCAAGGTTTTAAGTATCTTGGATACTATTTGAAGTTGCACTGTAATAAGGTAAATGACTAGAAGTGGTTAAATCAGAAGGTGGACAGAAGGATCAAGCACTAGATGTTTCATTGGATGTCACTTGGGGGTAAACTTGTATTGGTGAACTCTGTCCTACATAGCCTTCTAGTATATTAGTTTTCCATTTTTTTAGTTCCCGCATCAGTGATCAATAGAATTAGAAAAAATATTCATCAGTTTTGTGGATTGGAGGCTTGCATAAATCCAAGTTCCATTTTTCTTCGTGGGAAATCTTATCCCTTCCTAAGTTCTGTGGTGGTTCGGGTATTAAGAGGATGGACTAGTTTAGTATACCCTTGCATGCAGAGAGCTTATGTAGATGTTTGTTTGAGGTTGGGTCGTGGAGCACTACCATTAAGTCAAAAATATTTGAAATGATTACTATTACTTTAGTGGATTCGACAACCAAAGCTCACGGCTCAAATTCGACTATTGTTTGTAGAGGTTTTATTCAAGCATTTCCCCTACCAAGAAAATGGCTTAGCTGGTGCATTGGAAATTGAATTCAATTTTTTATTGGCACTGACCCAATTGTCGGTATTTTAGGGTCTTATATATTATCTAGTTCTCTTATTTTACATCTTTATACTAAAAATATTTTTGTCCTAGCTCAAATTATAAGAAATGGTTGTGATGATTTTGATACTAATTATTGGTATCATCCAAATGAATTGGGGCTATCTGAGGAGTTTAATGCTTAATGGAACCATTTAATGCTGACCCTAAAACAAGCGGGTATATTTTTATTAGAGAAAGGGGACTCACTTGCTTGGGATTGGAATGAGGTGAATGGAAGGTTGACAACTAAGAGTGAATATGAAGTGATTGTGGCTCATGAAGGGTATTACCATGCAAATTGATGGTATTTGAAATTATGGAATAGGAGAATCATGCTTAAGGTAAATTTTTTCATTTGGATGTGTATACAGAACAAGAATATGTTGTGGGACAACCTATAGAAGTGGGTTTTTGTGGGACCGAGTGTCTGTACTATAAGCTAATTATAGGTTGAAAGCGTTACTCATCTCTTTTTCCACTGCTGGTTCTTTAAGCAAATATGGGTGGAATTGACATCTAAAGTATCCCTTGGGGTGGTCTGGGATAATAATAACCTACAAGATTGTTATTTCTTTGGTTTCACTTCAAGGTAAAGTATAAGAATCTACCTCTTTTCATCATCTGGAAGGTATGGTTATCTAAAAATCATTCTAATGTTTAGAATGTTAGACCCTCTGTGACTCTCATTAGCATTTGATTCCTTCAAGCTATTTCTACTTTTGTTAAACATAAGTGGATGGTCAGAACGATATTAGTCATTCCACCAGATACATGTGATGACATCCCGGTTAGATATTTTGATGGCGCAATGGAGGACTGGCTTTGTGGGGCGAGGATGATCCTTCATATTAAGAAGGATCACCATATTTGTCTCAAAATGGTGGTGGGTGTGGGAAGTAATACCAGGGAAGAGTTCTTGGCATGTTGGGGCCTTTTATGGTTTGCTAGGAAAAGAGGTGTGCTAAGAGCACAAATATTTGGTGACTCAAAGCTTGTCATAGACTGGCTCAATGGGATCATTAAGATGCAGTCTTGGCATTTATCTCTTTGGTTGAATAATCCCAGGCACTTGATTGATGGTTTCATCGAGATTTCTTTTATTCATGTTTTCAGGGAGCTAAATATGCAGGCGTAAGTGCTCTCAAAGGCAGTTGTTGGACAAATGGATGATACTTTATACTTCATGGAATTCATATCCTTTCAGCTGGTTGACTCGGGTTGTGTATTGGTGTTTTAGAGGCGTAGTTGCGAGCTGTGAACAATGTTGGTTTTATATTTGTTGATGTACTACACTTTTCTTTATGTTGTGTGCTCATGTACATAGATATGATGTAATATGTTTCTATGCCATTTGATAAATGTCAAGCTTAGAGTAAAAGGACGATTTATAGTTTTTATACGGCAGAAAGAAATTAGCATGACTATGACTTTTGTAACTTTGATTTCATAATAAATAACACATTACATCTTTTTCTTGAAAAAAGGTACGTGCATCCATGGAATGTTACCACTTCTGATAAACAGATACTTTAAAAAAAAAGTAAAGTAGATCATTTGTCTTCCTAAATGAAAGTGAATCAATGCAATGCTTATATGTAATTTGGGTTTAAAATAGTTTAATGGTTTATACTACAATGCATTTATTTAAAAAAAAGAAAACACAATGAAAAATATACCGTAAAAATGCATTCTTAGTTCATTTTCATTCTTATTCAATGAAGTGGATGAGGATACTAGAGCTCATATCTTCTCTCTGTTACCTTATAAAATGTATCATATTTCTCTCGGGTTCAAATACCTCAAATACTACCTTAAACCTTTGGGATACTATACAAATGATTGGATATGGATAATAAAAAGGTTTGAAAAAAGGATAAGTAATTGGACTTACAGACTTTTATCTCTTGGTGGTAGACTGATTTTAGTTAAATCAGTTCTAATGGGTTTGGCAAATTGGCGGTCTATTGGCTCACCTTAGCTCAGATCCCCAAGTATATATTGCATTGTCTTAGGTGCTCTATATTCAATTTTCTTTGGGGAAATGTGGATGGGAACTACAAAATTCACCTAGTAGACTGTCATACTATCTCAAGGCCATATCAGTTCGGAGGTTGGGATATCAAGAACCTGGACTGGTTTAGCTTATCTCTCAAACTCAAAAGTTGTTGGATGGTTCTTCATGGTAAGGGTATTTGGTCTCACATTATTCAACATAAATATACTAAAAATCAACCAGTGGAAAATTGGTTACGAAGTCAGAAATTTATTGTTCAAGGAGCTTCCATTATGTGGAATGGGTTCATAAGACCAGTTTCATGGATCACTAGATGCCTGGGCTGGAAGGTTGGAAATGGCTTGAGTATCAAAATTGGAATTGATCCTTTGGCCTGCTTAAACTCTTCCTTTGTACTTTCGGAGGATCTAATAGGTTACTTGGAGGACTATGGCATTACATCACTATTTCACGACCGTAATATTGGAGCTGGTGCCTCCTCTCAGTCATATTAGATTACCGCTGAAGATTTGGATCTAGGTGGCTGTTGGAAAGATCTTTGGACTGAGTATATCAGAGGTCTATCTCACAGATGTATCAGACTTGGTGAGAAAAAATATTCACTACTTTGGATGTATAATAAGGCCACTAGTATGGTCAATGCCAAGCTGGCATATGAACTCATCTTCTCGAGTTTTCTCTCGGCACAACCTGTCAGTACTATTAATTTCATTTGGAATTGTAACATCCCTCTTAAAGTGATCTGTTTTATTTGGTTGTGCTTGGAAAACTGTATTAACACTTGGGATAACTTGATAAAAAGGGGGTGGTCAGGCCCTTACAGATGTTGTGTATGTAAGCATGATGTAGAATCAATGAATCATCTATTCACAACTTATTCTTTCACTCGTCATATTTTTCATTGTCTCAGGACCAGACTAAATCGGTCTTTAGATTGGAATGAGCCCTCATTTGAAGGAAATTTGTATCTGTGGTTTAAAACTAAAAAAGAGCTACTCCATCTCCCACTCCTCAGGACTTGGAAATTGTGGCTCACTAGAAACATAGTTATCTTTGAAGATCTCTCTTCGGATACAAAGGTTATTTGTCTCGGCATCTTGCAATAGCTTCAGTCTTTTCCTCTGATCACTCAAAAGAACAAAAAAAAAGAGAAATATTGGGCAGGCACTTGTTCTGCAGTACCCATCGAGTTTATTTGATGGGGCCTCAACTAACATGATTGGGGGTGTTGGTGTTTACCTGATGCTTAGCCAAAGTCATTTTTTTCTGCATTAAAATGGGTTGTGGTCAGAGCACCAACACTAAATTTGAATTACTTGCATTATGGGCTCTGCTTGTAGTCACCAAGGAACTTGGTCTACCTTCTCTCCATGTTTTTGGTGACTCAACTGCCATTATCAACTGGGCTAATCAAAAGGAAGCTCTCACTACTCTCAATCTAGGTGGGTGGTGTCATAATATCAGACTTTTGGAATCCTTCTTTCACCATCTTGATTTCCAGAATGTTTACATAGAATTCAATGTGAAGGATGATGGCTTATCTAAGGAGGCACTTACATTGGCCTCTAGCCTTTTACATTACATAGAGTTCACTGAAGGTGAATGTGTTGGGAATGGAACATTCCAGTTGTATTAGCTTTGAGATGACCTAGTCCTTTCTACATATTTAATGTATTTTTTTTCATGAGTATGGCAAGATTGAGTAACACGTCCTTTTGGATGGTTGAGGTAGACTCTTTTCTCCTCCTTTTTTCAGTATGGCATTTCCGTAAGTGCCTCCTTAGATAAGCCATGTATGGCTTTGCTTGCATAGACGTATTGGAGACTGGGAAGGTGTATGGAGAATATTCTACGCCTTTGATTGAGGATCGATTGGGGCTGTTGATCCCTCTTTATTGACAAATTGTCTTTTATCTGTATCTTTTTGTGTGGTGGTATCTCTTGGGCAAGGCTGTAATCAGTTACCTTTTTTTGTATGGACATAGCTATTGCAGAGAAAGTCCTATTGAGCTGTAATCAGTTACCTTTGATTCAAATGAATAACAAGGAACAACTATTTTTCTCTTGGAAAAAAGTTCATTTTCATTCTCTAGAATCATTATGAGATTGATGATACTATTTACCCATCGAAATGGTTAATGTCTATAATATTTATTTAGGTTAATTTGTATAATATTGATTTATGTGAGACATAGTTTATTAATAAGTATTCTCGCATAATACTTATCCACACATGGTCAATTTAAATATACTTTATATAATTGTTTTTCTTGTAATTGAAATGATTGATAACTTGTTTATATTATTAATTTATATTAATATTTTATCTTAAAAAATAATGGTTAATAATTAATAATGTTTTAAATTTTTATTTATTAATTTAATATAACTATTTATATGATGTATATATTTTTTGATCACTAATTTGATAAATAAACAAGGTTTTATTTAAAGGGAAATTGGAGTGAGTACTAGGGTTTTCGTGGATAGGTTAGGGTTTTGCTTGTAAACCCCAAAGTATGTGGTGATAGGTGTAGTGGTGACTAGGTTTGAGATGCAGTTTGAATGGACTAGCTTTAAGTATGAGATGGAATTATTGATGAGCCCAACGTAGGACGATATTTCAGCTCGTGGTGGAATTTTTAAGTATGACACGGAATTTTGGTCAGATCTCAAAAAGGTGTGAAAAGAGGGGAGGATTATGAATGTGGTTCATGGTAGTGGGGAGGATTTTGTAGGTGGAATTTTCTAGAACTTGTGCGGGTTCGAAGAATGATTGTATACCACTCAAAGCCAAAAACCATAGCCTTTCCAGTGAGGAGGATTTTGTAATTGTGAAGGGTTCGGTAGTTGTTGGATGAGTGTAGGAGAGGAAAGGGGAATATGGACATAAGGTTTCTCGGGGAAGTAAGGAGGCTGCAAAAGTAGTGTCTTGTAATGAGGCAATGAGTTGAAACAGTTTTAAAACAAAGTGCCATCTTAAGGCTATTAAAACTAGGGAAAATAGGCATATACTAATGAAGTTACAGAGTTATCTCACAAATATCTCGTGGGAAAGTTTGGTTATTGGGATTTATTAAAGAACTCAATTGAAGTTTAGATGCTAAATACTTGGTAACGTTTCCAATGTTGGGTTATTTTCTAGGGGTTTCTTTATCAAGTAAAGGTTGGTTTTTTCTTTCACTTTCATTCAAAAAGGGATACTGTGAGGATATTGGGTGGTGTTTGGATTTGCGGCTAAGGTAGTCTTATGCTTAAGAGGTGACATCATAAATTTGATCTAAAAAAATAACAGTTTTTACTAAGACATATTTGGGTTTTGTTACCTAGTTTTCCATTGGAAATATGGAATAATAGTGCATTTGAAGTAGTTGGTAATGCCTTAGGTAGGCTTCTTGATTTCTATGAACATACATTTAAAGGGAAAGATAAAAGTTTGGGTAAATTGCTATTTAAAATTGACATAAGTCAGGGTTTATTGGAGGAACTGGAAATTGAATGGATGGGAAGATTAATGTACAAAGACTAGACTACTTGAAGGTTCCCTTAAGATATCTGGCCTATAGGAAAAATTGACATTTGAAGGTGACTTGTTTGTGGTTTCAGGTAGAAAATGCATTTCAATATAAGAGGGTATCCTTTATGGAAAAGGAGAAGCAAGTTGTTTGTGTGGGTGCGATGTAGGAAAACAGGCAAGAAGTCTCCTAAGAAGAAAGCAAGGATTTGCAAGTCGAAGCTTTAAAGTTGGAATTTGTCCTTTCGCTCTTGAGTAAGTTGGAACTCTCTATGTCTAAGGTTTTCAGTTCATTAAATGAATTGGAAATAGAAATTTTAAATAATTTTGACCTTTGTAATTTGGGGGGAGATAGCCTTCCTAAGAGAATTATTTGTCTGGGACCTAATAGTGGGGGAAAAGTTGTGTTAGTTATATGAACAATCCCCTAGCAATTATCCCAAATAAATATCCCTTTTAGTATGAAGATTTATTATCAATATTTAGTTTTTGATTCATTGCCTAGAAGTTGTTCCTTTGTTTCCCTCCAATCTTTGTCCAAAATTTTATTGGAGACTTTTTTACTGCTACTATTACTACAGATCGCTTACTATTTTTTCTATGATTTTTTTATTTTTTATGTAGAGCTGTCACGGAGTTGATAGTGATGAAGGTTTACTTTTGGTTTATAAAGTTGTTATTGTGAACTATGCTTGGACCAAAGACAACATTATTAGGCACAATGTTATAGAGGATAAAGTATAGTATAAATATCTTTCCATATATCATCTAGATTATTTTTATATTTTGGCCTTCTTTAATCCTTTATTGTAGTGCAGGAGGGTTGGATTTATAATTTCATTTCTTCCTACTTACTAGTAATGGATATTCATTCGTGTATTAGGATCTTTTCACTTAAAAGAGAACAAGGCTATCATGCAGTTCAATGACAATCTAGTTATGTAGTTCAAATAATCAAACAAATCTTTGATTAAATATGTATGTAAATATTTTTGTGCATCTTATATATTTATTATTAATTACTTTTAAATAATATAAATGATTTTTCCATTATGCAATATCAATTCTTTTCACTAAGGAGTGCAAGATATTTTATAAGTTCATGTTTTACTCTTAGTTAAAAACATTTTTAGAAAATGAGCAAGTGGAATATGACATGAAAATGATTTTTATAACACATTTAATTGGCCCAAGTGGAATATGATTCATGAAACTAGATTTTATAATACATCTAAATTGCATATACATAAATTTGGTTTTGTATAGGATTTCTCTGGAAAAGGAACTCTAGCAACCTTTAGCAGACTATCTTCTCTAATTACAAAAAATACTTTATGAATATTCAATATTCACTCACTTGTGTGAATTGATTTAATAATTATACATCTATAAGAAGAATTATCTTTTTTTTTAAACCTAAACAAATATAAATAAATGCAAAACCCTTAAGCTTATGTGTAAATCATTTAAAATAACTTATTCTTGCTTTGCATCCCAATGGATTTTTAAGGAACTATAAACAATTTGCTAAGAAAACAACTCTACTTAAAAGCTACATTTCTACTAAAATATTCAATTAAATGTGTAGATATGAATTGAAACTATAATACTAAATGGTAGATGCCATTGATTTTCCTCCTTTCTCCATTAAACCTTAATAAAATAAACCTTAATAAAATACAATATTAAATATTATGGAATCAATAAATAAAATAAACCTTAATAAAATACAATATTAAATATTATGGAATCAATAAAAGAGAATTAAAGTGAAAAGATAAGGGTCAGAGGAGAATGAAGGGAGAATTATCATGAAAATGAAACGTGTTATGATGTTAATATTTGTCATTTTTTAAAACCATAAATCTACATTAAATTTGTTATGGTGCTAATATTTGTCATATTGTTAATATTTGTCATTTTTTAAAATCATAAATCTACATTAAATTTGTTATGGTGCTAATATTTGTCATATTTTTAAACCATAAATGTATATTAAAGATGCAATTTGAACTAAAACTAAGTGTAAATTTAAATTTATAGAAACAAAAATTGAAAACCATAAAACAAAATGAGAAATAAAAATAAAAGATGATTAGGAAATGCTCATATTTGAGTCCTAAGAGATAGAAACTATATGTAGATGAGTGCAAGGACTTGAACTTAATTCCTTAAGGGAATGCAATGACATTCCTTAAGGTACACCCATGAACCTTATTGCATTTTGAAGATGTCATTTTTTTCTTATTTGTCTATTAAACTTCAATTAAAACCAATAGAAAATTACAAAATCAATAAAATAAAAATAACTTAAAGATCCTTATTCCATTTTGAAGATGTCATTTTTTCCTTCTTTGTCCATTAAACTTCAATAAAATCAATAGAAAATTACAAATTCAATAAAAGAAAAATAACTTAAGGGGATGAGGGAACCTCTATGAAAATGAAACCTTAGACTCCATGAGGATGAAAATACTAGAAAAAATCATCATTAATAATTAACATTATGATATTATGATGCTAATATATATTATTTTTTAAGTTATAAATTCGATAGTAAAGGTGTAGATTTGATTTAAAACTAAGTGCAAATAATAATTTATAGAAATAAAAATTAAAAATGGTAAGGAAATGCATCATAAACCAAATCCTTAAATTATCATAAGTGACAAGAGTACAAACCATGTACAAAATTGTCACAATGTGGAGCACAACTTCAAATAATAGAGATGAGTTACACAATAACTCCTCAAAGCATAGGAGATTCTTCTCCAATTTCCCTAAGACATTCCTATCACAACAATGACTACTTTACCTCCTTATATACTTATTCACTCATTGCACATGAGGCCCTTTCATTAGGCTGACTAACATATACATTTACACCCATATAAATAAATATTTATTCAAGACTTGAATGTCATCTTCTATGCTTCTAGAATCTAACTTGAGTGCCATCTTCTATGCCGTGAGTGTCATCTTCTATGTTTGTAGAATCTTTTGTCATTTATACAAAGCTACAAAAAAAAATTGGAGTACAATGAGTAATCTAATTGCCCAAATTTTAATGTCAATATAGTAATAGGTACAATGACATAAAATTGATTTCCATATTAATCGATTCAAAATTTATCTATTGATTTCCATATTTATCTATTAAAAATTGTTATTTACATTAACTAAGTTTGAAGACATTTAAGCTTGCATTTAAACCAAATTTGTTGTGTAGGCACCACATTAGCTAGAAGTTGGGTGCAAGATTGAATAATAGAAAGAGAAGATAAACAAAAAAGTGTAATAATATCTTTGCCCTCCTTACACAATTGTTTCTATTCCGTCTGTTTGTATCAACATTTTATCATTCATTGATTTGGGCGACATTGTCCATCTCTTCTTTATTAGTGAAACATTTATCATGATAGCTTAGACATGATAGCTTAAACATGAAGTGAAAAACCAAAAAAATCTTCAATTCTATAGGTCTCTTCATGACATTTCTTCATTGCATTTTGATGATAAAGAAGACCCTTTTTATAACATATATTTTATTGTTTTTGTTTCACACTTCATCACATCTATTTTAGATTCCATTTTTTTTCACTTTCCACGTAACTTTGCATCTTATAAGGCCATTGCTAGTTTAATTACAATGAAGTTTGATAAGAAATTTCCATTATCTTGATAATCTATACTCTTCAAAAGAAGCACGCCCTATGTCTATAGTGTTCAGACATAGCAACTAGGTATGGAACGTGTAATTTTCATCACCACATCAAAAAGAAATATCTTGTAACAAAATTTCTAAACTAACATTACCTTAAAAAGCACGATAGTAAAAAGGATAACCAATATGCACTTTGCAGAGGATATACATTATATGGCTGCATTAAATGTTACCCTACAAAGTACATCTGTACTTTGGAAGATACATATTAATATCTATCCCGTGAGTAAAATCCACTTTTAAATACTTCCATAAACCAAAGTATTAATTTGCATGCTTGTTTTGATATACACAATGTTTAGATCAGCAATATTCAACATGCAGTGGAGTACTATGGATGGTTGGATCTCAACCTGTTTGAGAATCAAAGGCTCACAGTGCTGTCCAGGCAACATTTACTACTTTGCTGCATGTAAAATATTTTTACCCCGATATTTATATTTATATTATAAATACCTCATGTAGGCGCTCGTCGTGTAAATAATCAGTCGTGTGTGTTTTATTTAAATCTACCCTTGTGAAATTAATGGCCTTGTTTTGATTAAATCTGCCCGTGTGTGTTTTATTTGTTGGAAAAATGTAATTACTCGCACATCCGTACGTGAATCTCAGCTGACTTTGTCAGATTCTGTACCAGTCAAGATCTTGTCGATCAGTCTGACAAGAGGGAAGAGTCTATGATTCGGCAATGTAAACTAGTTGAATTTATTTCTGAAGCTAAGTTGTTAGGTAGATAGTTATTATAGTCTTTAATGGTGAGTCAGTCAACCCATGTAGAAGCAATCTTCAGGTTGCCTATAAATAGAAGAAGAAATTTGTAAATCAGTTTACATACAATAGACACTGGAGGAACTCAGGGTGAGAAAAGAGAAGTTGAAGCTCAAGCTTCTGCGTATGTGATTTAGTCGAAGAGATGAAGCTCTGTAAAAGGATCAGTCGGTGGATTGACAAGTCTAGACCGACAAGTTTGTAATACTTTGTTATTTCCGCATAGTTAAATATATGAAATAGTTTATGGTTGAATGCATGATTATTTGGCCGCACATATTTCCAGATTTACTTGTGTAAATTTCTTTTACCATTATGGTTGAGTGAAAGAACAAGAACCCATAAATTTCTCACCGCGTGAAAGTTCCAGGGTTTTACGGCACATTGGTCGACTCAAGTCTTCCTACATATTTGGGCATATGTTTTATAAGTTATTTGGATTTGTTAATATGTCTATTTTACTTCATCTTACTCACAGGTGAAAAGAATTTGTAATTTCTTAAGTCTTTAGACTAAGAAACATACTCTGTATATTTCGACTAAAGTGAACCGACAAGGTCGGTTGAGTTAGCCGACTGAGGTCACCAACTTGAGAGGTCAAAGAGGTCAACCGACTTGAGAAGTCAAAGAGGTTAGTCGACTTGAGTGGTCGAAGAGTGAACCGACTAGTAAGTCGAAGTAAATCAGTCGGGACTAAAGTCCGACCAAAGTTGACAGACTTGTCTAGTCGGGAGATAGACAAGTTTCACCCGACAAGTGAAAAAGAAAAGGAGGTCGACGTGAAAAAGTGAAAATTAAAGTTTTAATATTAATTGAGCCCTAAAATCAAGTTCAGTTGGCTTGGTTGGCTTGGTCTTGGCTAACTGGTATCAGAGCAAGGTTTATATCAGCCCAAGATTTAGGAAATAAATCTTGTCTTAAAAGGTGGAAATTAATTTTCTAAGGAAAGTTAATTAAAAAAATTAAAATGGCTTCTACTTCTGGCTCATTGCAAACTCCAATTTTTACAGGTAAGAATTATGAATATTGGTCTTTAACAATGAAGGCTTTATTCAAAGGTCAAGATGTCTGGGAGATAGTCCAGCATGGTTATGTAGAACCAGCAGACATGACATCATATAACAATCTCACACAGGCTGAGAAAGATGTGTTGAGAGAACAAAGGAAGAAAGATGGAAAAGCTCTGTTCTACAGACATTAAGCTATGCATGAGAGCATACTCCCAAGAATAGTAGCAAAAACTAATGCTAAGTAAGCATGGGATACATTGGAGATTGCCTATCAAGGTTTGGATAAGGTAAAGACATCCAAGCTGCAGATTCTGAGAAGAGATTTTGAATCTCTGTCCATGAAAAATTCAAAGAATGTAGACACATTCTACATCAGAGTTGTTGGGTTGATAAACCAACTGAAATCTCATGGAGAAGCCATAGAAGACCGAAAGGTTGTTGAAAAAATTCTCAAAAGTCTTCCCCCAAGATTTGAAAACTTGGTTGTGACCTTAGAGGAACACACAGGCATGACGACATTTACCATTGATGAGTTGCAAGCTTCACTCATAAATCATGAACACATACATCATTGGAAGGTGCATTTGTAGCACAGTCATCCATAAACTGTGGTAGAGGCAGGGGGAGAAACAACTTCAGAGGCTGTTGGGGCGCGCACCCTAACGGTCCTTAAGGTGGGTAACTCCGCAGGTTTATGGGAGTTTGTAAGCAGAGTTACGACTCAAAATAGTCTTAGGGGTGTCGGGGTTGAGTCAAAGTCCTCTTTTTGTAATAAACCCATGGTTTAAGTCCAGGGTTTAGGGTTTGGGGTGCCCATGGTTTAAGCCCATGGTTTTGTAATAAGTGCACTATAAATAAGCACTCTTGTAAAGAAGTCAGTTTAGGCTTTTGATGTAAGATGAATTGATGCGAAGCTAAGGCTTGTTTGTAAGAAGGTTAAGTCCCAGCTGTGTGCGTGGACGACCTCTGCAGCTGTGTGCGCAGAGGGTTTTGGGTGATTAAGGAAATCTGCAGCTGTGTGCACGACTTTGAGGACTTGAAGGGATTTGCAGCTGAGTGCGCAGATCAGAATTGTGGTTTTTGTAAAGAGTTGAATAAAACACAGTTCTATGGACATAACCCCTAAACTGGGGGTAAACCACGTTATATCGTGTGTTGTGGTTTTTGTTGTGTTGTTGTTATGTTCTTTTATGCATTGATAAATATATAACTGATAAGTAAGATCACTGCTAAATACTAACTTCACTAGAATTCCCAGTAAAGGGTTAAGCAAGGCACTGTTTGTTTATCTAACCGCGAAGCTAAATAAGTAACTATTAAAGCTCTGCATTGTATGATTATAAGTGTTAGAAACTAAAGGTACAGTAGTATCCCTCTTCTGCTTGCAGAAACCTACTTTTGTGGCACCCCATAGCTGTTTCGGGTGAGACTGCAACCTGCTTGCAGGATGTTGCCGAAAGGGCCAACACTGTGGGTCTTTTGTTGGTGCGAAGTTAATGGTATAAAGCCTGGGTCTGCCCCATAGCCCAACAAATTGGTTCCGTTGCCGGTTGAAATCAGTATCTGCTCAAGAGAGGTTTACGTTGTACCTCGAGGTCTATGTTTTGGAGACCCTCAGTGAAAGAAATCGGTGATTGGATTGAAGAGACTTATCTGAACTTTGTTGTACAAGAGAACAAAGATCCACGTCGTAGTGCAAATGACTTTTTACAAAGGTATGTTTTTTCTGATGTGTATGAAATTTTCTTTGGTAGTATCCACATAGAGTTGCACCAGTGGTTATCCAGGTTAACAGAGAGAAGGATGAACTTCCAAAAACGTCAGTTTCCTGATTGGACCCCCGCAAGAATTAATATACTGAAAAGGGTGAACAACAAGATATCCCGCGCTGTTGATTTCTGGACAACGCGAACCCTTGAAGCATTTGTGACGGAGTTCACCATTAACACAAGTGCGTCCTTCAGCGAAGCCGAACGACAGTTCTTCAAAGGACCAAGGGGTAAGTACTTGAATTCATTTAGTTTGAGAATTAAAATGCTATTAGCTGAAAAATGTATATTGCTCATTGAATCAAACTGTTAGATTTAGCACTACTAAATTATGTTTGCAAGTGAAATTACCTTCGACGAGCAAAGTGGTTTGCTGAGAAGTGGCAAAAGGTACAAGAGAAATTTTGAGTCCTATACCCTAGGTCAGAATACCGAGTCTAACCCTGTAAGTCCAGCAGTCTCAGAGCCCGAAGAAAACCCTTCTGCTGAAAACCCTCCGGTAACCCCGCAGCGAAGACCTATTATCCCTGAGAACCCGTTGCAGTCTGAAAGTAACCCTAGCTCGAGTATTCCTGTCGCAGGTCAGTCTACCCCAGCAAGTTCCCCCCCGCCTACTACCAGTCTCCCTCCCTCCCCCCTAGACCCGCGATGGCCCATATGAATGATGACATTAAGCTCCCTGTTTTCAAAGGAACTGGCTCAGAGGATCCAGAACAGTTCTGGTTTTTATGCGAAGCAGTGTGGATTGCTAAGAACATTACGGATCAAGATACAAAACGAGTGCAGCTGGTTACTTCTTTCAAAGACCGCGCTTTGACCTGGTTCATGAAGTTTTCCAGCACTCAGAACCATGTCTTGGCTGATATAAAAGTAGCAATGATAAAGGAATTTAAGAAGCCGAAATCAGAGTCGCAGTGTATCACTGAATTGAAAGAGATTCAACAGAGGCAAGGCGAATCAGTGTGGGACTTTGATCAAAGGTTCAAAGTTCTGCTAGACCAAGTCAGTTTCACCATTGGACCTGTGCAGCACAAGGAATGGTTCATTGCAGCGTTGCTACTGTATATCAGAACTCCACTCATGCAACAGAAGGTTGCTGACCAGCAGGAGGCTTGGAAATCACGATGAAGATTGAAACCGCTCTTGTCGAAGACAATTCTGGTATCGCTCAAATCCAAGCGTAGTTGGCAGCGATGGCTCTGGAGCTTCGCGATATGAAGAGAGGAAAAACTGGTCGCGAAGAGGTTTGGTGTACACAATGTCAGATAGAAGGTCATGACAAGGAACAGTGTCCTGCGGTAAGAAATTTCTTGAATTCTGGTGCACCAAACCCGTTCAACCCTAGTGTTCTATATTGTGAGATATGTAGGACAACGGGTCAGCATCGACCTGAAGAATCCTATCTTCTGCAGAGGTATGTGCAAGTCCCTAAGAACCCTTATTGTAAATTCTGTAAATCAGTGGGACACAACGAAGATGAGTGTCACAGCTTTGACCTCCTAAGAGAATGAACTTACGATGCTTATCGGGTACAAAATGAGGGACAAAGCAATGATGGTTATGGTTACCGCAGTGGTGCATCAGGTAGAGGTGCTTTTGGAGGTCGTGGTCGAGGTGGTATGGCCGGAAGAGGAAAAGGCCAGGTTGTGTGTTACAACTGTAACCAGGCCGGGCATCTAGCGAGAGACTGTCGGAACCCAACTACGACATGTCGGTATTGCCGAGCAATAGATCATGTGATTGAGTAGTGCCCGCAGTTGATAGCTAAGATTCAGGAAAGAAACAGTGCCCCTACTCAGAATATTCAGATGATTTCCGTGGAGCAACGACCTGCCCCAGCCATTAATGTTGTTACCCGGAGTGGAGCTACGACGGAAGTACAGAATAAGGAGAAACAACCTGATGAGGCTTGGGTTCGTAAGGCCCCATAGAAAGTCCTAGCATTTGATATCGAAAGATAAAAAGAGACATTCATGGAAGACAAGAGAGATTTTGCTGCTCCTAGCACATCAGTAGCACCTGCGCAACAACATTAGCAGCAGTCGGAGCCACAATAAGCTTCTACAGATAAAGTAAGTACACTGTCCTCCTTTTTACAGAGTTGTATGAAGCTCTTGAGAAATCAAAATGCTTTAAATGAGTTGCAGAAAGTTATTGCTTCCTGCGAACCTCAGCAAAGTTCTGGTCAGGAAAAAGCTGTTAATAGAGTCAGGAGAACTGGCAGGGAAATGAGATTGAATGCTTAGATAAGAGAGTATGATATGACTGATGTTATCTTGGACCTAGGATTAGAGGTAAATGTCTTAACTAAGCAAACCTGGGAACAAATGGGAAAACCTACCCTTGATTGGTCCCCTATACAGTTAATATTAGCCAATCAACAGAAGATTGTGCCCCTAGGACGATTCCCTAATGTCCCAGTAGATATTGATGGCGTATGTACTGTAGCAGACTTCGAAGTTATTGAGATCATTGACGACAGCAACCCCTATCCAGCATTGCTAGGTATTGAGTGGGCATTAGACAATGATGCAGTAATCAACCTGAAGAAGAGACAGATGAATTTCGAAGGGAAAGGACTGAGAGTCATAGTCCCATTGGATCCTTCTCAAGGAGAGAGATACACATAGCCAATAAGAGATGAAGACCAGGATGTTTTGGACCACATCTACAATATCACTGCGAAGGAAGAAGATTATGTTGATCCTACTGCCGAAGGTATCATGGATTGGCAGTGTGACAGCTTCTACATGACAGATTTAGATGATGGCCTAGAGAATTGGCAGAATAGACTGTACGAGCTACATGGCCATCGATGTGCCAGAATTACTAAGTCTCTCAGATGGCTTGGCTCACAGACAAGAACCTTAACTATTTTTGATGGTTCGACAGACCCAAAAGAGTTTATTGTGCAATTCTCAGAGCAGGTACCAGACTCACAGAAAATGGAGACTCTGGATTCAGCATTCAGAGCCACAGCAGCCAGATGGTGGAATGGTCACAAAAAGTACATTCATAGTTGGGAAGCATGCCAGAAGTCCCTTTACCTAAGATTCAGGGACCAACCGCAGGAGGTGCGAAGCAGGTTTAATGGTAAGACTAGTCCTCAGCGACATTTGGAGCAATGCTACAAAGCATGGAAGCATGTACCTCATGAAGAATGGGTACATAGGTTTGTGCACACCCTGGAACCTATAGCAAAGAACTGGTATGCGGAGGTCGAGCTTCGCCACAGTACTGTAAGTTGGGATTGTCTTGTTGATAGTTTTGTGTTGACATTTTCTATTAATGAGGTTTCTCCTGCTTTGGATGCAGCTGTTAGGTTGATCCATACTAAAGTATTTGATGATCAAGAAATAGCAGAATACCAACCTGATTGGAAGGCATAGGAAGCCAATGCAGTAGAATGTTATAACCTTGCAATTGACGAGGATGACGATCCGCGCAACATTAACATTCCTGAGTTAGAAGGACACTGTGAAGTACATGGACCAGCAGTTGAGGCACTTGAAGTGACTCAACCCCTGAAGACGCGGAACATAAATATTGGGTCAGAAGAAAACCCTAAGTATGCTACCATTGGAGATTATTGGGATGACGAAATGGCAAGCAAGGTGACCCAACTTCTCCATGAATATCAGGATCTGTTTCAGACGAAGTTCTCAGAGATGAAAGGTATCCTTAGTGATATAGGAGTGATAAAGATCCCTTTGAAACCTGATGCAAAGCCTGTGAAACAACGCCCTTATAGGCTGAACCTTAAGTATAAGGAAAAAGTCCGAATGGAGCTGGATAAGATGCTTACTGCAGGAATCATTGAGCCTATTGAAGAGTCCGAGTGGGTCAGTCCTATGGTGGTGCAAGAAAAGAAGACTAAGGGAGAAATCAAAATCTGTGTCGATCTGAGGAAGCTAAATGATGCCTGTTTGCATGATCCTTTCCCCACTCCCTTTATAGATGAAGTTTTAGACAATGTGGGAGGTCAAGAATTGTACTCTTTTACTGATGGATTTTTAGGCTACCATCAGATTCGAATTGCTCCAGAAGATCGACATAAGAAAACCTTCGCTATAAAAATGGGATCCTTCAAGTATACAGTTATGCCCTTTGGATTGAAGAATGCACCTACCATGTTTTCTAGAGTAGTCATCTCTGCTTTTAAGGAATTCATACATAAATTCTTAGAAGTTTATTTTGATGATTGGACTATCTTCGGGTTATTAAAAGACCACATAGCTAGTTTAAGACTTATGTTGGGAAAATGTAGACAGCATCAGATTTCCTTGAACTTGAAAAAGTGTATCTTCTGTGCCCCTTTTGGAATTCTGCTAGGTCACATTGTATGTAAGCAAGGATTGATGATGGATCCTGCGAAGATAGCCATTATTGTGAACCTGCCACCTCCGAAGTCTGTTAAACAACTGCACACTATGCTTGGTCATACTGGTTATTACAGGAAATTCATTAAAGGATATGCTCAGATAACAGCCCCTATGGAAAAGAAGTTGAAGAAAGATATTAGGTTTGAATGGACACCTGAGTGTCAAGCAAGCTTGGATATCTTGAAGGAAAAGATGGTAACTGCCCCTATATTAGTATTCCCTGATTGGAATAAGGAGTTTCATGTGCATGTCGATGCATCCTCCATTGCTCTATGTTATAGCTCAAAATGACACATCTCTGACTGTGACCACTTTCCCATGATTTCATCTCATGTTGACACTTCCATGACGGCAGACGACACTTCATGAAAGTCACTGAATGTCACTGAAAAAACACCTATCTTGGAGGACCCATATCTTGAGTTCTATAACTCCATTTGACCTTATTTTTACATCGTTGAAAAGGTATTTTAGTTAGCTAAAACTTTTCAGAAGACACCAAAGTCTGAAAATGCCTAGAAATACCCTAAAAATGCATTTTTTGTCCATTCACGACTCTCCTTAAGGCAAAGTTGCGAATGATTCGCGACTGTTCAGTTATGAAAGTCGCAAATGCCTTTTAAAATATCAAAAAATAAAAATACGTAATTTGAGTTAGTTTGGGTAGTTATGCAACTAACTCCTTTAGTTGTAACCACTTTGTCTTCGCCCCTAACTCTTCCTTTATCATATAAATAGAGGTAGGGAGGTCCAAGAGTGGGAACTGGAATTTCTGCATTGTTATGCTGAAGGAATTTGGACTCTCTTTGCCCACACCTTTTCCCTAGAGGTCTTCCCCTTGTGTTGCAGAGCTTGGAGGCTGAGTTCTTTGGAGAAGAGAAGTAGTAGAACCGGATCAAGGTTTCGTGAGGTGCCAAACTTGAAGAGAAGGTATACTTGTACTTGTTTTCAAGATTAATAAAGATGTGATGTCCTTCTTCTTCCCAAATCATTGTTCAATGTGTGATTGAATCTCTGTTTATGATCATATGATGATGTTATTCAGATCATTAGTTCATATTTATTTGATTATCATTTGTTTATATGTGGTCATGATGGTTTGAGGAAGGTATAATTCATTTTGCAGGTCTCTTGGAGTGAGAGGAGCAAGAAGAGGATTGAAGAGAAAGCTTGGACCAGCCTTCCGTTAGTCAGGTGTGCATCTTTCTCATCTCTGATCTTGCTTATATATGCTTGCTGAACATTGTGCATCTCTCTTTCAACCCCAGTATGTTGATGGCCTCTTAAACCCTAGCCATATGATACTTTCCTTTACAACACTCTGGGAATAGTATTGGCTCAGTCAGGTGAAGGTAATATCGATCACCCTATTTCTTTTACAAGTAGAAAACTGTCCACAGCAGAAAAAAATTATACTACTACAAAATGAGAAGGTTTAGCTATGGTTTATGCATTACAGAAGTTTCGACATTATCTGTTAGGATCTCATTTTAAGATGTTCACTGATCACTCTGCTTTGAAGTATTTGGTTAACAAGCCTGTGCTAGGTGGAAGGATATGCAGATGGTTGATTTTGTTCCAGGAATATGACTTTGAGATCATAGTCAAACCTGGAAGACTGAACCTAGGTCCTGACCACTTGTCGAGGCTCGAGTCAGGAGAAGAGACCATTAGTTTGGACGAAGGTCTTCATGATGCTCAGTTGTTTTCCATCCAGATGGTTGATGATTATTTCCAGGATATTGTTCAGTATTTGTCTACAGGTTTTGCACCCGCCGAAATGACAACGCAACAGAAGAAACAGCTGGTGGTTAGAGCAACCAACTTTACCTTAATAGCATGACAACTATATAAGATGGGACCAGATGAAATACTGCGCAAATGTGTCCTGGAGAATGAAAAGCCATTAATTTTGGCTGAGGCACACTCTGGCGCAGCAGGAGGTCATTACGCAGGAAAAGCTATAGCACAGAAGATTCTGACAGCCGGATTGTGGTGGCCCACAATTCATAAGGATGCAAGAGAATATTGCCACAGCTGCGACATTTGTCAGAGAATAGGAAAACCATCCAGGAGGGATGATATTCCTCTAGTTCCGCAGGTAACTTTACAACCCTTTGATAAATGGGCTATTGATTTTGTTGGACCTATCAATCCCCCTGCAAAGAAATCCGGAGCAAGATACATTATTACAGCAACTAACTACCTTACTCGTTGGGCCGAAGCTCAACCAGTCAAGACTTGTAGTGCTGCTACAGCCACGAAGTTTATCTTCGATAACATCTTGTCAAAATTTGGGTGTCCTACAATTCTTATGAGCGATCAAGGATCACATTTCTTAAATAAGACTATTGAAGTATTGATTGAAGAATTTCAAGTATATCATCAAAAGAGTACTGCCTATCATCCTTAAGGAAATGGAACTGTCGAAGCCTTTAACAAGATTCTTGAACATGCTCTGACGAAGGTTTGCAATGCTAACAGAAATGATTGGGACCTTAGAATTCCAGCAGTACTATGGGCTTATAGAACCACCTGCAAGAAGTTGATAGGCCATACACCTTTTAGGTTGGTTTATGGACAAGATGCAGTCATGCCCATGGAGTACATTGTCCCTAGACTCAGAATATATGCTTTTACAGAGATGGATGACCTAGATATGATGAAATAAAGGCTGGCAAAGATACTAGAACTTGAAGAGGACAGATTCATTGCAGGGTTCCAGCAGCAAGTACAAAAAGCTAGAGAAAAAGCATGGCATGATAGACACATTAAGAAGAAGCAGTTCCAGAATGGTGATCTTGTGCTTTTATATGACAGTAAATTCATGAAATTCCCAGGGAAGCTCAAGACACATTGGAAAGGACCATACATAGTGCAGAGAGTTACTGATGGTGGCGTAGTCTAGTTAGCTAAATTGAATGGAGAAATTTTACCTTCCATGGTGAATGGAAGTAGGTTAAAGAAGTACAGGAACAAACCGGGACCCCTTGATCAAGAGTAACAGCATGAAGGACAGTCTAAGTACCAAGGCCAGTTGGAATTGGGTACTAGACTATAATGAAGCTGTTCTCAAAGCTACGAAGTGTTGAAGACTGTCAAAGTCTGAAGGTTGAAGTTTGGTTGCCGTATAGGTCAGGATGGGTCGAAGGTGAATATTGTGTCGAAGGTACTTATTAAGGCAAAGCTGAAGTTAGTGGTTATGTCGAAGATCAAAGGTTTGTTGCAGCCTAAAATGTGACGGATGGGACAAACTAGACTTGGCGGCACCAGCATGAGAACTTCCCTAACTGCCTGCAATGATGAGATTTTGGGAAAATCTGGCGCCGCGTGGACAGGATTTCTGCCACTCCATCAGATTCGGCGTCATGAATGCACCATGATGACAGATTCTGTTGCGGGATTCTATAAGAAGCTACAACGGCCTGCGACTCCTGCATTGTGCATTTCTTTGAGTTTCTTCAGTTAGAACTATGTCGAACGATCGTGAAGTCCAGAAGTTATTACGAGTGGTCAGGGAGAGAGGTCTGCTGAACCTTCTGAGCAATCCACTCATGCAGCCATGTTCGACCAAGGCATAAAGAAAGGCAGAAGTTCACTCTAAGAGGAAGGAAGAAAGGCAGAAGTGCACTCTAAGCCGCACGAAGAAAAGCACCGGTCTTCACAGCAAAACTCTGAAACATCCCAAGATGTATCCTCCTGGTTTGGCAGAACTGGGGTGGCTGTTTGTCTTATGCACCTTGACACACAATTCTGGGGACCCTAAGTTGTGGATGGTCAAATGTTCGGCAAGAAGATCGAAGGATGGGGTCGCTGATAGATCCAGAAGGCCTTAACCAGCATAAATATTATGAAGGAAAGGAACAAGCAGCCGACAACCGCATGTATGGCTTCAGTAAGTAGTGCACTATGTTTCACCAATAAGACTCTACCACTAGAAAAGCAGATGAGTGTCCCGGGATGAGACACTGGTGAGTCTTAGGGGTCTGTTGGGGCGCGCACCCTAACGGTCCTTAAGGTGGGTAACTCTGCAGGTTTATGGGAGTTTGTAAGCGGAGTTACGACTCAAAATAGTCTTAGGGGTGTCGGGGTTGACTCAAAGTCCTCTTTTTGTAATAAACCCATGGTTTAAGTCCAGGGTTTAGGGTTCGAGGTGCCCATGGTTTAAGCCCATGGTTTTGTAATAAGTGCACTATAAATAAGCACTCTTGTAAAGAAGTCAGTTTAGGCTTTTGATGTAAGATGAATTGATGCGAAGCTAAGGCTTGTTTGTAAGAAGGTTAAGTCCCAGCTGTGTGCGTGGACGACCTCTGCAGCTGTGTGCGCAGAGGGTTTTGGGTGATTAAGGAAATCTGTAGCTGTGTGCACGGCTTTGAGGACTTGAAGGGATCTGCAGCTGAGTGCATAGATCAGAAATGTGGTTTTTGTAAAGAGTTGAATAAAACACAGTTTTGTGGATGTAACCCCTAAACTGGGGGTGAACCATGTTATATTGTGTGTTGTGGTTTTTGTTGTGTTGTTGTTATGTTCTTTTATGCATTGATAAATATATAACTGATAAGTAAGATCACTGCTAAATACTAACTTCGCTGGAATTCCCAGTAAAGGGTTAAGCAAGGCACTGTTTGTTTATCTAACCACGAAGCTAAATAAGTAACTATTAAAGCTCTGCATTGTATGATTATAAGTGTTAGAAACTAAAGGTACAGTAATATCCCTCTTTTGCTTGCAGAAACCTGATTTTGCGGCACCCCATAACTGTTTCGGGTGAGACTGCAACCTGCTCGCAGATTGTTGCCGAAAGGGCCAACACTGTGGGTCTTTTGTTGGTGCGAAGTTAATGGTATAAAGCCCGGGTCTGCCCTATAGCCCAACAGAGCCAGAGAAAGAAATTCTTCAAGAGGAGGACAAAGCAGAAGTCCTGCAAATGTCGGTGGTATAGGAGATAATCAGAACCCAAGTCAGCGAAGTGGCCAGAAGTTTGATAAGTAAAAAATCCAATGTCATTACTGTAATAAATTTGGTCATTATGCATATGAATGCAGGAAGAAACAATATGACCAAGGAAGGAAAAGCCCAAATCAGTCGACCAACATCAGCACTTTGACAAGTGCAATGTTAATGGCATCGACATCTCTAGTCGAATGCAATGCTGTTCAAGAAAGTCCACATGACATATGGTACTTAGATTCAGGCTGCAGCAACCACATGACTGGTAACTTAAATTTGTTTTTCATTCTAGACAATTCAGTTAAAACTGATGTTACACTTGGAAACAATGTCCAAGTCATTGTCTTAGGAAAAGGCACTGTTGATATTCTAACCAAACAGGGGGAGAGTAAGTATATCCCTAATGTCTATCATGTCGAAGGTCTGAAACATAATTTTTTAAGCATTGGATAGTTGTTACAAAAAGGCTACAAAGTCTACATGGAAGATGATAACTGTGTGATCAAAGACAAGCGTCCAAGAGACCAGTTAATAGCAAAAGTGCCAATGACAAGCAACTGCTTGTTTCCATTGAGGAGAGTTCCCGACATAAAAGGGGAGGCAAACATAGGAGCTACATTCAAGGCAGAAAGTGAAGAAACAATCGAGCTCCTCGACAGAGAGAAAATTACAGCGCTAATTTGAAAGCTGCATTTCAGATAGAAGTTCAAGATGAATCCTGGTTGTGGCATTTCAGATTTGGACATCTAAATTTTGGTGGGATGAAGCTAATGCACACAAATAATATGGTGAAGGGATTACCATTGATCGATAGACAAGAGAGGGTTTGTGAAGGTTGCATTTTTGGCAAGCAGTACATAGAGACTTTTCCAGTTAGAAAGTCCTATAGAGCACACACACCATTTGAAATTGTGCACTCTGACATTTGTGGTCCAATGCAGATATCATCCATTGGTGGCTACAAGTATTTTCTAACATTTATTGATGACTACTCAAGAAATACATGGGTATATTTCGTAAAACATAAATCTGATGCATTTGGTTATTTTCAGCAATTTAAGGCACTCATGGAGAACCACAGTGGTCACCACATCAAGATCTTAAGGATGGACAGAGGAGGTGAATATGTTTCAAATGAGTTTCTGAATTTTTGCAAGACCCATGGCATACAAAAACAATTCACTGCATGATATACACCTCAGCAGAACGGTATTGCCGAAAGAAAGAACAGAACCATCATGGAGATGGCACGCATCATGCTGGTAGCCAAGCATTTGCCAAATGAATATTGGGGTGAAGCAGTCGCAACTGCCGTTTACATTATGAACCGATGTCCGACAAAGAGTGTGAAGAACAAAGTTCCCCAAGAAGCATGGACAGGTATGAATCATAGTGTTTCACATTTAAAAGTTTTTGGTTGTGTTGCATATGTTCATATTCCAGATGAGCTGAGAAGGAAGCTAGACAAGAAGGGACAAAAATGTATTTTTGTCGGCTATTCAGAAGACACAAAAGCATACAAGTTGTATGGCCCTATTGCAAGGAAAGTGATAATTAGTTAAGATGTTCAATTTGTTGAGAATGAATCATGGGATGAAACCGTCGACATAAATGTCAACATTGTGTCGAACGTCAACAATGATGATATGGAAGAGGAAGTGGTTCAAACACCACATGTAAATCAACCGGTCGCAGCACCGTTGACTCCCATGACACCAAGACATGGTTCAGCACAAGGACTATCGACGCAAGTAGCAGCTCAAGATACACCGACAAGTACACCAAGAGGACAACAGACTCCATCAAGCATTTCATCTAGATCGACATCGACAGAACCGGTGAAGACAAGAAGTCTGCGAGAAATATATGAAGCTGGTACACCAAATTCATTCTCTCTCTTTGCATTATTTTCCCCTATATATGATCCACTAACATTTGAAGAAGCTGTTGAAGAAGAAGTATGGGAACAAGCCATGGATGAAGAAATAAAATGCATTGAGAAGAACTAGACATGGGAACTAGTTGATGTACCAAGAGATAAAGATGTAATTAGTGTCAAACGGATTTATAAGACAAAGAAATATGCCAATGGGAATGTGCAAAAGCACAAAGCAAGAATGGTAGCAAGAGGGTTCACTCAACAACCCGACATCGACTTCAATGAAACGTTTGCACCTGTTGCACACATGGATACAGTCAAAACAGTTTTGGCCATTGCTGCACAAACTAAATGGCATGTTCATCAAATGGATGTCAAGTCGGAATTCTTAAATGACTATCTAGAAGAGGAAGTATATGTGTAACAACCACAAGGGTATGAAGTTCCAGGGCAAGAGCATAAATTGTACAGGTTGAAAAAGACATTATATGGTTTGAAGCAAGCTCCTAGAGCTTGGTATAGTCAGATTGATTCCTATCTCACTGAAAATGGATTTCACAGAAGTGAAAGTGAACCGACTTTGTACACCAAAGTTGATGAGCAAGGTAAGATGTTAATTGTCTTCTCTATATGTAGATGATTTAATATTTACTGGTGATTATGGCATAACAGATTTTAAAGGAGTCATGGAAAGTGAATTTGAAATGACTGATCTGGGGCTTATGAAGTTTCTTCTGGGCATTGAAATTCAGTAGTATGAAGGTGGTATTTTTATATCACAGTATAAATATGCAAGTGAAGTTTTAAAAAGATTTAACATGTCTAATTGCAAGATAGTCCCAACACCAGTGATAATAGGTTTAAAATTAAGCAAGGATGATGAAGGATCCACTGTAGATCCTACGCTGTTCAAAAGGCTTGTTGGTAGCCTTATGTATTTGACAGCGACAAGACCAGACATTATGTATGGAGTAAGTATAATCTCAAGGTTCATGAAGTCACCAAAAGACTCACATTTGCAAGTAGGTAAAATAATTCTGAGGTATGTAAGTGGCACAAAAGACCTTGGTATTATGTATTCAACCTCATAAAATTTTAAACTCATTGGTTACACTGACAGTGACAATGGAGGCAGCATAGATGACATGAAGAGCACATCTGGGTACACATTTCATTTTGGTACAGGTGTTGTTTCATGGGCTTCAAAGAAACAACCCATTGTAACTTTGTCTTCAACTGAAGCAGAGTATGTTGCAGTGACAAGCGCTGCATGTCAAGTTGTTTGGATGAGGAGAGTGTTAAAAGCCTTGTCATAGAACCATCAAGAACCGACAACAATCTTCTGTGACAACAATTCAGCCATAGCATTATCAAAGAATTATGTGTTTCACAAGAGAACCAAGCACATTGACATAAGGTTTCATTTCATAAGAGAGTTAGTGAATGACAAGAAAATTTGTTTGGAATTTTGCAGGTCTAAAGACCAACTTGCACACATCTTTACGAAACCCTTGGCAAAGGACACATTCCATTATCTACGTAGTTATCTTGGAATGACAAGTTCTCCACTGTGAACTCTGTCATAAACAGAGCATGTCTAAGCTTTGAAACATTTTGTAAATTTTGTTTTTAAAATCCCCATTTGCTTATAATTAAGGGGGAGTGTTGGAAAATGTAATTACTTGCAGATCCGTACCTGACTCTTAGCCGACTCTGTTAGAGTCTGTACCAGTCAAGATCTTGTCGATCAGTCTGACAAGAGGGAAGAGTCCACGATTTGGCAATGTAAACCAGTCGAATTTATTTATGAAGCTAAGTTGTTAGGTAGATAGTTATTACAGTCTTTAATGGTGAGTCAGTCGACCCATGTAGAAGCAATCTTCATGTTGCCTATAAATAGAAGAAGAAATTTGTAAATCAGTTTACAGACAATAGACACTGGAGGATCTCAGGGTGAGAAAAGAGAAGTTGAAGCTCAAGCTTCTGTGTATGTGATTTAGTCAAAGAGCTGAAGCTCTGTAAAAGGATCAGTCGGTGGACCGACAAGTCTAGACCAACAAGTTTGTAATACTTTGTTATTTCTGCATAGTTAAATATATGAAATAGTTTATGGTTGAATGCATGATTATTTGGCCGCACATATTTCCAAATTTACTTGTGTAAATGTCTTTTACCATTACGGTTGAGTGAAAGAACAAGAACCCATAAATTTCTGCATATGTTTTATAAGTTATTTGGATTTGTTAATATGTCTATTTTACTTCATCTTACTCACAGGTGAAAAGCATTTGTAATTTCTTAAGTCTTTAGATTAAGAAACATACTCTGTAGATTTCGACCAAAGTGAACCGACAAGGTCGGTTGAGTCAATCGACTGAGGTCGCCGACTTGAGAGGTCAAAGAGGTCAACCCGATAGACAAGTTTCACTCGACAAGTGAAAAAGAAAAAGAGGTCGGCGTGAAAAAGTGAAAATTAAATTTTTAATATTAACTGAGCCCTAAACTCAAGTTTAGTCGGCTTGGTTTTGACTAACATTATTTAAATCTGCCCTAGTGAAATTAATGGCCTCGTTTTGATTAAATCGGCCCTTGTTAAATTATTTAATTTTGGTGTTGTTGGGACAATATGGAATTTTGTCATTATATAGTTTAGGGTAAATGAGTAGATAGATAGCCATCTTTACAGGTGAAATTTCAAGGAATAAATCTAATAGAAAATTGAATATATAGATTCTCAATAAATAAATCAAAGTATCACGGACATAATTTTGTCATGCTATGAGGATTCGGAACCTAAAACTTCTATAATTTCACAAAGAACCTATAGCAATTAGATTATTTCCGACAAAAATGAAATCTTCAGAATCCTAATCCAAAGTAGAGACTTGGTTAATGGTCCATCCATTTTAACTACATAGGCGAGAGCTCGCGATCACTATTGTTTTGGCAGACTGCTAATTGACTCTCGACAACTCTGAATGGTAGATGGCACGAGAATATAAAAGTATATACAGTTACTGGGAAAAACACAAGTTTTCTGATAAAGTGCGACTGACTGAACATTTCCGAAAAAAGCTTTCTGAGAAAGTGTGACCGACTGAACTGACGATTTCCGGACATTTCCAAAGCTCTCTAATCCAATTCATAGAGTCATCAAGACTATGTGTAGTTATAAATAGCTCGAGCCCATCATCACCAAATTGGCCAATTGTTAGGTTTCCCCGTACTCTATTTTTTGTCAAGCATATCTTCTTCTGCAATATCTTCAGTACCTACATTTGCTACGTTAAAGACTCGGCTTCTCTCAAATTCCTTGGGTAGATCCACTACATATTCATTTTCATTGATTTCTTTGAGTACTTTGCATCTATCAATGTTCTTTGTTCTTTGTTTTAATTAAGTTCATTGAGCAAGGCATTTTTTTGGCAAGAGTTATCCATTGAGTTGTAGAGCATCTAATGCGGTTACATTTTAAGTAGCTAGATATTTAATAGTCATCAAGCCTACTGCATCAGCATAAAATACTTTGCAGCTCAATAAATAGCTCCTCCTTCTTTTTCCTGATTGGAAAAATCGGGTACCTCTTTTCCTATTTCATTAATCAAATAAAAACTTGACATGGATGCTGGATTGGAGCTGGAAGGGTACAGCTTAAAGAAGGTGGTTTCATACTTAATTTTCCTTTTGCTTTTTGCAGGCTGTCCAATAACTTACATTCAACCGATGGAGACTGTCCATACCTAATACCTAATGGACGATGCATACGGGCGAGTTACACGCCATAGGGAATGGATGAAGACGCATTAAAATTTCTCAACAGGCAATCGCGTTAAGCAAAAATTACTTTCTCAACAATGCAGACGGGCGAGTTACACGCCATAGGGAAATGGATGAAGAGGCATTAAACTTTCTCAACAGGCAATCACGTTAAGCAAAAATTTCTTAACACGCAGCAAAACGTTGAAAGATGCATGGCAACTTTTCATTAGCGAGATGTGAGAGACCTCTGATGGTTGAGTTCCCACTCCCGCATGATTGAACAGCCTACGAATCCCCTCAAAAGTATACTTTTATCACCAAAGAAGATCCGTTCAGGTAATAAATGGTGGTGGGTTTCCAAGTGTTGGAAGATTTTTTTTTTATTGACCATTATGGCTAAATATCTGTTTTTATATCTATTTAGGAAGTATAAACCCTTAAATTTATTAATGAACTTTTAAATTGATTACTAGGATAAAAGACAACTAAAACGTCTCACTTTTTTGGTGAATTTTGGATAGAAACTAGTTAAAAATGTTTATAAAATTTGTTGTTTTTGTTATTTCTTAATTTCTGTATTTAGATTCAAGTGTTTCTTAATTTCTGTATTTAGATTCAAGTGTTCTAGACTAAATGATCCATTTTAAAACGACCCAGATTACCGAAATCGTCATTTAAAACCTCTAAATTGTTGTTTCAGAACAAATTGGTATGCCGGTTTCTGGCGAGTCAGGGGCGTTTTGGTTAGTGCTTATAGTGCTCCGTCGTAGAGGTGTGATGTTTCCAAAATTCCTAGATTCTATGGAATTCTATGTTTATTTTAAGGATTTTAAGGAGCAAAAGATAGTCTTCAGCTCTTCATAAAGTAACTTGGGTTTCGGGTTTTCATTGGGCCAGTCAAATGCCCCATCGCTTGGCTCACAAACTCAACCCCGCACCATGAGGTTTGAACATGAGACCTTATGAGGACCAAACGTTACAAAGGCCAACTAATCTACACTTCATAGCTAAACTAATGAATAAGATACATGAGAAAGGAAGAACGAAAAAATGAAATTAGAATGAAGAGTACTAGTACCCTTCCAAACCATTGCCTTTCAGACCCATTACATTATCGGAAATTTGTATAGGGATCCTAAACAAATCTACTTTCTAGTAGGGTGTTGGAATAGAGGAGTCAGCAGAAAACATACTTCTTTCTTTGTGGTTTTGAGAAAGGCGTTGTACATGCTGCACAAGCTTGTGGTGGGATGACTATAAGTAAGAGGCATGAACACTATAAGATTTTTGGAGCTAAATCTACTGCCACCTAATTATAAGTTGCCTCTATGTGCTTATCGTGCAACATAGACGTTTTGGGATTTCGATCTTCTTGACCTCTCCTTCATTGATTTGCTTTAATTGCCATGCTATGGGAATTGATCACAAGGACGAGAGAAATTTATGTGATAATTTATCGGAGAACATTCTTATCGAGGTTTAAGTTAATAAACACAATATAACATGCATTTGAACTTTTTATTTGGAGATTTATATTTGAATAATATTCTGTGGAATTAGATTTTGGGAATATTAATTAAAGGTTTTTTTTTTAAATATTTGGTCTTAAATAGTTTAAAGATAAATTTTAAATTAGATAAAGTCACTAGTACATGTGGACATTTTTTCCACAGAAAAAAATTGCTATTGCAACATTTTTGTGTTGCTATAGCGACGAACATGACACCTTATTTCCGTGGGAAAGTTTTCGTCGTTGTAGCAGTAATTGCCACAGTTCGTTGCTATAGTGACCAAAAAGACATGAAACTTGTTTGTTCAAAACATCACATTTTCGTCGCTATAGCGACGAAAGTCCATTGGTGTTGCGACGAAAGCCAACAATACTCCAAATCCCATTGGTGTTGCAACACAAGACTGTCTCTATAGCGATGCAAATACATAGCCAAACCGTCGCTATAGCGACGCTTTCACATAGCCAACCTATTGTTATAGCGACGAAAGATCATTGGGGGTTGCGACGAAAGCCCTTCTCTATTGCGACAAAGGTTTGTCGCTATAGCGACGACAATACCTAGCAAGTTCCGTCGCTAGTATAGAAAGTTCGTTGAAACTTGCTAGGTTTTTTCGTCGCTAGAGTGATGACGTTGTATGTTTAAAAAAACAAAATTATTTATTATGCTAGGTTTTTTCGTCGCTATAGCGACGACGTTGTGTGTTTAAAAAAAAAATTATTTATTAAACACTAACCTATAACAGGAACATAAAAATGATAGCAATAAAATTCAAAATAATAATAAATGAACTTTGGGTAATTAAAATAAAGAACATTAATAATAATACCACAATAATTTCTAAAATAAAAATAATAATAATTAAACTCAATATATTTTTATAATAATACTAAGGAACATAAATAATAATAAATACAATAAATATTAATTTAATAGAACAAATTGAAAACATGGAAATAGAACAAATTGGAAGCATGGCGATAGTTTCGCATGGAACAAACTGAACAAACTGAAAGCATGGAAATAGTTTCACTTCACGCAACCAACCAAGTTTTAAAGGTAGTAATAACAACAAGAGAGAATCATTCAAAATACATGAGGACATAAGACTTCAAAAAATATGCTGATGTAAAAACACTAACTTAGTCATATAAGTCTTACAATGTTACCAAGTCTCACAATAAACTACCTATGTACTTGTAAACGCAAAACCAAATCCTATATTTTGAAGACCAAGGTGACCAACTTGACATGCTAGAGACCAGAAATAAGCTTATTTGACTAGAGTATAACCAAAGGCATTTAACCAGCAAAATCGAATAATTTTCTTCTAATGAATGTACTACTATGTTCATGTTTCCCTCTAATCGCATTGATTGTTTAAGTGGTCTGGAAGGCTTTCAGGATTCATACAATTACTCTTAACTCTGTGGATATATCTCTGTTGTAGAGTACACCCTCTCTAGAAGTCTGATTTCTTCCATGTTCATTGTAGAGACCGAGTAACATACTGTAAATAATTTGGTTTGTGACTTTGAAAAACAGTTGTAGTGTATATAGTTGAATGTAGGAGTAGTTGTTCAATCCTTATGATGATTTTCCTTAGATGGTTTAGAAGGAATTTCTTATAGCATATGTAACATTTACCATCCAGAACATTTAAGCTTGCAAATTAAAATGCTACAGTAATAATTTAAAGCATAAATCAAACTTTTAATGCCAAATTTCTAGATCTGGATTTTATTCAAAATGAAGGTGAATGCATGCTTGAAAAATTTGATGCACTAATAGCAATGGAAAAAGGTGTCCTCCATGACTTCAACTTTCTCCTTGGTATTGCACAAACTAAGCATACTTTAATGAACAAATATAAACTACTTTCAGTAGATAATATTGAGTGAATTTGGTAGATATCATACCTCACACAAGCAAAAGCCACAATAGAATGAAGATTTAATTCCAATAAAGATCTATAACACAAGAGATAGCTCCATTTTGAATAATTTAAGATGGTTTAGTAGCAACATCACCACCCTAACTTTTGTAATAGCCACAAAAAAATGACATTATCAAAATGCAAGGTTATTTTGTAATCTCCTACTAATTAACACCTAGCGTTAGGTCTTTTTTACTATAAATATCTACTCATATTTGTGAAAAAAAAATTGTAAATTAAAAAAAGTGAGATGCTAAACTATGTCTCTACTTATTATTATTCACTTTATGTGAGAGGGAAATTCATCTAACTATTGGAAAAATAAGAAAGGGCGAGTAGTTCTCTATCAATATGCAAAAGAACAAACCAAAAGATCCATACATTTTGTTTTGTATTTATTTATCATTCTACATTATGTACTTTGGTGCCATATATATTTAGCATTAATAATTCCGGTAAGTCCCTAGACAATACATCATTTAGGAGTCTCCTTTAGGGTTTTATTGTAGGACAACACCTCATACATCAAATCTGAATTTTTGGGACAGTTCTACCTTCAATTTTGCTTGCTCATTCATAACAAAAAAAAAAGGTGAATTAAATCCTAGGTTTTCTTTAGAATTTAGCTCTATTTGTACTTATTTACTCCATCTTTCATTGAGTTAAATTCTTTGTTGTTTAAAGAGCAGTTTCCTAGTTTAATTTACATCAAAAGAACATTCTTATAACAACAATCTAAGCAGGTTTTAGATTTGTTATTTTTTCTGGTATGAGAATTAACTCAAAGAAACATTAATTTTCCCATATCTTCTTTTCACAAAGGTGTATACTACAGATCTGCAACCTACTGTTTTATTTTACCAACTCATAAGCATTGAATAACATTCAAGTTGGTAGTTCTGATAACAATTTAAGGTTTCATTTAATAACCGTTACATATAAATCTTGCTATTTTGCTTCATTCCTAGCATTGTTTTGCACCTAATTTTATCATTGAAGTGGATGGAATTTTTTTGTTGTTATAAACATCATTGCTGGTCTAAATCTATAATTAAATAACAGAAAGTACCTACAAATCAAATATGAGACATCTAAATCTAAAGGAGACATCAAATATGTATTACTTCATAGAATAAATAAGTACATCATGAAACAGAAAACTTAATCCCCCAAACAATAAGGGTTCGAGGAAAATCTCAACCTACAAAATCCAAAAATGCAAGCGTATGAGCTTGTGCACCAAGAGAGAGGAACCCAACATCACAATGGAAAAACACTGAATTTGACTTTAACAAGCAAGCCAATTCTTTCTTAAAACTCCTCAATTCCCATAGGTTCATGTAGGCTAAAGGGTAGGGAGTACTTTGTGGTTTATCATATTTTTTGCATTGGCGATTTTCCCCCAAACTTTTGTCACTGAATTTGAACATGAACATGAATGAGGTGACTTTCAACCATATTTGGTAGCGTTTACCCACCACATCCAAATTTCCTTGCTTTTAGATACCATGACAAAGTGGTATGTCACCTGCCCAGGGAGGTGCCTATAGCTGCATTGGACCCTGATTTTAGTTTGTGATGAATGGTGAATTATTTTGTAGCAAGGTAGCCTTAGGGTTAACTTAAAAATTTCTAAAGTGATTCTCTCAAATTCTCTTTAATTTGAGTTCATCTTAGCTTGTGAAAATAGTTACTTAATGTAACATGACTAATAAGGAAGGTTATAGAACTATTGGATTTGATGTATCATTTATTTCTAAATGAAATGGATAGCATAAAAGGTCTAGGTTTGAGTAAAACTGAGTAAACTTCTGGACTGAATGATCCAGCATTGTGGGATTGGGTAAGCAAAAGGGAACTCATACCAAGCTTTAAAGATTAAAAAAAGAGGCTCTTTATGTTGTAAAGTTGCTAAGTTTTAATATATAGATGGCTTAAAAACCACATTAGGAGTTGAGAAATAACATAGTGCATGAGTGACTCTAGTTGGGGATATTGTATACAAAAAAAAAAGGATCACTAAGAATATTTGAAAGGAAAAATTGAACTCAAGCATGAAAGTTATTTTGAATGATTTCAGTATACCAAGCAAATGATTTAGTTCGATCCTTCTTAAGGAAAACAAAAACATAATCGCATATTTGGAAGGACAGATCTCGAAGTGAGCATCACAACAATTTGTTTTGTAGGCTAGTGCAAGTTAATTGCGGGCTGGTTGAAGTAATTGCACAGGATTTTAGAACTAGGAAGCCCGTCTATAAATATTGTGGTAAATATCAGCAACTTATAGGAAAAATTCATATATTTAGGCCATTATATAGACTTTGTGGACAAGTTATCCATTGTTATAGGCTATTACAGTGTTCTAGGGTTAATCTCAGGTTTTCAAGGTGAATTTGTATTAATTGCAAGCTAATCCTGAGATTGGCAGGTTAGTCTGAGATTCTGATGGTTGCTGTCAATTTTACAGACCCATATCATCCTAGTTGGTGGACGTCAGATTTTGACCTCAATAATTTTTGCATGTTCCATATTTGATATTGAATGCAATATGCTAAAAGTCATACATGTTCCAAATTTAATATTGGCACATGCCAAGATGAAAAATCAAGAAATATAATGGAAACCACCACACAAGATTTAAAATTTAGAAATTGTAAGTGACTAAGATGTCTAAATGTATTGAACTTGATAATAAAAATAACTGAAGCATGTCTAGAATAATAATTATAATGTTAGATGTTTATAATTATAATTATAATGTTTAATGTCTAGAATTATAATTATAATGTTTAATGTTCTTTGTAGATGATGGATGAGGCTCATACTCTCGATAGAAATCAATGCGTGAGTTGTTGAAACAACAATTTGGACCTATAACTCACAAAAAATAGAACAAATAAAAAAGAGCTTAGTTATTGTTTCCTTAATGCTAAAAAGTTTTCCTTGTACACAAAAATCTAAAATCTATAAAGGCCTACCTACTATTGGAGTAAAACCTATATAGCTAACAAAAGTTTAAAAAAACTCTAACTATGAAGAATACAAGAAACATTGATCCATTTACAAGGCATGGTAAATTTATAATCGCAAAAAAGCTCCAATAATCTTAGTAAATGAACTCCAATACAAATTAGTATCATATACAAATATCAACTTGAAAAGGTGGATATAAGTTTCATTTCTTTCAACCTCGAAGACATAGTTCTCTTCGGACCAATCTTTTTGCATACAAAATCATAAATGTTAAAATGTCAAGGTTCATATATTACCTTATGTGTGCATGTGTGATGTTCTTGATGCACTAAATAGTGGCACATGTTACCACAAAAACAAGCACCTCTAAAGTGGAAGGTCTTCACCAGTGTTTGGTTGAAGGAAAATCTTAGAAGTGTTGCCACTGTCACCTCAACAAAAACTTCTCTTCACTTCAGTGCATAGGATAAGGACCTAGCACTAGGGGGATACCCTAAACACAACTATGTTTCAATGGATGTTTCTTGGAGATATGTTTTATTATGAAACTAAGTTCCAATCATTTCAGATATGGATTAGTGTTTTTGAAGTGTTCCAATATTTTCCTCATTTTCTTGCAAAGACCTCATTAATTGATAACAAATACTCTATTGTGAAATATCACAACACATATTACTAGTTACAAAACATAAACACAACAATGGCATAAACATGATAACTACAGAATAACATCCATTGCAATATTTGAAGATACTAGATAGACAATTCACTCTTAAACCTTAATTGCCTCATGCTGTAATTATTCAACATTAAAAAACTTTTATAGTACATGAGACACAACTTATCATTGAACAACAATGCCATTCAGAGCGATGAAAATACTTACAATTTTTTTTATAAACCCACAAACCTTTGTTGTTAAGCATGCCACAAGACGGTATGCATCATTTACAAGATTACACTACAACAAAAACCTGTGATTAGCATCTCTTTTAGCTTCCTTTTTAGCGTCCACTATCACTTTTAGTGTATTTTCATCATTTTTTGGACAAAGTGGACGCTTTTCCATGGGATGGCGCTTTTAATGAAGTTATTTGCATCCCTTTTTAAAAGTTGGCACTATTTTGGACCCTAATTAACATCCCAATTAGCGTCCCAATTAGCATCCCAATTAGCGTCCCAAGTTAAAAGTTGGCGCTATTTTGGACGGATCATTAGCGTCCCAATTAGCATCCAAATTTTTGTCCCACGTAGCATCCCAATTTAAAAGTTGGCACTATTTTGGACGATAATTAGCATCTCAATTAACATCCCTATATATAGTCCCAACTAGCATCACAATTAGCATCCCAAATAACATTCCAATTAACGTCCCAATTGTTGGAGTATTGGTACAACCTCCACATGGTATAACCGTCGCACCTCTGGGAATATAAAACAAGTGGACTAACCACCACTCCTGGTGGTAGGGCCTTGTGCTAGGTTTCAAATGTTCATTAAAATCTGCAATTTTTGGTGTAACGACAAACCTTACATGGTATTAGAGCATAAGTCTCAGGTTCAATTCCCCCGAGCTACGCCGAAGGCGCGACGTTGGAGTATCGGTACAACCTCCACATGGTGTAACCGCCACACCTCTGGGAATATAAAACAAGTGGACTAACCACCACTCCTGGTGATAGGGCCTTGTGCTGGGTTTCAAATGTTTATCAACATCTGCAGGTTTTGGTGTAACGACAAACCTTACACCAATTATCATCCAAAAAATCATCCCATATAATGCCCATAATAGCCTCCCAAAATGCGTTCGGAATAGCACTAGGAATTGCACTAGGTTTAGAGCTAGGAATTGTGTTTGGAAAACATCCGACATAACTTTAGATTTATTAATTTCAACATCATCGATCAATGTCAGTGTCAATGTCAATGATCATGATTCATGTGATAGTTCTTTTGGATCTTGATTTATCATAGTGGCACCTAAATGATCGTAATCATGGAATTTTTGGATATTGATTAATAATAATGAGGGGTAAATTATCTTAATGTCACCTAAATTGTTGTAATGGCATTTGAGTGTCCCCAACAAAATTTGATAGAGCCTAATGGCATATGATTGTCCCTGACAACATGACGATGATGCATTACGATAATTATGGTAGAGTGTATGGATACGATTTAATAAGTATAAGACTATATCATCCATTTCTGTGAGGTAGTAGGGTTCCTTGCTCAGTGTTATCTCAATTATATTGATGATGAATATGACGGCGACAATGATGTTGATTTATTGTATGATGTTGATGGTGATGTGGATGTCAACGATGATTATCCATGTGGTAGAACTTTTGGATCCTAATTGATTCTAATGGCACCTAAATGTCTGTAACGACATCTAAACGACCCTATTATCATCGAAATGACTGTAACAACATACAAATGACCTTAACAATTACATGACATGAATCATAATGGTGATGAGTGATTAAGAACACTAATGGCATATGACTGACCATAATGAAAATGATGTCGATGATTTTGTTAATGATGTACTTAAAGTTGAAGATGAGGATGATAATGAGGATGATGATCAAGATGATGTTGATGTACCATATGGAATTGATGATGATGACAACGTCGATGTCCATGATGATGATGCATGTCATAATACTTCTGGATATTGATTGATCCTAATGGAACTTAAATGTTCATAATGACATGTGAGAGACATATTAATATCACCTAAATGGTTGTGATGGAATTTAGTTGTTGTCGACGACATTTTAGTGACCTTAATGGCATTTGAGTTATTGCAACAATATGATATGGATCCAAATGGTGATGACTTGTGATGAATTATAATGGAATATGAGTGACCCTATCAATGATGATGACAATGATGTGGTTGATGATGTATTTGTTGATGAGGATGATGATGACCATGATGTTGTTGATGATGTACTTATTGATGTTGATGTTGATGATGACGATGTCAACGATTATGATGATGCAATGTATGATTTACTTGACGTTGACATTCACTTGTCCTCGACAACATTTGAGTAACCTTAATGGCACTTGTCCTTGAAAACATTTCAATGATAAGTTGGATGTATTGCATATAGAATGAATATTCAGTCTAGTTATTGCTCCAATTCGAGTGTTACTTCTATGTTCAATTTCACTATGCATGTATATGAATTTTTCAATGTAAAATCAATCTCCTTCATTCTTCTTTCACTGTGAGGTTCATGTTGAAATATTGTAACTTCGAAGAATATTCTATATGTATCTTTTTGTGGTCCTCGATGGTCCTACCGGGAGAACCACTTGTATTAAATTGTACCCTGATGCTCCTAATAGAAAGAACTAATAACAGTCATGAGGTAGTCCCCTCTAATTGTAAAGGTGGGTCATCAGCACCCCAGTGTGGTTACTTGAGCCTACATGTGTAACTCGAGCCTACATGATTTAACTCGAGCCTACATGTCAAATGAGTTAACTTAAGTGAATGGATGAATATAAATAGAGGTGTAGTGCTCCTCATTTGTGACACACACACTCTCACTTGTGTAGTGAATTAGTGGATAAGAGAAGGTTGGAGAAGGAGGAGGACCAGGCTTTGATCTCCTTGCTGGTTTTATCTTTTATCTTTTTGGGGCATCTATATTGAGGAAGATTTTGCTGGGTTTTTCCCTTTAGGGTTTTCCCAGGATAAATATTTGTGTTCCTTTTTCATGGTTGTGCTTGTCTATCTTTCAGTGATCCTGTTTATATGCTTTTCTCATGAAAATGAAATGAAATACGAATGTCTTAGCTAAGCATATGGAAATTTAACATGGTATCAGAGCCACCCTGAAAATAAGACATTGTGCAGCTACAGAATCTAAGGCTTCTTACTTATTGGTTCTCTCTCCACAATTGATCAGCAAAAGAAGGCTAGGGTGACTCTCCATTGAAGGGCGCATCTTTCTATCGAAGCAGAATTTGATTCCAAGCATTTTCAGTTTTCGGTGTGGGAAATTAGGGCTTCTTGCAGAAGAAGAATTTTTGAGTGAGCCCAGCATAGGATTTCTATCCTCATCCCAATCAAATTCTAGAGACCTGGATCAAGTTTTTTGGTTGGGTGAAACTCCAGGAAAGTCAAACCCTAGTTTGACCCCCAGCTAGAAAAACCCTAAATAATAAAACTGCTAAGTTTTGGTACATTCTCTATATCCCGAGATTGGAGAAGGTTCATGAGCTGAAAATTACAGAGACCGAAGATAACATCCTGATGTACACTTTGTCCAAAATTCAGCCTCCGATGCACTATATTTTGGGAGATATGATCCCTCCAAGTTAGGGTTCTATCCTCTTCCAGAATTCATCCCTAAACATGACACCTGGGGAACATTGCTATAGCTTGGGCTACAGAGGTCCAAATTGAATTTGTGATGATTTTACAGAAATATCATGGAATTTAATTTCTGTGGTATGAATTTCAGAACCAGAAGATGCAACAGTGACATGTGGCAGTTTGTACAACTTCGTTGTTCTGAACAGTCCTGTAACAGGTCACCGTGGTAAAAGGATCATAAATCCCAATTGGTGAAACAAATTATTATGAGACCTATGGTGTTGGATTAGGGACATGCGAGGTTACCTTAGGGAGAAATTTCAGACACATAGGAGCCATAATTTCAGAGATATCACAGAAACAATGACAGGAATTTTTGCAGAAGAAATTGGAAAACAAAGGCTTCCTATTCCGGGAGCTTCCCTCCACTGTTTTAATAAAAGGAGTACATTAGACAGATCCATTTGAAGAGATATATCTTTATATCCAATCATATCTTAAATATTGCAAGTTTTGAAAATTAGGGTTTCTCTGACAAACCCTAATTCAGCTAGCTCTGGAAGCAGGACGGACACCTCAAATCGGTAAGATCTAATCTTTTGTTAATTGCATTTGAGGTTCTCATTTCAAATTGATCTATCACATCAGCTTGATGATAAGCTTGGTAAAGTTGACAACTTCCAATCATGGAATTATATGATCTCTCTAAATAAAATGAATTGGACACCTACATAAGTAGAGAGGTTCCAGTTCCATACGAAGATGAGGCTCAAAGCCTTACACAAGAAGAACTTGATCAAGGCCAAGAAGATCATTGTTGATTCAATCACGGATCAACTTGTACCACAAGTGTCTTCCCTAAAGACACCGAAGATGTTTGATTCCTTGATCAAGCTATTTGAAGAAAAGAACTTAAATCAGAAGATGGCTTTGAGAAAATAGTTGAAGAATGTGAAGATCCAGAATGCAAAACAACTTGAAGCAGTAGAAGAAGAAGTGGATATTGCAGAAGTGGTGATAGCCACCTTGAATGGCCTCCCAGGTTCATGGGATTCATGCAAAGAATGTATTCCAGAAGGAAGTAATAGCTTTCAGCTCGACTCGTAAGAAGAGAAGAAGAAGATGGGAGCAATTGAAGATCAAGCTCTCACCATTCAAAGAAGATCCCTCAAGCGATGAGGAATATGAAGAACCCAATTCTTGTCATTTGGATAAGAAATGTTGATTCGATGAATGAAGAATATGATAAAGCAGAATGATCAAGATGGAGTCTACCCACAAAACAAATAAAAGATAAGTATTCAATTGTCATTTCATGATATTGTTTTGTTATACATTTGATTATATTCAGTTGATGTGTTATGCATGATAGATTGTTTGCATTAATGACTGTATACTACTAATATGCATGTGATGGGTAAGTAGCTCATGGTGCTATACAACTCTCCATTTCTACTTATCAAACCTATTTGCTGACATATTGGATTAGTGCACAATCTCAATAATGTCATGGTGGAGATGGAAGGCATCTAGACAGTTTATGTGAGATATGGATGAATGTTGTATTGACTTAACAGTTGCATGATGCATAAGAATTTTTCGTTATGCATATGTTTTATGAAATAGTTCTAACCATGCAATTGGTGCATTTGAATTGTAGGAAAGGTCATGAACAACCTCCTACAAGAAAAGAAGGATGAGACTTGTTCCGAAGAACAAGTGATGACAATTCAAGATTCACTCCAATAAACATGAATCTGAAGCTCCCAGGGTCAGAGACACCATGACGGAAGAAAGAGCTTCAGAGAGTGGTAGATCCACCTTGAAGGATGAATACCACCATGGGTACAAAAGATAAATCAAGATGAAGAAAAGAATGCTATGAAAGAAGCTATGATCAAAGAATAACAGTTGATCATGGGGAATGATGTATACGATATGATGGAACAAGTGTACAAAGCAAGGTTCGTGATTCTCCCCAGAAAGAATAGACTATGACATGACATACTCTATTGACCAGTATATATCAAGCATAGAACCACCTGTACAGAATGAAGAGGGAATATGATACTCCACTTTAGGGGGAGTGACTACAGAAAATTATATCTGAGTTTGACATGGTACAACATGATGGATAGCTTTGTGATGGATCAAGACTTTACCAACAGTAAAGTGGGTTCCAACCTTCAAGGTTGAATGCAGAAGACTAGGATATGTTGATGACCTGAGAAGACAAACTCATAGAAGATGTTATGATACTAGAATGATGTTTGGGATATAGTACTCAAACCAGAAAGAAAGAATGTGGTATCTTCCAAATGGATTTGCAAGATAAGATATGTTGGTAGAGGTTTCTATCAGAAAGAGGGAATTAATTCTGAAGAGACACTTACTCCAGGAAGCAAGGTACACTTCCTTCAAAACTATCATGGTAGTTTCTTCCATGATGAAGTAAAGACAAGCCTTCCTTAATGGTGTGATTGAGGAAGAGTTTTACATCGAATAGTCACGAGGATTTGAAGTTGAAGACAGATGGAATCAAGTATGCAAGTTGAAGAAGGCCCTCTATGGCCTGAAGCAAGCTCCCAGAGCTTGGTATGGAATAATAGATAGTTTCCCGATGAGCATGGGCTTTGCCAAGAGTAAAGTTGATCCTAACCTTTCCTACAAGGTTGTAGAAGATGTACCTATCATTCTATTACTATATGTGGATGACTTAGTCTTGACAGGGAATGAGAAATAGATCATGGAAAGCAAGAAGAAACTAGCAGAAGAATTTGAGATGAAAGACCTTGGGTTAATGCATTATTTCTTAGGTCTGGAAGTATGGCAAAGTTCAGAAGGAATCTTTCTCAACCAGGGAAAGTATGTGGTAGAGATATTGAAGAGATTCAATATGTTGGAATGCAAAGTCATGGCCACACCCATGGAATCCAACCTGAAGCTGTTAGCTGATGACTCATTAGAGTTAGTGGATGTGACTCACTACAGACAAATCATTGGGTCATTGATGTAATTAACAAATACCAGACCAGACATTTGTTTTGCTGTGAACACCTTAAGTCAATATCTTGTTCAACCAAGACGGGTTCACCTATTAGCTGCAAAACATGTGATGAGATATCTGAAAGGGAATATAGACTTTGGTCTATACTATGATGGTATCCATGACTATAGATTGTATGGCTACATAGGTGAAGATTGGGCTGGAAGTATCTCAGACAGGAAAAGAACATCATGTATATACTTTTGTTTGAGGTCTGCTATGAGTTCATGGTTTAGCAGGAAACAATCCAGTGTTTCTCTTAGCACGGTTGAAGCAGAATACATAGCAGATTGCTCTACTAAGTTGTGAAGCCATATGGATTCAGAAGCTGATATCAGGTCTCTTTGACCTGAATATGGACACTACAATGATTCTATGTGATAGCCATAGTTGTGATGATAAACAACCCTGTGTTCCGACGTAACACGTAGAAATTCAGTATTTCTACATACAAGATAAGATGCAGATGATAGTGATTTAGTATTTCTATACTGAATATAGAGATGATGATGTTTCAATATTCCCATACTGAAGATATAGATGATGATGATTTCAGTATTCCCATACTGAAGATATAGATGATATTTCAGTATTCACATACTGTAGATATAGATGATGGTGATTCTGTATTTCTATACTAAATATAGAGATGATGATGCTTTCAGTATTTCTATACTGAAGATATAGATGATGATTCTTTTAGTATTCACATACTGGAGATACAGATGGTGATAGATCAGTATTCAAATACTGAAGATGTAGATGATGATGGTTTGGATGATGATGTACTGACGAATCCTCTGCCTCAAGTAGAGTTCGAACACTTTCAAGACAAGCTTGGTGTTGTTCGAAAAGGCCCTCCTCGAAAGGGGGAGTAGTGATGTTGCAGTGGGATTGTATCATCCCTGGGCATTTTCCCTAAAGTGATCCGAATACCTCAGTCCTCGAGAATGAAGAGGGATTGTATCATCCCAGGACATCTGTCCATAATAGATCCGGTGACCTCGGTCCTCGAGAACGTGGTGGGATTGTATCATCCCTAGGCACTTTCCCTAAAGTGATCCGGAGACCTCGGTCTTCGAGAATGAAGAGGGATTGTATCATCCCGAGACATTTGTCCATAGTATATCCAGTGACCTCGGTCCTCGAGAATGTGGTAGGATTGCATCATCCTTGGACATCATCCTAAAGTGATAGGGACTGATTCTCCCGTAATCAATCTGGTGGCTTCGATTCTCGAGAATGTGGCAGGATTGCATCATCTTTGGACATAGTCCTAAAGTGATAGGGACTGATTCTCTTGTAATCAATCCGGTGGCTTCGGTCCTCGAGAATGTGGTAGGATTGCATCATCCTTGGACATAGTCCTAAAGTGATAGGGACTGATTCTCCCATAATCAATCCAGTGGCTTCGGTCCTCGAGAATGTGGTAGGATTGCATCGTCCTTGGACATAGTCCTAAAGTGATAGGGACTGATTCTCCCGTAATCAATCTGGTGGCTTCGGTCCTCGAGAATGTGGTAGGATTGCATCGTCCTTGGACTTAGTCCTAAAGTGATAGGGACTGATTTTCCCATAATCAATCCGGTAACTTCGGTTGTCAAGAATGTGGTGGGATTGTATCATCCCTAGACTTTAAGTCCAAAAATGATCCAAATACTTTATGTCTTTGAGTTGTAGATTGCAGGTTGTTGCTGATGATGATGATGCCGTACTGATCGAAAGATCAGAGTATGATGATGATGACATACTGATCGAAAGATCAGAGTATGATGATGATGATGTACTGATCTAAAGATCAGGGTATGATGATGACGCACTATGATTATGATGTTTCTGATCGAAATATTAGAGTATGATGATGATGTTTTTGATCAAAAGATCAGAGTATGTTGATGATGTTTTTGATAGAAAGATCAGAGTATGAGGATGATGTTTCTATGTTGATGATGTTTCTAATTGAAAGATCAGAGTATGATGATGATGTTTCTGATCGAAAGATCAGAATGTGATGATTATGATCGGCAGATTAGAATATGATGATGATGATGTTGCTGCTGATCGAAAGGGCAAAGTGTTGATGATGATATTTCTAATCGAGAGATCAAAGTGCTGAAGATGTTGCTGATCGAAAGGACAAAATGATGAAGATGTTGTTGCTAATCGAAAAGTCAAAGTGCTGAAGATGTTGCTGATCGAAATGTCAAAATGCTGAAGATGTTGTTGCTGATCAAACAGTCAAAGTGCTGAAGATGTTGCTGATCGAAAGGTCCAAGTGCTGAATATTTCGTTGCTAATTGAAAGATCAAAATGCTGAAGATGTTGCTGATCGAAAGGTCCAAGTGCTGAATATTTCGTTGCTAATTGAAAGATCAAAATGCTGAAGATGTTGCTGATCAAAGACTGAAGATGTTGCTGATGATGAAGACTGAAGATTGAAGATGAAGACTACATGATGTTGAAAAGCTTCCAATGATTTATAGATGTGTTACCCTGCTGATGTTGATGATGTCCCCTATCTCTAATCTTGTTGTTGTTGATGTTGCTGTAGAATACCCTTCTCGTTAAGGGGGAGTGTTGAAATATTGTAACTTCGAAGAATATTCTATATGTATCTTTTTCTGGTCCCCAATGGTCCTACTGGGAGAACCACTTGTATTAGATTGTACCCCGATGCTCCTAATCGGAAGAACTAATAAGAGTCATGAGGTAGTCCCCTCTAATTGTAAAGGTGGGTAATCAGCACCCCAGTGTGGTTACTTGAGCCTACATGTGTAACTAGAGCCTACATGATTTAAATCGAGCCTACATGTCAAATGAGTTAACTTAAGTGAATGGATGAATATAAATAGAGGTGTAGTGCTCCTCATTTGTGACACACACACTCTCACTTGTGTAGCGCATTAGTGGAGAAAAGAAGGCTGGGGAAGGAGGAGGATCAGGCTTTGATCTCCTTGCTGGTTTTATCTTTTATCTTTTTGGGGCATCTATATTGAGGAAGCTTTTGCTGGGTTTTTCCCAGGATAAATATTTGTGTTCCTTTTTCATGGTTGTGCTTGTCTATCTTTCAGTGATCCTGTTTATATGCTTTTCTCATGAAAATGAAATGAAATACTAATGTCTTAGCTAAGCATATGGAAATTTAACAGTTCAATCTAGCGTGAAGATATCATGGAATTAATAATTTTACATATGAAGAGTCACATTATGTTAAAAAGCTTAAGTTGTTAATATTAAAAAATTAAGAGTTTGAATGCAGACGCCCACATTCTAATTCAAACATGAAGAGTGGGAGGGAATGCTAATAGAAATGTTTTCAAATGTAGTGGCATTCAAGACCAAGCACATGAGTTGATTAGGTTGTGGAGTCAATACAAATTAATGGAAATGTATCATAACTACTTCAAGGTCAATTTTTAGTTTACCCCTCGTTGCTTCTAATATGTGTATGAATGCTCGATTCACTACAACAAAACCCTGTGATTAGCGTCTCTTTTTGCTTCCTTTTTTTGTGTCTAGACCATCTTTCAATGTATTTTTCTTCATTTTTTGGACAAAATGGCACAATTTCATGGGTTGGTGCTATTTTAGGCGGTTTTTGTGTCCTTTTTCTAAATATGGCGCAAATAATGGCATAATTCGCGTTGATTTTTGCACCTTGTTATGTGCCAAGTTCTGCATCAGGTTTTGGCAATTTTTGTGCCTAGTTTTGCACCTATTTTTGTGCCTAGTTTGTACATATACTCTTGTTGTGCCCCCTTTTACGTCCATTTTTGCCTCCACTTTTATGCCCATGTTTTCATCCAGCTTTTCATCCTTTTTTACATCCTCTTTTGCATCCACTTCTCCTTCTTTTTTTGCATCCCTTTTTTCATCCACTCGTGCGCTAAGTTTTGCATCAAAGTTTACATCATGTTTTGAATATAGTTTTGCATCTATTTTTGTTCACCCACTTTTGCATCCATTTTTGCATCCATTTTTTCGTCCACTTTTGCACCCACATTTTCATCCCTTTTTGCATCCCATTTTGCATCCATGTTTACGTCTTTTTTTGCATCTACTATTGCATCCACTTTTGCATACACTTTTGTCGCATCCCAATTCACACCCATTTTTGCGGCTGCTTTTCCACCCACTTTTGCTTCAACTTTTGCATCCATGTTTGCATATTTTTTGCATCCAAGTTTACATCAGTTATTGCATCCATTTTTGCATGCACTTTTGCATCGGGTTTTGCGTTGTGTGTTACGTCTACTTTTACATCTAGTTATGCATCTAATTTTGTTGCATCCACTTTCATATCCAATTTTTCATCTAATTTTACATCCATGGTTGCATCCACTTTTGGATCACTTTTTTCATTATGTTTTGCTTCCACGATTGCATCATTTTTTGCATCCACTTTTGGTGCACCCCATTATGCGCCTACTTTTGTTGCATCCATGTTTGCATCATTTTTTGCATCCATGTTTTTATCGTCTTTTGAATCTAGCTTCATGCCCAGATGTTGAAGATGACAATGGTTATGATATTGAGGATGTCTATGATGACGATGACAATGCTGTTGATAATGAGGAGAACGATGACAATGATGATGATGATGATGATAATGACAAATGCCGACGTTGACGATGATTATGATGGCAATGAAATGAATGATGATGATGGTGATGATGACAATGACAATGATGATGAATACAATGAGAATGATGATATTTATCATCTTAAAAAATAAAGTTGTTATTTCTCATGCATAATTTATATAGGTCCTTGATGACCCTTTTCCACTAATCACAACTTTTGGGTATATGTTATTTCTTATGCCAAAGGTAATGATGAATAACTGATGACAATGTCAATAATTATGATGATGATGTCAAGAACAATGGCGACGATGATGTCATGAACGATGATTATGACGATGATGATGACTATTGTGATAATCATGATGACAATGAAAATCATGATGATGATGAACATCATCATCATCATTTCCATCATCGTCATCATCAAAAACATCATCACTGTCATTGCCATCTATTTCATCATTGTCATCATGTAAAGCATATGGGATATGGTTACAATTTAAAGCATGCACAACAAGTGTGATATGGTTACAATTTTAAGCATGCATAACTTATAATTATGATTGAGCACATTTTAATCTTGGAGCTTGTAGTGAAACCAGGTTTATTTACCCCTACCAACACTTTCTTATAAGGATCAACATCATCATCATCATTCATGTAATTCTCATTGTCATCGTAACTATCATCGTCATCATTACTATCATCATAATCACCATTATCATATAATCACATCATTGTCCAACCATCGTGTCCTAGACCATGAGAATGCACATATTCATGCCCAAAGAAATCGGTTCCATCTACACTTTAGTATGTTATACAACTCTGTTGAACAAAGGCAAGGTTGTCACCTTGTCTTCAACACAATCAAGTCACCCCCCACGAAGCAACGAATTTCTTCAAGTTCTCTATCATAGCACCTCCACGCTCACTATTCCACTATTTGGGTAGTACACTTCCTAAGTCCTTCATGCATATTTGCCAAAGAATTATGCAAATGACCAAGTGCTCATGACAAAAATTAGACTTAGCACTTAATCTAATGATCATCTTCATCAAATTCCCTCATAATATGAGTCAAATATTTTACTACAACAATATTGGTGTAGCTAATTTGTTAGGTCCTAGACACTTGTTAGGTAGTATAAGATCCCCTTGCGCACTGCCTAATATTATTCCAATACCTAAGCCATTCATTGTGCCCAAAAACAAACTTGTCACCTCAAAATTTCTTGTTCACTCCTTATTCCGGAATGATCACACCTGAATATATCAATCCACAATGATGCCTTTGCACATAATTTTCTTTCATCCTTTTTAATATAGGTGGGGAGTGCCGCAATCATTTTCTTCTTCTAAGGTACCTTGCACCATGCCTAGTCCCAAGTGGACCCAAACATGTAATACACTCAAATCAATGTGTAAGTGACTTATGAAAGTCTTCCAAGGAAAGGAATGGACAACCCACTGGGTCCATGTTTTCACCAAAATGTGCATGACTACCCAAGGTGTTCCAAGTCTCAGTGCATTTGATGATTACAACCATCCCACCTTAACAATACCAAAAGTACCTTTTCCATCCCTTACACTTCATAAGCATGTTGATCCAATGCTCATCCAACTTTGTGAGGTATGCCCAATCAATTTATATGCATTATAACTCATGAACCAAGGAATTGTTTCCCATAAATCAAAGCAACCCTATCCATTCATCCATATATCATTAAAACATTATTTTTGTCATTTTTTTAATTATAAATATGATTCTACATCTCAATTATAAATATATTAACTTCTTCAAAATAAATAATAATAATAATTTAATTTATAAAATTTATTTATAACAAAACACCAAATAATATATGAAATAATAATAATAAATTAATTGCTAAAATGGCATTCTAACAAAACAACAAATAATATAACAAAACAACAAGTAATATATAAGAGCCAATTTTTTTTTCAAAAAATTTATGGGAACTTGTTACACATCTCTAAGTTACCATTGAATTCATGAACGAAATGGCCAAACATTTTGACGTGTCAACAGGATAAGGTTTTCAAAAGTAAAGAATGACAAGACTCATAAATTTTGAAGACTCCAAATTGGAAACAAAGGAAAATAATTTTACGAGAGGGAGGGTCACAAGTTCCAATCTATTGAAATTTACATTTGCCCACTTTTCAGTTTTGGAATCTCTAAAATCAAATCCACAGAAGACATGCAACTACAAAACGAAAAAAAGAATGAGCAATGAATTCAGAACCAATGGAACTATGGCCAAGATTATCTATGCAATCTACTACAAAGATGTCAAACCTATTATTAAGGATCTCCAATCCATGCCCCTATGCACTCATGTGCTTGACGCAACAAGTATGCTCAAAACCCTCACATAACCCTAATTTTGAAGTTATCGAGGTGCTTTAAGAGTCACATTGTTTGATTTGTTAAAGATATAAAATTACTGTTAATTTTTTTTGCATTTCATAGTGCTTCTTGTTGTAATTTAATGGTTTTTCTTTCTTTCAATTGTAAATATTATTATGACAATCTCTACTTTATTTTATTTTGAGATACATTTGAAGCATGCCTATATTTTCATGTAATGATAACATATCCTCTAACATAAATCCTCATTTCTCTTACATAGATCCAAATATGAACATGCCAAATGTGTTTAGGTTACAAAGTCTGTATATTTGTATTAGGCATTCCTTATACAAAAGCAAAAACCACTGCCATCATTTGAATAAAGTAAAAAAAATCAGCTTCCAGTTTTCTTTTGAAAATGTTAAGTTGTGCAAGGAAGCAGTTATGTTGTTCCAAATCAATCGATCTACTTGGTGGGTAATTCAATATCAAAGGCCTTACTGGCGTAAGGGTTTCGTAGCCTCTTCATGATTGTTTTCCATGGCAAGTTCAATATCATAGATCTATGAGAGGTGAGGCGTGATTCATGTGAGAACTCCATGATATTGATTCATGAGAGTAATGTGACCTCAACATATAAAAACTAGATTTATAATTTTGATCTTTTTCCCAAAACCATTTTAGCTACTTGTTTGTTTCAAGCATAATAGTAGGTTTGATCGAGTGGGATTGGGGCGCTTTAAAGTCTTTGTTTTGGGAACTTCCAGGGAAAGGAGGTATCTATGAGTTTTCTGCCTATTTGTTTCAAGCATAATAGTAGGTTTGATCGAGTGGGATAGGGGTGCTTTGAAGTATTTGTTTTGGGAACTTCTAGTGAGAGGAGGTCTCTGTGAGTATTATTGTGTTAATGAAGATTCATACTAGCACAAGGAGTGAAGTCGAGCAATGAAGGCTGAGAAGTGCTTGTTTTGTCCCTCTACAACCTATCTTGTTCATCTAATCTAGTATGTGCGGAATGATTCCAAGGTACTTCCCATATTCATTTCAACTCTTCTATTTATGTGTATTTTTTGTGTCTAGAGTGGGTGCCTATTGAGACTCTTCACATACTAATGCAGTACTTGGAATCCGACAGCTGTCTATTAGTGATTGAAATATTCTAGGATTACATATATTTTACATCATTTCAATTACGTTTCTTGAAAAACTTAGAATGCTTCCATTGCTTTGTCTTCCTAGCTTCTAATTTCTCAAATAAATCACAGGCTTCTACTATAATCCAGACTAATTAGCCAAACCAAAAATCATAGTAGTATATGTAATACCTTCATTGGGATGGCTGGTCTTTTTCTTTTTGTGCCAAACCACAAAATCTTGGTTAAGTTTTTGCACTCTACAAAGGATATTAAGAGGATGGATAATCATAGAACAGTCACTTAAGCCTACCATAGTTGTTATACATACTTTGATCGAAATAATATCTGTTTTGATTCTTCAAAGGAAACGGTAATCAGTAAGTCAAGCTCTGGATTTTACAACCATAAAATTGCTTCCCAATGCATTATACATTCCCATATACTATGATGTAAACGCTGAACTACACTCTGAAACACACACGAAATAATCCAAAAAAAAACTAGAATGACTATAAAAGGGACAACCCTATACTATTATGAATTATTGCTTGTGCAATATGTCACCATAGACTACACTTGTCACTATAAGTAATGCATTTTTCAAGCCTTTGCATTGCTAATTATTTAATTATCCATAGTTGTGCTTTCATAATCATTATTAGCTTGACTCAGCTCATAACAAAATGAGTTAACTATTATTGATTCTAACTTTTAACTCAACATTTATTTGTTATGTGTGCAGGTAGAGGCTTAGGGATAGTCTACAAATGGAATTGAATACATGAATAAGGTTCTAAGGAAGGTTGTAACATCCTGGAATGACAATGAAGAAGTGGAATATAGGCGGTCACAAAGTTGATAGTCCTGTAAAGCACTATTGGAGGTTTTCCCTAAGGATAATGCAACCCTCAAAGGACTGTCTGTGGGTTGTTTGAACCCTGTCTGTAAAATTTTTTGTGGACATCTGAGAAGACCTCAAAGAGAAGCAAAAGAATTGCTACAAACTGTAATAATGCTGCCCAAAATAGGGAAATCATAATGAGGGAGGCCGTGAGGATTAGGAAAGGTTAGGGCTTAGTTTAGTTGGTTGTTTTTAGGGTTTTTTAGGGCTTATTTTAGAGGGTTGTTTTTAGATATTGGTGAAAGTAATTATATTCAAACAGAGGCCTCACGGATCTTGTTTCCCAATCAAAACTTGTACTGCAGTGTAAAATTCTGACGGATACAAACCCAGGGTTGCAAATTTTATCCATCGTAAACTCAATTAAAATGTAAAGCCCTCACGGGTTCATATAGAATTAAAAAAAAAACCCATTCTATTTTCCTATCATGGCATAGCCATCGAGACTCTAAAAGATCATGCTTAATCACTTACGGCCCTATTTGAAATTTAATAGGACCGAATAAAGGCCTGATGGCATGGCATTGCAACATTGTACAAACTATGGAAAAATGCCATAAAGATCGTTTTAGCTAAACAAGAGAGTATCCATTAACACAATCAAAACAAATTCACAGGGTTGTAAAACCAACCATGCCCTCATAGGGTCCTTAAAAAAAAATTAAATTATTTGACCGGCGAGATAGTCGAGGGACTTCCTTTACATATGAAAAGACGATGAAACCAAGTTTAAAGGCCACACAACTACCAAAACAATACATCACTCTCACCGAAAAACAACACAAAGTTGGGTCTCCAACTATACCCAGATAAAGTTGGACAAACCACACAACCGAAGGGAAAGGTTCTAGTCTTACCCGAACCACGAACCCCTCTATCTGCTAACCCAGACTTTTTGATGTTGTAGTAGAACGTTTAGTTGGTTCCTGCACATACAAATTTAGTAGTCATGTATAACACTAAGAAATAAAGCTTTAGAATATGTTTTTGATATGTACAAAAACATAGAAAATATTCTTACCTGTTGCTTCAAAGACGCCTAAGACAACTGGTGAAGTTTTACTGGTTGTGCAGTGCAAGAGGAATGGTATTGAGGGCCAATTAGTTCAGCTCCTCCACCATCGGTGTCGTAGAGGCGCCTAACTCACTAATAGGAAGAGACCAGAGAAGGTAAAACAAAGCAACTAGAACCTATTCAAAACCTCTTTTGGACAGAGAAATAATTATTAACCATATATAAAAGATTGTTTAACCATAAATCCAATGCCTTAACCATATGTGAACCAATTCAAGGCATAATCCTGTACATAATTCTAGCTATCAAACAAAATCCATATGGCCAGACAAACCATGGTGAAGTTGTGAGACTAAAACCCAAACAAAACCCTAGAAGGGAAATGGTCCATGAATGGCCATGAGCTTATTGGTGGATAGGAATCTTTCGTATTCCAATGGTGGGAATGCCACAACCATGCCCAAGTTTGGGACAACCCTGCAAGCAACAAAAATGTTTTAAACAAAACAAATTACAGTTCTTATAATAGGATATGTAGATAATAATCAAATATATAAATAAATTGTGAATGGAAGCCAAGCCAAGAGTCTACCAAACCTTAGCAGAGTTAACGATGATATGAACACCCAAACCCTTGTTAACACTCTGTTCTATAGCAAGCAGTAAAATCATTACTGAACGTGGTATCATGAAGAGGGAAAAAAACCTTAATGAACATATACATTCTGAAATCGCATGGGCCAAGGAGAGGGGAGGTATGGAATGAATCCATAACCCCTAAACCCTTCTTCTCATGTTGCAAATGGAAAATGAATCCTTCACAGGATTGTTTTGTGAACTAAGGAAAAAACAATATGATGAATTAAATGATATGTCTTTCTTATGCTTAGGTGGAGGAAGGAGTATGCATATCCACCTACCAAGTAATAAATTCCAACCTACCATCAATTGTTCCCAACTTTGTAGTTTGCAAACCATATGATTATCATATTCCAAACTTTTCCCAAAGTGTAATTAGGGGTAGTGCTAGGGACAACCAAAGTCCCCACATCCATGTTGTATGGGGCATTTCCTACATATAG
>LPNX010689455.1:327169-434211 GCA_001517045.1 Pseudotsuga menziesii | reverse complement strand
ATATATATATATATATATATATATTTATATAAACATTTTAATAAATTGTAAACCAAAGGTGTAAATACAAGTGCCTAAATTGTAAAATACCAATCCCTTAGCCACTTTGTAATAACCCTTGGCTAATAAACATAATTTATGTTGTAAAGGGATGGATACATTAGCCTTTAAATGTTAATACAATTTAGGAATAAGATCAGTTTAATAACATTATTTGTTGGGAAAAGACATGATTGATGTTATTATACATAATGAGCCAGGATTTGTTCATATATATTTGTTTTGGTTAATTTGGGTCAGTCCCTATAGAATAATACTATATCATCCTATATTATCCTTGAGGATACAAGTCCATGAAAATAGTGAAATTGGTAATGTTGTCATAAACTAGTCTCAAACTTTTGTTCTTGTTAAAACATTCATGTATGACTCTAGCGAAATACAAATTGAGTTCCATTAGTTTCATTGGAAATAAGAAATACAATAGTGTTATAGATCCCTAAAAATGGACATGTGGTAGGGTGTACAATCTCACTCTCCGTGAAGGCCTAAAATCAACAAGTTTTGAGTAAGTTACCATATCTTTAATTGGATTATTAGAATTTGATTAAACTTGCGACATTGCAGAGAAGGCATATCAAGCTAAGTTATAGTTTAAAATTTTAGAGTTGCATTATGTGCGAGGTTGGGCACCAATACAATCTCCAAATCAAGGTTTTAAAAGGTGTGCTAATTTAAAATTAGTATAAATTTTGACTAGAAGGTTTAATTTAAGCGATTGAAAAGTTGTCGAAAAGAGTAAACACAAGAGAATATACTAGAAAAAAATCACCATTTGGGATGATCAATTTAGAATTGTGAGGTTGGAAGTTGAGGGTTTTTATTAGATCTCAATTAAGAACCAATGGTAATATGTATGTTTAGAGGAGATAAAGATAATTGATCACATGGGATGGTTGAGGATGGAAAAGTAAAATGAAAAACATCCTTTTGGAGCAAGTATTTATTTTTATGGTGAATTTTTTAATTGGTGGAACAATCTTGGTAAATATACTAGGCATAATGCCGCATGGAAAGTTTTAGAAGAATTGTTCTTAAAAAAGGGCTTAGGCACTTGAAAATGGAAGCAATGCATATAATTGAAGATGATTTAATGAATGTAAATAAGATACTTCTAAATGACAAAAATATAATGAGGAATGAAAAGAAGATTTTAAGAAGAAGGGTGATCAATTGTCTAAGATGCAATCCCTTAATGAATCACTCATTAAGAAGGTTGAGAACTTAAAATAATGTGTTGAGGCCTCAACAACTCCCCAATCCTGCTGGCTTGGGGCCCCTCCTTTTAACTTTTTAAAATAAAATATTTAGGTTGCTTTGTCCATTGATTGTATCCTCTTGGTTTTAATTCATTGAGTAGTTGATGTTTGAATGAGTGATTTGTGCTTGACTACCTAATAGTTTCTTCCACTTCATATTGCATACACGCTTTAGTATGGTAGTAAACTAGTTGAATTTTTTTGCATCAAAAAGTGGTTCTAATTGTATGGATTGATACTTTCATCACTATGGCGAGGAAAGGTCCATAACGTCGCTATAGCGATGATCATCGGGGGCATTTTTTACTTTTTCTAAAAATTTAAACTGTTTTTCCACGAAAACAACGATTTTAACCTTTTTCGTGGAAAACGTTCGTGGGAAATTTGAGCCATATGTAGTAGTGATTTACTTGATTACAACACATATAAAGTTAATTTATGTTTTAAAAATATTAATTATATTTTTATTATTTATTTTATAAAATACATATTTTTATTTATTTAAAAAATAATAGTACGTAAAAATTATTTAAAAATAATAATAATAATGATAAAGAAACTAATAACAATATACATATTGTTTCTAATTATTTTTTAATTGAAAAAAAATCAATTTTAAAATTTAATATATAGATTTTAAAATTCAATATATAATATTTTTAATAGTAGGGTTTTCCGGAGAATCCGCAGTGGTCATTTTGAGAGTCGACATTTCGATTCCGAATCAGAAACTTATGAACTGAAATATTTTTTAATTTAAAGAAAAGTTTATTAAACATAATTGTTATTATTAATTTTTAACTACAAAAACTAGTTTCTATATTTTTATTAAACTTTTTTTAAATAAACAAAAATTTTAAATATCAATATATATTTTTAAATTATAATTATTTATATGTTTGAAATTAAATTATAAATTAAATTAAATTATTTAACTAAAGCATAATATTAAACATATTTTTTTAATTATTTATTTACTTAATTTTTATTTCAAAACAAAATATAGTTACTAAAAAAAGTTTGAATAATAATAATAGTAATGAAAATAATAACAATATACTTACTTATTTTTAATTGAAAGTAAATTTTACTTAAACAAATAAATTTTAAAATTCAATATACATAATATTTTCCAATTGAGGGTAAAATTTATTTGAACATTATAGTTATTATTAATTTTTACAATTTAACTATAAAACAAGTTTCTATATTTTTATCAAAGTTTTTGTAATATCCCTTAAGTTATTTCAATTCTTTTACAATGAATAATCAAAGGTGAATGTAAATGTGCAAGTATGCTGTGAGAAGCTCAAGGTTGATAAAACATTGTAAGTAATGTTATTTATTTTTCTAAGTTGTCAATAGCATTGGTAGACTTAGGAAATGGAAGGGATTGACTTACCTACAGAACGAATCCACTAAGGAAAGTTGAACATGGATGGAAAGCCAAGGATATCAATAACGGATGCCATCTTGGTGTTAAACCTAAGTTAAACTAAGTGATCGTTCACTATACATAATTATCTTAATTTAGACATGGGGAGTTGAGAAATTAACTCTAGAGCTCCCAAAGGAAAGAAGCTAAGGTTTCCTTCTTTTCACTATAATCATCTTGGGTATTAAGTGAGAGATATATTCCTACTTAAAGGTTATCTTAATAGTTAATTTTATATAAAAGTGGGGAATCTCCTAATAAATATATAAGAGACAAAAACAAAAAAAGAGAAATGTTGTTTTTTAATGCTAAAAAGAGTTTTACTTTATATAAATATGGTCTCTAAACATATTTAAAGTAAAAATTCTAGGATAAATTATTAAATTCTTCTTTATGAATAACAATATAGATATATTATAAAAATGAATGAATATATATATATATATATATATATATATATATATATATATACACAATTCTTTCACATATTAAAGAAAATATCAAGTAATTTAAATAAACGCACATGGATATATTATATAAAGTGTAATACTGTTATTATTATATTTTACCTTATATTATGAATGTGTTATTCCATATATGAAGGTTATGTCACACGTAAAATGTTTTTAAAAAATAATAAAGAAGTCGTTGAACAACCGTTAAGGCCATTAAAATATTAGTTAAAGGATTTAAAGAACGATTAAGAGTGGATCCCGAAGGGAAGATGAGATGGATCTTTTCAATTGATGGTGGGAATGGAGACTGTTACATATCTATAATCATAATGGTTTGGTGGGTTTAAGTGGACCATTTCAAAAGGGAACTGCCCAAGGACTGGAGAAGTTGATCAATTTTTCAAAAAGAATTCTGGTACATCCTGAACAGATATCAGGATTGTTCCATTTCTACCAGTTATGATCAACAAAGTAACAATTTTAATAATTTCAACAAAGAGTGATTTAAGTAAATTCATGCTTTCATTGCACCTGCAAATTCATTTAATGGTCAAAACATGTGCATTCCTCCTCTAAAATACAAATTATATTTTGAAGTGAATAGTAGGTAAGAATGGTCATAGATGCTCATTACAAAATAGAATAACACTTTAGTATTTGGGAGTTTAAAATCAAATACTCTACTTCTATGTAGACTTCAAAATCAAATCAAATAGACTGACATTTTTTAAGGAAGTCTACCATGTATTATTTAGAAAGTTTTTAGTCATTACAAATTGTTGAGGATAATGTACATTTTAAATATGAATATAAAAAACCAAATATACTTACATTTTTAAAGTAATTTTACCATGTAATATTTATAAAGCATTGTAATGTATCAAAAGTTTTGAATTTTAATGTTTATGTTTTTCAAAGCTAAAAAGACAACTTTATATTATAAAACATTGTGTCATACATAATTACAATTTTCCAAAAAGATTCCACCTTCATCTAGCTAGCTCACCTAGACTAAAACATCCCAAGACTTTGATCAAAAAAATATCCCATATATTACTCAAAAGAATTTGCTCAAATGTGGAAAAAAACACTAGCCACATACAAAAAGAGTAGTCAAAAGTCATACATTACTCAATATGTCTGAATGAGAAAAAAATATATTACCAAGTAGCGTAGATAAAAACTTCATTTGCACATCACATAAATTACCATACTGTGCGAAGTGTGAACATGTTGAAATTTAACATTTATTTTTGTTTCTCTAACTTTTCAATATCAATATACAAGAACATTTATCTATTCATTTCGTTAGGTTTGGTTCATTTCTCTATGTTCTTACAAACTAAAAGAACATTGCCTACAAATATTATTGTAAATATAAATTTACAATATTTATAAATTTAAGTATGATAATCATCTATATTCAAACATCAAGAAATATTGTTTTTCAACCGAGAAGTGTCTTTTTTAGGATGGTTTGTACATTGTGCGCTTATTCTAGGATGAGATATTTCTCTTCAATTCAATTTATGTATATATTCAATTTTTCTTCGGCCTTTTATTGCACCTTTTGGGTCAATTACTATTTACATCGTTAGGAAACATTGTAGCACTTATCATCCCTCCACCCAATAATGTGCTTCCACGTATCTGGACTGGTTATTAGTTCTACTTCTCCCTTCTTTCTTTGTTACAATGAGGGTTTGATGACGGCGAAGAAGAAGCTTCTTATCTTGTTACAGCAAGGGTTTTTTATAGTGCAACTGAAACACCTTGAAAGGGTCGCCATATGCCATCAAACCTCACTCGAAGCAGTCACACTCAAAAGTTTTGTTTTGATTCTTTAGCCCAATAATTTCCAAATCTCTCAGGCTAACCCAAGACATTGCTTTTACAACAGAGTTTGCACTGGCTTGTGCAAGAGGTGGAATAATCTGCACTTCAGGATCTTTTCCATTTTCATTTAATTCTTTTTCCAATTCTACTTGTTTTTTCTTTAAATATTTATTATTTTCAACCAAAAGACCCATGTCCCTTTCCCATTGTTTCTTTTCTTCAACAAATTTTAAAAGATTTTCTTTGAAATCATTCAATTCATCATTTAAAGTCTCTTTTTCTTTCTCCGACTCTGTAAGATTTGTAGCTTGTATGAGCTGGGTAGCTGGGATATTCACTTTCTTTTTAAGCAGCTAAATGGTGTTCTCTTTCTCATTTACCATCTTATGAGTTGCTGCTCCTTTATAAAATTCATTATCAGCAGTCGCTAAATCACCTTGAAGCTTCTTAATTTGCTGCTGATGAGCTTTATTTTCAACCCTTTATTGTCTTAGTTGGTTCTCAACTTTACCCTTGGCATATTGCAATCTAGACACCTTTAAAGTGGTCTCGAGTAGGTCACTATAGCTCACTTCCCTAGTTTGTTTATGGAGATTAATCATATAAGGTATAGGAATGTTTTCTAGATTCACCCTCATGTCAACAACTTTGTTCTTGGTTGTTACTGCTAAGCTTAGAGTGTTCTGAACACGATCTCTAACAGTAACCAAAGTCACATATTTACTTGATATTTTTCTAAAATCGACATATAATTTAATAGATTCACTTGTTGATACCTATTTATCCTCCCTGTATTTATCAAATAGTGCAGCCCTAGTTTTGAACTGAGAGGTAGAATCCTTGGGTGCCTCTAAGAAGGCATATTATTTGATTCCAAAGGTTGGTCCTTTCATTTTATTTTTCTTTTTCTTGGCTTTAGGTTCTGCTACCTATATCATCTGGCCTACCTCTTCAACCTTTTGATTCTTTGGAGTTTTAGCAGTGTCTTCTTCTTTTGTATCCATAGCATCAGAAAAATATCTTTTATTAGTCCATTCAGAGCGACTTGCAATAGGAGATATACTTTATGCTGTTGGAACAACAACCATAGGATCATTCTGTGTGACACTGACATATTTCATTGGATAAGTATATCCCTGCTGCATATATCCTTGTCATTATGTGTTACTTGACGATAACCCAACCAGTTGGCACTCTCAACCTTATTGATGCTCAAATGGTTTGTTTTTATTGACTTGTATTCTTATCGATATGACATGGTGAGGATCATAGTTAACAACTGCAACAGTTTGAAACCTCATCTCCTTCATCAAATTATCCACTACAGGAAAATCATCTTTACTTTTTATAATGAATGTGCCAACTACCCATGGAAATTTGATTTCAGATGAATTTTTAAAATTGATAAAGTGCTCATTCTCAACAATGAGCTTCTACCTAATCAGTTCTAAGGAAAATATTCTTGGAGTTAATAAAGCAGGTAAACTATAAGGTTGATGGAAAACTCCATACACTCTGATCACAGTACCCTCTTCCATCAAGAACCAATCTCCAATTCTTTTCTCAAGTGAAAATTGCAACATTCCTTTCATAATAGGTAGCACCCTTGACAAGTTTTGCTCGAAAAACAACTTATATACCTCATAGATAAGAAATTTCATATATTTGCCAAAATTTCTGCTCATTTCATTAGTGAAAACCATCTTTGGAAACTGTAGGTTCTCCTCATTGAAGAATAAGATAATTTTTACCAAATGGGAATAAAATCTGAAAAACATGGTGTTGTGGAAGTTCATTAACTATGAGTGAATACTCTCAGCTAAGAAATCATCAAATTTAAGGCAACAATACTGACTCAACTCACTTGGCTCAAATTGACCAATACTGATTTTGAACAACAGACTCATTAGGGACTCAGTGACATACCTATCAGTGTCTATACCTTATAAGTTGACTCATACGGGAAATAAAAATCTGAGTTTCCTCATTAAACATACTTGAATCTACAGGAAAAGATTGGTTTTGAAAGGATATATCTGGTTTGAAACATGTCTTAAATAAGGCTTGTTTTTTCTCCACAATAGCCTCTCTGAATAGATGAATTAGAATTTCTTCACGAAACCCTTTAGACAACTGTGTGAAAGAAGCAGGAACAACAAATGTATCTCGAAATATTATTGGACTAACATGACAGAGGATTTTGGACTTAGCCACGTCCATAATTACCCTCTCAGAAGAGGAATAATTACAGGCGCACCAATCAATAAATTCGGGAAATTTTTGGGTTTTCCCAATACAGAAAAAATGGAAATAAGACAGAAAGACTCCATGGACCTCTGTTCCTTGGTATTTAAGTACTTTTAATTTTTTTTTCAATAGGCATACTAAACTAATGGACAATATTGTGTCAAAAACCTCACAATCCTTGTCTTCAAAAACCTCTTCTATTTTTTGGTATTACAATGTTTGAGCCTCCATTCCATTTATACTGTCCATTTTAAATAGCTTTTGGTAAGAGGAAAAAAACCTACCTAGTTACTTGACACGTGGACAAGAGATTCTTTTGAGTTGGCTTCTTCCCCACAATCACGAGCTCTCTCTTTCCAATGCATAAACAAACAAATAGTCCATATCCACGTGTTTTTTCTTTTATATTATTTTATTCCCTTATTGGACATGCATCTTGGTAAGTTGAATATTTTCCTGTCCATAGATCTAGTGTCCTTCATTCTAATTCATTTATCTTGATCACTGTTTAACCATGCTATCTCATTCCTAGTATATCATCCATCATTATCTCTCTTATAACATTCAGCAGCAGAACTAATCATAGCCATTGATCCACCTTTGATTCACTTTCCACCATAGATATATTTCTTATTTTAACATCACTTGTTCACATCATAACTTAACTGCACTTTTCTTTAGTGGATTAATGCTCGACCATTGATCTTATCCTTTTCAAATGCCACTGTCGATCAATTTTCCCTTTTAATTTTCCGCTCATATTTGGTTTTCCAAAAACTGTGCATCTTCTCCCAGCGGAATGATTCTCCATTGTAGATCTGAACCTTCATCGATCTCAACCTTTCATTTTCTCTCCCCTTTAATAAGTTTCGCTGAGTCTCCCTTCAATTTTGTTCATGCATCTTGATTCAGTGAAACAATCCTGAACCGTAGATCTCTCTTCCATAAATTATGCACCCTTGATTGTGCGGGCCCCTTAAAGAATTCCTCTAGTTCACAAATTATCTTTACCCGCACACCTTTCATCAATGGAATAAATATGAGCTCTTGATCTTGATCTAGCCTCTATCTCGACCGTTGAAATATGTACCTTGTATCACTTTTTTCTTTCCCTATTTCATCTAACTTTATATCTATGCTTCTTTTTAACCCATTCTGCTGGAGACCAAATTTATTCCTACCTTGCAACTTTTTCCAACAAATTCATCTACAGCTATAGATCATCACCACTGCATATCTACAACATCAATTCCTTCCACAATATAACATGGGGGCAGATTTTTCAATTGAAACTTATTTCTAAGGTTAAGATAGGATTTTTCTTCGAATACATAATTTCCAACTTAGAAATAATCCCTTTTCATTATTTTCGAGCCCCTTCCTACATATCTTCAGGTCACATGATAAATTTTTTAGCTCTTACCTTATATTTTATCAGGCTTGCTCCCTTCCCAATTGCTAACTAGAAATGGTGCTAACAGCTAGGTCCAACTGGGGATGTTATTCTCCCTGCGAGGTAGCAAAGAACCCATAGACTAGTGCATGTTTTTATTTCTTACAAAACTTAAAAATTCTTTTTTATTTTTCTACATATATAAAAATACAGGAAAATGGAAACCCCTCAAGATCTTAGGGCCTTCTCTGTGGGTTTAAAATCTCTCATCTTGACATATGTACTGATCTCAAATTAAATAAATATATACAATCTATGGTACAAAATTTACCTTCCACCTCTAGGACAGATAAAGCTTCAGAAATTCCCATCGATAGGATCTCCTTTCAGCTAAACCCCATCATGATGTTTCAAAACAAATTTACTATCACCATTGTAAGATGCAATAATGTATGGTCCCCTCCACATGTAATCAAACTTGCCATACTTGTCTTCTTTTGGTGTATCCCATTTCAAAACCATATCATCAATTTTAAATTTTTCCTCTTTCACCTTTCTGTCAAAAGTCTTCTTTACCTTCTGCTGATGTAGCTGCACTTTGTCATAAGCCTTGTCTCTTATTTCATTTAGTTCAATTATCTTATTGATTCTTCTCTGCATATGATTAGGATCATGCTCTTGTTCCTATAATAGCTTCACGACAGGAAGACCCTGAGATGATGGAAAACTTACCTTTGCTCCATAAAGGAACTAAAATGGTGACATTACAATTACTCTTTTTGTAATGATCCAGTCTTCCCATAAAGCATATTTCAATTTAGTATGCCAAGCTGTTTTATTGTCTTCCAAGAACTTCTTGATTATCTTTACTAGACTCTTATTAGAAGACTCTACAACCCCATTTCCTTGAGGGTAGTATGTAGTAGAATGATTCAAATTAATATGTTACTTATGACATAAACTAATCATTTTCTTTGACTTGAATGTAGGGGAATTATTTGTTACAATCTTCTTTGGACACCCAAACCTTGACAAGATCTTGTTTTCTAAAAAATCCATAATTACAGCATCAGTAGCTCTTCTGGTTGGTATGGATTCAATCCATTTGGTAAAATAATAAGTTTCTGTAATAATCCACCTGTGTTGACCAGAAGAATTTGGGTTGATTTCTCCAATGAAATCCAACCCCCACTCCTGAAAAGGTGCTTCCATTGAGATGAGATTTAGAGGTAATGGCACTAGTTTTCTTTTCCATTCAAAAATTTGGCATTGATGACATGTAGTGGTTTCTTTATACACATCATAAAACATAGAAGGCCAATAGAACCCATCCCTCAATATTTTTTTAAATGTTACCTTCCAAGAATGGTGTCCCCCACAAACCCCTTGATGGAATTCTTTCATGGTGTGCTGGGCCTCATTCTCTAACAAACAATTCAACAAAATCCCTCTTGGATCCCTCCAATATAGATATTGATTCATGATACAAAATTTGGCTAACTTCAATTTGACTGATCTAGACCTTGTTTTGCTTAATCCAAGAGGAGCCTGAAAGTTTGCAATACATATACAATGTCACTATACATGGAGATAAAATAAAATATGATATCACCTGCAATTGTGGCTCGGGATGGCTTGAAGAATTAGATAAAAAATTTAGTTATAAAGATTCATAGTTTGCATCTATCATCAGTTTAGCCAACCCCTTTCCTTTCACCAATTTGGTAGGCTTAATATCCGAATCATATTCTAGTGGTACTGCAATCCATTTAGCTCTCTTTCCCTTTGGATCGGGTTGTGTAAGGATACTTTTTACCACATTTCTAGGAACATAAGCCACAATATGAGAATGAAGAATATGCACCTTGAAATCCTTCAAAGACATCATCAAATCATAGGCTTGTTTCTCCATAATGGCATACTTCAATTCTCCATCTCTCAACACTTTGATAAATAAATCAATAGGATTCTCATCATTCCGACTATTCTTCTGCAATAAAAATCCAGCAATGGTATGTTTAGAAGCATATGAAAATACCAAAAAATATTTTGAAAAAGCAGGACTTACCAAAACCGGGGCTTCAGTAATGGCTTTCTTAATATCTTTGAAAGATTTTCTAGCATCTACATTCCACTTGATCTCATTATCCTTTCTCAACATATTTGTGATATTCCTAAAGACTTCAACAAAACTTGGTATAAACCCTCTTAGAAAATTCACCTGTCCAATGAAAGATTGCACCTCCTTTTTACTCCTAGGATCTTCAACTTTCAAAATGGCATTGAATTTATCCGGGTCTATTCTGATTCCATCTTTAGAGATAAGATGACCCAATAGATTTCCCTCCTTCAAAGAAAAAATTGATTTCCTGGGATCAAGCCTAAATTCCATACCTTCTAAATTTCAAAAATACTTTCTCCAAATGCTTCACATGGTCCCTGTCATATTTAGAAAACATTGTTATATCATCCATATAAATAATTGTAAACTTATCCTTTTATTTAGCAAAAGTAATATCCATGGCTCTTTGAAAAGTGGCTCCTACGTTCATCAACCCAAATGGCATCTTGGCATACATAAAAGTACCCCACGGTGTAGTAAAAGCAGTTTTTTCTTGGTCCTATGGAGGAACTTTGATTTGATTATATCCAGAGAAACCGTCCATGGTGGAAATTCTCTCTGCTCCTACCACTTTCTACAGAATATGGTCCATCTTAGGTAAAGTATAATTATCTTTAAATGACACTTTATTCAAATTCCCGAAATCAACACAAAGCCCGATTTCACCATTTTTCTTTCTGAATGGTACCAAATTAGCTACCCAGTTAGAGAATCTAAGACAAACAATGACATTAAACAACTTCTTGACTTCCTTTTCTATCAGAGGCAACAACACAGGCTTAATTATTCTTAACTCCTGTCTAAATAGATTTTCTCCAGGTTTGATAAGGATGGTGTGTTGTATAATGGAAGTATCATATTATTTTAGGTCTCCATAGCTCCATGCAAACAGATCAACATAACTCTTCATCAAATGAATGTACTTTTACTTCTCAGCCACAAGCAAATTTTTAGACAGTTTTAAAATTCAGGGCACGTCTTCAATTCCTATGTTTTGGTCTTCAATGTCATTTTCAACAGGTTGAACCTTTTGTTCTTTTGCAACATCATTCTGATCAAACAAATTTTCAAGAGGAATCAGATCCTTTGGGATATAATTGCTTTTTAATTGTATTATGTCTTTTCCTCCAATTACATTTTTTAGCTTTTTATTTTCAAGACATTCATCATTATAATGTACACTTTCATGGAGATTTTATGTGTTTTGATTTTATGTATCTATTTGGGTATTTACAAATTCGTTTGACATTTCCAGAAATCTTTTTCTTTGCAAATCATCCTCAAATACTTGCCAGTACTTGGAATTTCCAGGAATGGAAGTTCTATGTACAATTGCAATTTTGCATTTCTTTTTTGAATATATGGGAACTTTGAAATTACTAGCAGTGGTAGCCAATGAATCTTCTACTTGATTTTCTTGTTTGGGAATGACTACGACTCTATGCTCTATGAAAAAATTACCCAACATATCTCGGACCTCATTTCTGTATGCTCTCATCCTTGGATGTTTAGTATGATAGTTGTCATTCACTTGGTTTATCACTAAATCAGAATATCCAAACACATGTATTCATTTAGCTCCCAAATCTTTTGAAGCATTCAAAGCTAACAACAGAGCCTCATACTCTACAACATTATTTGTACATTCAAAAGTTAACTTATAATAGTACACCTTAAATTCCATATTAGGAGAAATTATCCACACACCTGCACCAACTCCCTTTTTTCTAAAAGACCCATCAAAAAACATTTTCCAGAGCTTCTCTTCATTCTGTGTCTTTTTCGATGCCTCTTGTCTCTGAGAAAATTCTTTATTTTCCTTTAAATCCACCACTATGGGTATTTTAGGATCAACATGTGAATCATGGAAGAATATAGAAGATCCTAAATCAGTATCTACAACATATATATGGTTATTTTTAGGTTTAGCTTAGTTACTCACCACATATTCTTGTCTCTTCTCTTTGTACACTCTTCTATGACCTCCAAACAAAGGAATAGTTGCAAATGACATATCCATCTGTAATGTTCCCTTCATCTTTGAAGCCCATGATATTGACAGTAGCATACCAAATTTAACAGGAATATCAGCTAATACGACATCCATGACAATGCTTTTAGTTGGAATTTGAGCTAGATTCACCACCATATCTTTAATCAGTCCTAGACGCTTCACTTTTCTAGAATGAAAAGAATACAGGTCTTTATAAGGCCTAGTAATCTCAAATCCTATACTTTCCACTACAACCCTAGGCATTAAGTTGTGATATGCTCCTGAATCAAGCATAGCATTGTGCAAAATCATATCATGAATGTTCAGACTCACATAAAAAGGAGGACCATCCTCTTCATTTGTGTCTTCAACTTTGGGGCCAAGGACTATAGTAGGAGCATCATTTGTTACTTCTTGGGTATCTGGTTGACAATCATCTCCATTCTTCAACATTTTGGTTATTTTTTCTCTGTATTTATTATTTCTTCACAACTCATTGAATGGAATGGAAATTTTTATTTTATATAGTGCATTTTGTAGATTGAAAGAGGAAAATGGTCTATCTACATCAATTGGAACAAGTTGTCTGATTTCTTTTGATACTTCTCTTTTAATACTCACAATTTTTTGTACATCTTTTTATTTTTGTTTTTCTTTTTGTTTTTTTTGTATTATTTTGACTACTAGAAGGCTGATTTGCATTAGCCCTTAATTTATTTATAGTTACATCTCTACTTCTCAATTTTAGGTTCCTCTGAAAATCATCTATGGAATTCTAGTAACCCCTATGGTATTTCTCTGAATCCACATAAGAAACACCACTGTAATCTTCTTGAGAAAACATATTATTCTCTTCTTCAATGAGATATATTTCTGTATCCAAATCATCAAAATGATGAATCTAGTTATACATTGGATCAATTTCTTCCTCCTCATAATCAACATAGTTTTCAGGGAATGAAAACTTGATATGTTGATATTTGGTACTTCTAAGATTTCTTGGGTCTCTCTACCTATTTTGAGGGGGAAGAGGAGGTGGTAGTCTTATAAATTTTGGGTTCCTTACTTGAGGTCCATATTTCTCTCTATTGGGTGGTATGTTTCCTAAATCCAACCTGTCCATTAACCTTTCCGTAGCTTTCATCATCATTTCAAACTTTGCATCGTTTGAAGAAGATGCAACAACAACAACAGAAGTGGAAGGCTGATGTTCTTCCCTATTTCTTCTTATGTCCACTTCTACTCTTTGTTTCATCTTTCTAGAGTCCATCAAATTAGCTTCTACCTCTAAGGCATATTTAAACATAATAGTAAGACTTGTAGATTTTCTTTCTCTCAACAACAAGGAAAAAACACTTTCAAAAGCATCAACATAATGAAGTTGAGTAGCACCTACTAAGGGTTTAATGTTTGTTGGTATGGAATTATACACCCTCATAAACCTATTGGAAAACTCATGGACTGATTCAAAATTCCCCTTTTTAAGATTGTTATTTTGAGAGAGAACTTGCAGAGGAATTTTCTTACCTTCCCATCTATCTAGAAACAAAATTTGGAAGGCTTCAAAGGTAGGTATGGATATTGCAAGTAAATATTTGAACCATCTTTTCACTTCTCCTGACAAACTATGTGCAAACAATCTCATCTTAGCATCATCATAGTCTTGTTCCTCCAAATCAACGAAATCTTGAAATCTATCCATATGCTTCCTAGCAGTAAAGTTTCCTTCCCCATCAAATAAGGATATTCTTTGAGAGTAGTTCTGAGGTAAATCATGCAGTACAACAGGAAAAGCCAAAGGATAAAACATGGCTGCCATGGGTCTAGGAGGGTTTGGGACAACATGGTGAATTTGAGGAGGACTATGAACAGGGATTGGAATATAAGGATGAAAGGTTTGGACAATGGGATTATTTTCTTCAACCTTTACAGTGTCTTAAAGATTATGCCAAATATATTCAAGTAAATATTACTGAATCATATTAGAATTTATTTCTGTTTTTTTAAGATCTGACTTAGATTTGGATCTTAATAGAGATCTTTGAAAACTTGTTTCCCACTCAAAATTTTGAAAACTATAAAATTATTGAGAAAAAGATCCTTCAATTTGAGAAGTATTTATTCTTTCTTTACCAAGCCTACATCTAATCAATCTTTCTGGGTTTTCCACACCATATAAAATTTCAGAAGAAGGATTAACTCTTGTATGTGTCCTCCTAGAATCCAGTATGTCTATTCTGAAAATATACTTGAAATCAATGTGGAGTCACCATGAAAATGTACAACCGACCTTAATGCAAGAACCTCTGCTTTCCCACATAAATTATGTCTTCTTGAAAGCTCTGTCATTCTCCCAGGGAAGATTTTAACTCTCGTTCCCTGACAATGGCGCCAATATGTTAGCACTCATATTTTACCCCCGGTTGTGAAATGGTAAACCCCAAGATAACCACAAAAACAAGCTTTAGGAAAGAAAGATGGCTTCTTTCTCTCTAGAGAGGGATCTATCAGTAATTTTTCTCATAGGCCAGATATATATAAACAAAAGGTAAAATTAAGATTGTTGGTGGTTGAAACAAATGTACGTTTTGCATGGAGTCATAATGTGGAACAATAATATTAACAATGTTGTTGCATGGGAAACTTTAACAGAGGCAAGGTAGCAATGTCATTATGGTCAAAATGTTTTTTTCTAGTGATTATGGAGGAATTTAGAAACAATCCATTAATGTGGGAATCTAACTGGGATGAATCCAACATTAAATTTAGATGAACAAGTTTTGTGAATTTTTGAAAGTAATAGACAGAGCATATGATAATGAATTCTTCACTTTTGTAAACTCATTCAAACATGAAATGGAAAACATAATGGAAGTAATAAACATGAAACACATGCACACGAGGAAAGGAAAATACATACTGTAATAAATACAACACATGAATCTCTGAAAAGGAAAGGTTCGGCTTTGTAACTTTATTAATCTTGAAAATATCAATTACAATGCAAAATATCACGGGTTCCAACCCTTGTTCTATTACAAAAAAATTGTTCTTATACAAAATTTTGATCCATGAGCTGAATAAATAACTCTAAAAATAGGCAACAATTTCCTTTTTACATCTGTCATCTATATTTCCGAACTAATAACTGCTCTTGAAAATAAACTAAAAACTGCTAGTTAATTGGTTCTCAAAAATAGTCTTCGACAAGTCTTCAATATTTCTTCATCAGCACAACCTGCATTTTTTTTCCCATACTTCTCAACTGTCTTCCACTAGTCGACAGTTGGAAGCTCCAAATTGGCCAACACTCTTAACTCCACATGTTCAATGTAAGAAAACTATGGCAGTTGTGCACATGTGGCTCTGAAGGTAAACAACATTTCAAAATCCTCTTATAACTTATCAATTATTGTATTTCCATATAAATATTGTTGGATATCTTCAAATTTTCTATGGTCTAATATGCAACTGACAAGTCAATAATGGTATTCCTTTTGAGAAAGCATACCACCTTTTCTTCCCAAAAGAAAGGAAGGCCCTTTTTGAATAATGGAGTAAATAATTCAATAAACAATTTCACTTGATGGTTCATGATATCAATTTTTGCTTGTACTGTATCTAGATGTTGGTGCTTACTAACCACCTTCCTGGCCCATGTAATGAATGAAATCCTATCTTTGATATTTGTTGTCTTCAGGTCATCTTTAGTCAGACCGTTCAAAAACTTGATTGTGTTATTTGCAATATCTATTGGATTTTTATTTAACACTTCTTTTACTATTGCAACACGTTGTCTGGAAGCATGCATAACAATCTCTTTGTCTAGAATGTAATCCAAGTAAGGCCTAAGTTTATTTTCTTCAGCTATGATTACATCCCAAATGATGTGTTTTTATCCCTGCATAGGAAGCTATAATGTCACTTTTTTCATTAACTTGTCATTTTTATATGAAATATCTTTGCATTTACTCTCCCGATATTTTCTCTCTTCTTCTCTTTTCAAGGCTAACTTTTCTAAATTCTTGTTTTGATTCTTTAGCCCAACAATTTCCAAATCTCTCAAGCTAACCTGAGACATTGCTTTTACAATAGAGTCTACACTAGCTTGTGCAGGACGTGGAATAATATGCACTTCAGGCTCTTTTCCCTTTTCATTGAATTCTTTTTCCAATTCTCCTTGTTTTTCCTTTAAATCCTTCTCATTTTCAACCAAAATGCCCATGTCCCTTTCCCATTCCTTCTTTTCTTCAGCAAATTTTAAAAGCTTTGCTTTGCCATCATTGATTTCATCATTTAGAGTCTCTTTTTCTTTCTCCAGCTCTATAAGCTCTGTAGCTTGTTGGCAATATGGATTATAGATGTTATTGATGTCAAAGTGAGTTCAGTAATGACAAAGGAATAATCAAGGACATGATGGCAGAATGAATTCAGTATAAGTCAAAGGAAAGACAAAAGTAGTGATGACATGGCATGAATAATAAAATGGCATATATGATGACATAGAATAACATAATTGATGGTAAATTGGTAAGAGACATTTCCTATGATGACAAATCAGATGATGTGACATCATTCTAGAGAAATATGGCAAATGGTGAAAATCAGGAAATTGACTAAGTATGGATAAATAGTCAAAACTGGTCCTAAGAGAGTCTAAGAGAATGACCGCCCTAAATGACGGGTTAGAGTAAATTCCCGCAAAACATAGGGGGCTTGTAGACTTGTGTTTTATCTACATGACAATGTCTTCAATTTGTCTTGGAAGTAGCCGAGGGAGAATTTATGGACCTACCAAAAACATGTCTTAGGCAGGTTGGATCAGACTAAGAAATTTGTCTAAGTGTCATAACAAAAGCTTGGAAGACTATTTTTAAATGTCCTCCAGAAGATGTGTGTGTGTCAGTAATATCTAAAGATGACATGATCCTGCCATGAAGTTAGATTCTCATTTGGTTCTTACATAAGCGAAATATCAATCTTACAAAACAAGAGAAAAATGTTAGTTTGCATGTTGAGATTAAAATTGGCTAAGTGTTAAAACAAAGAAATAGTGAATGTAGACGAGTTCCACAAAGAATCATAGGTCTGACGGTCAAGAAATCATTCCACAATATATCAACGGTCAAAATGAAGATCCACAAAAAATATAAGGTAAAGAAGAGATTTTCAAGGAAAGTGGACAAGAAAAAAGTTTTGCAAAGGATCGAGATCGGACGGTTAAGAATAGTTCCGCAAGTAGATTGGTGGTTCGGAAAAAGAATTGTGGTAATGGAAGTATGGGTGTGGAACCGCAGAAATAAAAAGGTTCAAGTCATGGAAAAGTTGAGTTGCCGACTTATGCATTCTGCCCTGCAGAAAAGGAAAGTGTGGAAAGACAACGACAGAAGGACCATTGCGGGAGCACAAAGGAGGAAAGGAAAAAGTCTGAAAAAATGGAAAGTTGAGTTTTAGATTTCTGCATTCCATAGTGCGGAAAGGATCCCACAGAAAGGCCAGTCCAGAAAGCAGAAAGGCAGAAAGCAAAAAGACGAAGACTTAGAAAAAATGAGTTTTCAATTTCTTCCTTCCATAGTGCAGAAAGGAGCTTATGGAAAGGCTAGTCTGAAAAGAGGAAGGAGAAAAGGAAAGTGCAGAAAGGACAATTCCCACATGATAATGAATCCCACAAATGGAAGGTAAGAATCTCAAGTTTTAAGAGAGAATTATGCCCAACAGCTCGAGATGATGAAGCCTGAAAGAAAGGAAAACTCGTAGCTAGAGATTATAATGCTAGCAAGCTTATGAATGGAAGAATCTCAAAGACATGAGAAAATCACAGAGTTTAATTGAGTAATATATTAAAAATCAGTAATATAATAGAGATATAATCTAAATGATTAAATAAATTAACATAGATTTGAAGAGGTGTGAAGGAGAAAAGAATGAAGTTTGTTTGGTAAAGGTGCGATGGTTTGAACAAAGATCTGAAGATTCACAATGTTGAAAGGGCGTGTGTATGGTTTGAAGAGATGATTGAAGGATATATAAACAGAAGATCAAATGGTAAGTAAAGTGTCTCTATTATCCATATCTATGCTACTGGAGCATAAGAACAGAGACCAAACAAGAGTAACAAGAGACAAAGTTTTTAAAGAAGATATGAAATTATGATATTGAATACATTCAAGGGTGGAAGGGTGGTTGTAGGGCAGGCTACATGCCCGCAAGGAGGTCTTAGGATCCTTCCAGTAGTGGATGGAGAATTAGGGTATTGGTGTATCCTTGTTTGTAGGTGCAGACAGAAACCAGGGTGTGGGTGCATCTTTCAGTAATGGCTGAGAAACTTGGGGATTGTGGTCTCTAGCAAGTGGATTCTTGCAAATGAATTTTGTATATTGTAAAAACAAAGCTTTGTAGATAATAAAACGTGTTGGTGGTTTACCTTATTGGGTTCCACGTTAAAAAATTGTGTTCAAATTTGTTTTTACATTTTCTAAAATAAAAGAAATTGTGTTTAAATTTCTGTCACTGATTCACCCCCGTCTCAATGACAAGACTTGATCCATCAATTGGTATCAGAGTTGGATCCTTAACTACATTTTACCCACTGGAAGGGATATCATATTACAACCACTATGGATTAGCAGATGAAGATATCAATTAGAGTCCCCATATTTGATGGTTAAGACCATGTTTTCTGGAAAATTAGAATGAAAAACTATCTGATGTCCATTGGTATGGAAGTTTGGGCATTAGTTGAAGAAGGATCTAAAGTTCCAGAATTCACTCCCACAGAAGTAGAAGAAAGGAAGAAATTTAGGGAACATGCAAAGGCCTTAAATACATTACAAGCTGGAATAAGTAAGAAGGTTCTTGGAAAAGTACTGACCTGTAAAAGTGAAAAAGAGCTCTCGGACAAATTGGAAACCATATATGCAGGAGACTCCAAAGTAAATATGGCAAAACTTCAATCTCTCAAAGTAGAATATGAAAGTCTAAAAATGAAGGATGAATAAAACATTTCAGAGTACTTCGAAAGAATTGAGAATCTTGTTAATGTAATCAAATGTTTGGGGGTAGAAGTACCATACTATGATTCAGTTAAAAATATACTAAGAACAATTCCTATGGCATATAATCCCAAAGTATCCACTCTTGAAGACCGAGAGAAGCTAGAATATCTTACCATGGATGAATTGTATGGAATCATCACAACTTGTGAATTAAGACTAGATATTGATAACCTCCCAAAAAGAGAAGTAACTTTCAAAGTAATCAAGAAAACAAACCAGAAGCAAAAATCTCAGACCAACCATGATGAAGAATATGATGAAGAAGAAGCCAATATTGTTAAAAAACTTAAGAAAGGATCAGGGAATTACAAAGGCAAGATGCCCTTCAAATGTTTTAATTGTGGTAGAATTGGGCACTTTCAAGCCAAGTGTCCTTATCCCAAGGAAGAATCTGAAGACGAAGATGACAAAAACTAATAATACAAGAAAGAGGGAAAATTCCACTATAAGAAAATTTACAAAGGAAAAAAGAATTTCTACTCAAAAGAAGAAGACAACAGTTCATTTGATATTAGTGATGATGAAGTCTTTTTTCTAGGTATTTAATAGCCTAATGAGATAGAATAAATTGAGCATAAGAAAGAGTTAGAAGATGAAGCAAATGTTAATATGGAAAAAGAACTATTCAGTGCTTTGAATGGACTAAGAAGATACAAAAACAAATATAGACAACTGAAAAGTTTCTTAGTTGAACAACAGGAAGAAAAAGAGATGAAGAAAATCATGAGAAATTTGAAACACCAAAATCAAGAGGCAAGCAGGATAGAAGAAGTACTGGAGAAATCTCTTAAAGAAAAACAACTAACCTATGAAAGAATGGAGGCATAACTAGTTCACTTACGAAAATAGCTTGATGCAAAATTTATCTAAACAAGATATGAAAATAGTTCTAAAATCTTAGATAAGATTATAACCACACAAAGGGATCCAAGTAACAAAAATGGAATAGGTTATTCTCAAGAAGAAAATCAAGTTAGCTCAAAATATTATGCAGCTGTTCTTCTTAGTACATTCAAGAAGAAAGAAGAAGAAAAGGCAAGCAATTGTCAGAAATCTAGAAAATCATTTCCACCCATCAAGAAGGAATTCAAGACAACTCCAAAGAAAGTTAATCAAAACAGGTATCCTCACATTTTCCTTGGTTATTGTTATGCATGCTCTAACTTTGGGCACAAAGCTATGAATTGTAGAGCATATGAAAGGAAAAGTTTGAAGGTTAAAAACTATAACCTCAAGGACGATCAAACAATTTGTTAAGTTAAGAGAAAAAATTATAACCCCTTTACACCTCTACAAGAAAGAAATTTAGAATGCTTGAATTGTCATAACCATGGACATAAAGCAAGCAATTGCAGATTAATGGAAATATCAAAAAGATCGAAAGAGATTAGAAAGCATAAGAAGATTTGGAAAGAAATAACTTTGAAAGAAGAATGTCTGACTACCCTGGAAACACAAGATAAAGGAGATATCTAGTGTGTTTATAGTGATTGGTCAAAACACATGACATGAGATGAGGACAAGTTTTTGAAAAACCAGAAGGCACCTCATGAAAAGAGTTGGAGAAGAAAGGAAGACTCCAAAGATATAGAAGAAACCAAGATTTCAAATATCAAAGAAGTTTACCAAGATGATGAGGATTTTAATGTAGAAATTCAGGCCAGCAATAGATTAATTTTACCCACAACAATTATCAATTGATCATGCAAAATTGCTAACAAGAGAGACTGAATATGGAGCTGTAACACAAAATTATATTAACTGAGTGTACAATAGCCAAACCTGTAATATCATAGGCTGCTGAATAAATAGAATACATGAAGAAATCGAATGCATGAGGAAGCATCCAAATCTAGCATAAAGCAGGCTTACCAAAAATAAGCAAATCCCCCATAGGTGTAAAAGCTGGATCCCAAATCTGTCATGGAGCTCATGAATTGGGAAAAAGGCATAGGCAAGCTAAAGAGTTGTGGAATGGAAGCTAATACATGCTTTTGCATGGAGAAAAGAGAGGAGTATGTGTAGGACAAAAAACAAGTTCACCTCACCTAGTCTAGCTTTCCCATGTGCCTTAAAACACTGAAAAGGCAGGCAATAAATCAGAAAAAGAAGATAGGTGCCTAGGAGGCCAGGAATAAAGTAGATTGGATTCCTAAGGCTTTCCCAAGCACTACATGAGTCAGATATGGCAAGTTTTACCTCTATGGATAGGCAATTAGCAACTTGCACAAGGTGGGACACATGAACTAGGCAAATAAGACAAAAATAAATGAATTAATGTCTAAGTGGGTAAACTATGGGTTGATTATTCTAACACCCCCCCTTAAGCCTGACTTTATGAGTAATAAATAAAAAATATAGGGCCTAGCAACAAGGCTTAGTCACCCTTTTACATACTGCAAGTCCATACAACCAAGGAAAGAGACAAAACCAACTTGGGAAAATCCTCCCTTAAACATGGACTGTAAAACAAAATTGTAGAATCTTGTCTCCACTCATGCCTTTATAGCATGATCAGCAATCCCCAGCAGTGATTTGATATTGCTGAAGGTCTTCTCACAAAATGCTTTGGTGAAGATATCAGCTACTTTTTCTAAAGATGAACAAAAGAGTAGGTGAATGGTGCCATCATGCACAAGCTCTCTGATGTAGTGCATGTGAATCTCAATGTGTCTAGTTCTCTGCTTCTGAACTGGATCTTTGCAGATTCAAATGGTACTCTGGTTATCACAGTAGATGGTAGTTGAGTACTCAGGTTCGAAACCACACTCTCCAAGTAAACCCTGCAACCATAAACACTGAGTTGCTGCATTAACAACTCCTCTGTACTCAGCTTCTGTAGATGAGAGTGCAATGGCACTCTGTTTATTGATTGACCAGCTGATTGGTCCTTCTGCAAGCATGAACACATATCCTGAAGTGGAATTTCTGTCTGTTCTATCACCTTCCCAATCACTGTCAGTAAATCCAATCAAATCAAGATCAGATTTTGCCTTATAGAGGATCCCATGTGTCCTTGTTCCCTGAACAAAGTTAAGGATCCTTTTGGCTACTTTCTAATGGATCTCATGAGGCTGATCCATGAATATAGAAGCCACACTTACTGCATAACAAATATCAGGTCAAATATGTGTCAAATACAATAAACAACCAATCAATTGTCTATACAGTGTATTGTTTACCATCGGTGGAGAATCATCTTCCTCCAGCTTCACTCCTGAAAGGAAAGGAGTTTTTCTTGCTTTGCAGTCTTGCATTCTAAATTTGATCAGCAAATCCAAGGCATACTTGGACTGGTGCACCTTTATTCCAGCTTTGGTTTGAGCAATCTCAAGCCCCAGAAATTGACTTAAGAGCCCCAAATCTGTCATGGAGAAGGCTTGGTTCATAGCTCCTTTTAAGGAAGCAATCTCAGCCTGTGAGATTCCTGTAATGAGGAGGTCATCAACATATAACACAATGATCATTAATGAACCATTAATATACTTCAAATAGACATTTGGATCTGATTTGCACCGAACAAAATTCAGAGATAGCAAGAAGCTATCTATCTTGGCATACCAAGCCCTGGGGGCTTGCTTTAGCCCATACAATGACTTTCTCAACCTGCACACAAGAGAAGGGTTAGTACCAAAACCTTGAGGCTGCTGCATATATATCTCCTCAGTGAGATATCCATTCAGGAAGGCACATTTTACATCCATATGATGTACCTCCCATTGCCTTGAGGCTGCAATGGCTAGAGCTAGCCTGATGGAATCCATCTTTGCCACTGGGGAAAAAGTCTCATTGTAATCAATGGCATGAACCTATGAGTATCCTTTAGCTACCAATCTATCCTTGTACTTCAGTGGTGAACCATCAGCAGAAAACTTGGTCCTATAGACCCACTTACACTGGACTAAATTTCTTCCTGGAGGAAGATCCACTAGCTCCCATGTGTTGCTCTTCTGGAGTGAGCTGAACTCCTCCTTCATGGAAGCTTGCCATCTTGGATCTCCTACTGCTTCTTTATATGTTTGAGGATCAGACTCCACCATCAAATATCATTTTTCAGCAAACATAGGATCCTTCATGCATAGACCACTCTCAAATTGAGATCTAGTCCTCCTTGGGTCATTGGGATCCCCAGCTAGCTCACCTGCTGCATGCAGTGTCTTGGATGCCCATTTAGGCCTTGTGGGGCTGTTTGGGTTTGAAATAAATTCATATACATTAGAAAAATCAGAATCAGCATGTTCAACAAACTCTTTACTTACTTCTTGAGGTTCAGGTGGTGAAGAGGCTTCACCAACTTCCACTTCTGTAAGGGGTTCTTCTTCAAACTGAACACACCTTTCAATGAAGGCTTTGTTTGTGCTCAAATTTATCAACTTGTACCCTTTTGAATCTTTAGAGTATCCAACAAAAAGACACTCTTGGCTTTGGGGCTGCAAAGCCTTCCTCTTCTCTGTCGGGATTCTAGCCCATGCCTTTGAGCCAAAAATCCTGAAATGGGTCACATTTGGCTTGTGCCCACTCCATGCTTCAAAGGGAGTCATGCCATCAAGATGTTTGTGAGGCACCCTATTCTGGATATAGGCTGCACAGTTGATAGCTTCGGCCCATTACTTTGGTGGCAAAGTTTTGGCCTCCATCATGCATGTTGCCATCTCCTTCAGTGATCTGTTCTTCCTCTCAGCAACACCATTTTGCTGTGGTGTGTAAGGGATAGAATGCTGCATCTCAATACCTACATATGTACAATAGTTAATAAACTTAGACTTGACATACTCACCACCATTTTCAGATCTGAGGACCTTGAGTTTCCTTCCACACTGGTTTTCAACCAAAGCCTTAAAGACTTTGAATAGGACAAAAACTTTAGACTTGTGTTTCATGAAGTGAACCCAACAATACCTGGAAAAATCATCAATAAAGGTCAATGCATATTTGTCCTGACTCATGGACATATGAGGGAATGGGCCAGCAACATCACCGTGAATCAGCTCGAGGGGTGCAGAGATTCTCTCATGACTAGCTTTCTCAAATTTGTGCTCTGGGTGTTTTCCTAGGATACAACCTTGGCAGACTCCTTTGGAAAATTTTATCTTGGGCAACCCTATGACCATTTCTTTCTCACTAAGATCAGACAAATACTTGTAATTTAGATGGCCTAATCTTTCATGCCATAGCTTGCTAGCTTCATTAGCATGGATAAGAAGAGCAGAGGGGTTTGAGTAAGGTAGGAAGTGCGAGAACATGTATACCTTTTGAGCATGATTTGCAACTCCTTTTGCAATGACTCTACCAATTGAGATTTCTGTGATCTCAACTTCATCGGGGGAGAATATGACTTTCTTAGGAGACCCAGTGTGGGTCATCTGGTACACTGACAGAAGGTTGGAGGCGAGACCAGGGACATATAGCACATTGCTGAACTGACCATGATCAAGATCTATCCTTCCTTTGCCTTTACTTTCAGTGAGAGAGTCATCTCCCAGTACAATAGATGGTCCTTTCGACATATCCAGTGAGGAGAATACCTCCTTAGTCGAAACTATGTGTTTTGAAGCTCCAGAATCTATGATAAAACTGGGTGAGCTTGATGTGCCAGCAACTAGAGCATGAACTCTCTCTCTGTCATCGGAACTTGATCCTCCTTCTCTCTTCTTTGAGCTTTCTGGAAGGGAGATGCCATTCTTCTCTAGGATATTGGTCAGCATATCAATCTGCTTTTTCATACAAGAGATTTCATTGTGATTGCCCTTCGAACAATATGAGCACTTGTTCATTTCACCTTTGTTTTTCTTCTTCTGGGTATTTTTCTTGGGACCTTGTTGATCCTCTGGAGACTGTTTCTTGTCTCTCTTTTGATCAGGTGGCTTTTTATCTTTCTTTTTTCTTTTTGAATCCACCCTCGAATCTCCAGCAATCAAAGCTTGATCTTTGGATTGTTTGATGGTGCCCATCATCACCAGCTTGTCTTGTTCTTGTGTGAGAGATTCCATGAAATCTGCAAGGCTAGGCATCTTCCAGGTTCGAGCTGTGAGTTTTGTGGCATAGAAGGTCGAAACAAATACTGAGTAGTCAGGTCCTAGCTTCGAGAGGATGGCCAATACGAGATGATCATCTTTCTTTTCAATACCACACTGCTTCAGCTGCAAAACTAGTGCTTTGAACTTGGAGAAATATAGCTGCAGGGATTCAAAGCTACTGGGACTCAGAGAAATCAGCTCATTTTTTATCTAATGTCCCCTCGTCTCATCTATCTTTCCAAAAAGATCAGAAATATTCTCCCATACTTGATCTGGTGAAGTTAATCCATCGAGATGGAAAAGGAGGTCTCGGGAAATACTGAGACATAGGAGGCCATAGGCCTCATCTCTCCGATTGTGCCATTTGATCTTCTCTACAGCAGCATTGGGCTCTGCTTCTATAGCCATAGTCACCCTATAGAGGCCTTTCGCTCTCAACAAGATCTCCATCTTTGCTTTCCATTCAAAATAGTTGAAGGGAGTCAAGATAGTTTTCTGTGAATCCATAGCTTTAGAAAATCTGTCCCGGCTGTCAGTAGAAGGCTCCCAGTCTTGATGTCGAACCTGCAAAACAATTTTTGAAGGAGAGTAACAACCTACAATGGCTCTGATACCAAGTAGAAATTCAGGCCAGCAATAGATTAATTTTACCCACAACAATTATCAATTGATCATGCAAAATTGCTAACAAGAGAGACTGAATATGGATCTGTAACACAAAATTATATTAACTGAGTGTACAATAGCCAACCCTGTAATATCATAGGCTGCTGAATAAATAGAATACATGAAGAAATCTAATGCATGAGGAAGCATCCAAATCTAGCATAAAGCAGGCTTACCAAAAATAAGCAAATCCCCCATATGTGTAAAAGATGGATCCCAAATCTGTCATGGAGCTCACGAATTGGAAAAAAGGCATAGGCAAGCTAAAGAATGGTGGAATGGAAGCTCATACATGCTTTTGCATGGAGAAAATAGAGGAGGATGTGTAGGACAAAAAACAAGTTCACCTCACCTAGTCTAGCTTTCCCATGTGCCTTAAAACACTGAAAAAGCAGGCAATAAAGCAGAAAAAGCAGATAGGCGGCTAGGAGGCTAGGAATAAAGCAGATTTGATTCCTAAGGCTTTCCCAAGCACTACATGAGTCAGATATGGAAATTTTGACCTCTATGGATAGGCAATTAGCAACTTGCACAAGGTGGGACACATGAACTAGGCAAATAAGACAAAAATAAATGAATTAATGTCTAAGTGGGTAAACTATGGGTTTATTATTCTAACATTTAATAGTGTTGTAGATAATATGACATTAATTATGATGGAAATAAAGATGATGAAGAAGTTAGTGATGGGGGTGGAACTGAAGATGGATGTTTTTTCTAAAAAAAATCCCATATAACCTAGAAGAAAACCCTGAAATAAAGCATTAGAGAGGATCATGTACTTAGGGGGGGAGTGTTTGAAAAGTTTGTTGTCATTGATAAAAATGTTAGTAATCATTATATTGTCATCCTTGAAATTATAAAGAAGAATGAAGACCAAAACTATAGAGCATATTTGAAGAGATTGTTGAAACATAGTTTTGGCAAAGGATGAATTTATGTTTGAATGCAGATTTGGTATCATGACTTGATACAAATGCATAAAGAATTAAGAAAGATACCGCAATTGGTTTTGATCTCAATTTTAAGAAGGAATGTGTTTATGAGAAGCACTGTGATAGGGGGAGTCTATGAACTCATCATCCAAGGTTATTACTCAAAGAATCACTACAAGAAGGATGTTAATAGGATGATTATCATCAAGTCCAAGTTAATTGGAGAAGGAGAAGAAAAAAAGGGATAGAAGAATGGCTGAGGAGTGAAGAGTACAACTTCTGTGAGAAATTGTACTTATGGTTCCATAGAATGAAAAAAAGAGTTTACTATGTAAGTTATTGAGCGTTTATACCTTCACTTCTAATCACCAGAAGTATGAATTTAAAATTCTCTGCGTTCATGTTTATGTTTACATGTCGAGCTCTGATTTAAGTAAATGAGATCAAAATCGTATGTGAAAATATTTGCAGGAGGGAATTGATCCTTCTAGTGATCAATTCAGAAAAAAAGATTACAGAACGTAAAAAAATGTACATCTTCGATAGATGTATGGTTGAGATTGATAGATTTACAGTCAAAATCAAGTTTCACAAATAGAAGATGTGGCTGAGTTAAATCTAAACTAATCACCTAACACCCATACTTCAGAAATAGTGTGGTTGGGATCGAAGGGGTTCAAGATCAACGGTTAAGGAGGATTTCGCTGATAAAAGAGAGAGGAAGATAAAAGAGCGTTCAGGATGCGAAATTCAAAACTAATCACTCGAAATTGGAGATGCAATCAACGGTCGAGATCGATCGTAGAAACAGATCGTTGGCACATAACAATTTCACTGGAAAGAGTTGCATAGTGTAGAAAAATTCTGATGTGTGTGAAAGTTTTATAAATTTCGTCTCACCTTATTTGGAGTCCATCGTCGATTTAGCGGGGACACGGATCTGACGGTCCACGAGATATTTTGCAGCGACAACTAGAAAGTGAGTTAATAAGGGAGATGGGTGTGAAATTTTAAAACTTAACCTACTTTGTTTATTTTCCACCATTGATTTGAGATCCAACCCTCGAGGATGATTTCGACAGTTGAAATAATCAAGTTTTTAAGAAACGAAGCTGGAGGCTGAATATTACCTGGGATTTGACTGGGTTGGTTAATTAAGCGGTTCTTCTAAGTTTAGAACCGAACTAAATTGTATGAAAGTTTTTCTAGAGACTGTATTATTTTGGGAGAAAAACATTAGTTGACATATTAAAAAGAATAGTGTAATGTTGAGTGTAAACTCTGTCATAAAAATGTTGGCAGAGAAGAGGAAGTACACTGACAGGGGGAGTCCATGTATCTATTATTCAAATTATCATTCAAGAACCCATTGCAAGAAAGGAAATGTTAATACAAATGATAATATTGGTTAGTGCTAAGTCGAGTTAACAAAGGAGAGATATGATGAAAGGGGGAGTTATCAGAAAGAAGAAATATGAGAAATCCTCAATGGCATAAGAGGTTATCCTTTGTCATTGTTGTCAAAGGGGGAGAAGGTGTATATGTTTCCATCAATGCCAAAGGGGGATATTGTTGGAAATATGGATTATAGTTTTCATTGATGTCAAGAGGAGCTCAGTGATGACAAAGGAATAACCAATGACATGATGGCAGAATGAACTCAGTATAAGTCAAAGGAAAGACAAAGGTAGTGATGACATGGAATGAATAATAAAATGGTAGATATGATGACACAAAATAAAGTAATTGATGGTAAATTGGTAAGATACATTGCCTATGATGACAAAGCAGATGACGTGACTCCATTATGGAGAAATATGGCAATTGGTGAAAATCGGGAAATTGACTAAGTATGGATAAATAGTCAAAACTGGTCCTAAGAGGGTCTAAGAGAATGACTGACCTAAATCATGGGTTAGAGTAAATGCCAAAATCACATAGGGGTCTTATAGACTTGTATTTTCTCTACCTAACCATGTCTTTAGTTTCTCTTGGAATTTGTTGAGGGAGAACTTATGGACCTACCAAAAAAGTGTTTTAGGCAGGTTGGATCATACTAAAAAATTTGTCTAAGTGTCATAACGAAAGGTTGGAAGACTATTTTCAAATTCCCTCCAAAATGTGTGTGTGTGTGTTAGTAAGATATAAATATGACATGATCCTTCCATGAGGTTAGATTCTCATTTGGTTCTTACATGAGCGAAATATCAATTTGACAAAACAAGAGAAAAATGTTAGTTTGCATGTTGAGATTAAAATTGGCTAAGTGTTAAAACAAATAAATAGTGAATGTAGATGAGTTCCGCAAAGAATAGTAGATTCGGCGGTCAGAAATCATTACGCAATATATCAACGGTCAAAATAAAGATACGCAAAAAATATAAGGTCAAGAATAGATTCGAAAGGAAAGTGGACAGGAGAAAATTTCCGCAAAGTATTGAGATCGGACGGCTAAGAATAGTTTTGCAAGCAGATCGACGGTTTGGAAAAAGCGTTGGAGGAAAGACGTTATGGGAATGAAAATGCGGGTGTGGAACCACATAAATCAAAAGTTTGAAGTCATGGAAAAGTTGAGTTTCCGACTTACGCATTTCGCCCTGCGGAAAAGGAAAGTGCAGAAAGACAACAGCGGAAGGACCGTTGCGAAAGTGAAAAGGAGGAAAGGAAAAAGTCTGAAAAACTGGAAAGTTAAGTTTTCAATTTTTTCTCATTTTGAAGTGTGGAAAGGAGCCTATGGAAAGGCCAGTCTAGAAAGTGGAAAGGAGGAAAGAAAAAAGACGCATTCTTAGAAAAGTTGAGTTTCTGATTTCTTCCTTTTGTAGTGTGGAAAGGATCTTGCGAAAAGGTCAGTCTGGAAAACGGAAGGAGGAAAGGAAAGTGTGCAAAGTCTAGTGCCCACATGATAATGAAGCCCATAGGTGGAAGGTAAAAAGCCCAATTTTTGAGAGAGAAACATTCCCAGCAACCAGAGATGATGAAGCCTGAAAGAAAGGAAAACCTGCAGCCAGAGATGATAATGCCATCAAGATTATGAATGGAAGAATCTCAAAGACATGAGAAGATCAAAGATTTTAATTAAGTAATTAATTAAAAATCAGTAATATACCAGAGATATAATCTAAATGATTAAATAAATTAACAGAGATTTGAAGAGGTGTGAAGGAGAAAAGCATGAAGTTTGTTTGGTAATGGTGTGATGGGTTGAAAAAAGATCTGAGGAGTCACAATGTTGAAATGGCGTGTGCATGGTTTGAAGAGATGATTGAAGGATATCTAAACATAAGATAAAATGGTAAGTAAAGTGTCTCTATTATGCATATCTATGCAACCGAACCATAAGAACAAAGACCAAAGAAGAGTAACAAGAGACAGAGTTTTTAAAGAATATCTGGAAGTCTGATAAAAATACATTCAAGGGTGGAAGGGTGGTTTTATGGTAGGATACATGCCTGCAAGGAGGTCTTAGCCTCCTTCTAGTAGTGTCTGGATAATTAAGGTATTGGTGTATCCTTGTCTGTAGGTGCAGACAAAAACTAGGGTGTGGGTGAATCCTTTAGTAGTGGATGAGAAACTTGGGGATTGTGGTCTCTAGCAACTGGGTGCTTGCAAATAACTATTGTATATTGTAATTTTTTTTTTCCAGATAATAGAAACGTGTTGGTGGTTTACCTTATTGGATTCCATGTTAAAAAATTGTGTCCAAATTTGCTTTCACATTTTTTATATTAAAATAAATTGTGTTTAAATTTCTGTCACTGATTCACCCCCCCGCCCTCTCAATGACAAGAACTGATCCATCAATTGGTATCAAAGTTGGATCCTTCACCACAGTTTAAACACTGGAAGGGAGATCATATTACAACCACTATGGATCAGCAGATGAAGATTTCAATTAGAGTCCCCATATTTGATGGTGAAGACCATGTTTTCTGAAATATTAGAATGAAAAACTATCTGATGTCCATTGGTCTGGAAGTTTGGTCATTAGGAGAAGAAGGATATAATAAAGTTCCAGAATTCACTCCCACATAAGTAGAAGAAAGGAAGAAATTTAGGGAACATGCAAAGGCCTTAAATACATTACAAGATGGAATAAGTAAGAAGGTTCTTGCAAAAGTACTGACCTATAAAAGTGCAAAAGAGCTCTAGGACAAATTGGAAACCATATATGCAAAAGACTCCAAAGTAAAGATGGAAAAACTTCAATATCTCAAAGTATAATATGAAAGTATAAAAATGAAGGATGAAGAAAACATTTCAAAGTACTTTGAGAGAATTGATAACCTTGTTAATGAAATCAAAGGTTTGGGGGTAGAAGTACTAGACTATGAGTTAGTTGAAAATATACCAAGAACACTTCCTTTGGCATATAATCCCAAAGTATCCACTCTTGAAGACTGAGAGAATCTAGAAGATATTACCATGGATGAATTGTATGGAATCATCACAGCATGTGAATTAAGACTAGGTATTGATAATCTCCCAAAAGGAGAAGCAAATTTCAAAGTAATCAAGAAAACAGGCTAAAAGAAAAAATCTCAGACCAACCATGATGAAGAATCTGATGAAGAAGAAGCCAATTTTGTTAAAAAACTTCAGAAAGGATCAAGGAATTACAAAGGCAAGATGCCCTTCAAATGTTTTAATTGTGGTAGAATTGGGCACTTTCAAGCCAAGTGTCCTTATCCCAAGGAAGACTCTGAAGATGAAGATGACAAAAAAAAACAATACAAGAAAGAGGGAAAATTCCACTATAAGAAAAATTACAAAGGAAAAAAGAATTTCTACTCAAAATAAGAAGACAATAGTTCATCTGAGATTAGTGATGATGAAGTCCTTTTTCTAGGTATTGAAGAGTCTAATGAGATAGAATAAATTGAGCATAAGAAAGAGTCCAAATATGAAGCAGAGGTTAATTTGGAAAAAGAAATATTCAGTGCTTTGAATGGACTAAGAAGATACAAAAACAAATATAGACAACTGAAAAGTTTCTTAGTTGAACAACAGGAAGAGCATGAACATAAAGAAAACGAGATGAATAAAATCATGAGCAATTTGAAACACCAAATTAAAGAGGCCAGTAGGATACAAGAAACACTGGAGAAATCTCTTAAATAAAAACAACTAACCTTTGAAAGCATGGAGGCAGAACTAGTTCACTTAAGAAAATAGCTTGATGCAAAATTTATCCAAACAAGATATGAAAATAGTTCTAAAATATTAGATAAGATTATAACCACACAAAGGGATCCAAGTAACAAAAATGGAATAGGTTATACTCAAGAAGAAAATCAAGTTAGCTCAAAATATTATGCAGGTTTTATTCTTAGTACATTCAAGAAGAAAGAAGAAGAAAAGACAAGCAATGGTCAGAACTCCAAAAAATCATTTCCACCCATCAAGAAGGAATTCACGACAACACCAAAGAAAATTAATCAAAACATGTATCCCCATTTTACTTGGTTATTGTTTTGCATGCTCTAACTTTGGGCACAAAGCTATGAATTGTAGAGCATATTAAAGGAAAAGTTTGAAGGCTAAAAACTACAACCTCAGGGACAGTCAAACAACTGGTCAAGTTAAGAGAAAAAATTATAACCCCTTTACACCTCTAAAAGAAATAAATTTAAAATGATTCAATTGTCATAACCATGGACATAAAGAAAGAAATTGCAGATTAATGGAAATATCAGAAATATCAAAAGAGATTAGAAAGCATAAGAAGATTTGGAAATAAAGAACTTTGAAAGAAGAATGTATGACTACCCTGGAAACACAAGATAAAGGAGATCTCTAGTGTGTTGACAGTGATTGGTCAAAACACATGACAGGAGATGAGGACAACTTTTTGAAAAACCAAAAGGTACCTCATGGAAAGAGTTGGAGAAGAAAGGAAGACTCCAAAGATATAGAAGAAACCAAGAGTTCAAATATCAAAGAAGTTTACCAAGATGATGAGGAGTTTAATAGTGTTGTAGATAATATGACATTCATTATGATGGAAATAAATATGATGAAGAAGTTAGTGATGGGGGTGGAACTGAAGATGGATGTTTTTTCTAAAAAAAATCCCATATAACCTAGAAGAAAACCCTGAAATAAAGCATTAGAGAGGATCATGTACTTAGGGGGAGAGTGTTTGAAAAGTTTGTTGTCAATGATAAAAAATGTTAGTAATGGTTATATTGTCATCTTTGAAATCATAAAGAAGAATGAAGACCAAAACTATAGAGCATATTTGAAGAGCTTGTTGAAACAGAGTTTTGGAAAAGGATGAAGTTATGTTTGAATGCAGATTTTGTATCATGACTTGATACAAATGCATAAACAATGAAGAAAGATACCATAATTGGTTTTGATCTCAATTTTAAGAAGGAATGTTTTTAGGAGAAGCATTATGATAGGGGGAGTCTATGAACTCATCATCCAAGGTTCTTACTCAAAGAATCACTACAAGAAGGATGTTAATAGGATTATGAACATCAAGTCCAAGTTAATTGGAGAAGGAGAAAAAAAAAGGATAGAAGAATGAGTGAGGAGTGAAGAGTACAACTTCTGTGAGCAATTGTACTTCTGGTTCCATAGAATGAAAAACAGAGTTTACTCTGCAAGTTATTGAGTGTTTATACCTTCGCTTATAATCACCATAAGTATGAATTTGAAATTCTCTGTTTGCATGTGTATGTTTACACGCTGAGCTCTGATATAAGTACATGAGATCAAATTTGCCTGCGAAAATATTTGCAGGAGGCAATTGATCCTTCTAATGATCAATTCAGGAAAAAGATTACAGAACGTAAACAAACGTACATCTTCGATAGATCTATGGTTGAGATTGATATATTTACGATCAAAATCGAGTTTCGCAAACAGAAGACATGCTCGAGTTAAATCTAAACTAATCACCTATACTTCTGAAATTGTGTGGTTGGGATCGAAAGGGGTTCAAGATCAACTGTTAAGGAGGATTTTGCTGATAAAAGAGAGAGGAGGATAAAAGAGGGGTCAGGATGCAAAATTCAAAACTAATCACTCAAAATTGGAGATGCGATCAATGGCCGAGTTCGATCGTAGAAATAGATCGATGGCGCAAAACAATTTCGCTTGGAAGAGTTGCACAGTGTAAAAAAAATTTGATGCATGCGAAATTTTATAAATTTCGTCTCACCTTATTTAGATTCCATCGTCGATTTAGTGGGGACATAGATCTGATGGTCCACAAGCTATTTTGCAGCGACAACTAGTAAGTGAGTTAAGAAGGAAAATGGGTGTGTAATTTTAAAACTTAACCTAATTTTTTTATTTTCCACCGTTGATTTGAGATCCAACACTTGAGGATGATTTCTCCGGTTGAAATAGTCAGGTGTTTAACAAAAGAAGTTGGACGCAGAATATTACCTGGTATTTGACTAGGTTGGTTAATTAAGCAGTTCTGCTAAGTTTAGAACCGAACTAAACCATATGACAATTGTTCTAGAGACTGTGTTTTTTTGGGAGAAAAACATTAGTTGACATATAAAAAGAATAGTGCAATGTTGAGTGTAAACTCTCTCACAAAAATGTTGGCAGAGAAGAGGAAGTACAGTGACAAGGGGAGTCCATGTATCTATTATTCAAATTATCATTCAAGAACCTGTTGCAAGAAAGGAAATGTTAAGAAAAACGATAATATTGGTTAGTACTAAGTCCAGTTAACAAAGGAGCCTATATGAAGACAGGGGGAGCTATCAGAAAGAAGAAAGATGAGAAATCCTCAATGGCATAACAGGTTATCCTTTTTCATTTTTGTCAAAGGGAGAGAAGGTTTAGGTGTTGTCATCAATGCGAAAGGGGGATATTGCTGGAAATATGGATTATAGTTGTCATTGATGTCAAAAGGAGTTCAGTGATGACAAAGGACAAGGGCATGATGGAAGAATGAACTCATTATAAGTCAAAGGAAAGACAAAGGTAGTGATGACATGGCATGAATAATAAAATGGCAGATATGATGACATACAATAACATAATTGATGGTAATTTGGTAAGAGACATTGCCTATGATGACAAAGCAGATGATGTGACATCATTCTGGAGAAATATGGCAATTGGTGAAAATTAGGAAATTGACTAAGTATGGATAAATAGTCAAAGTTGGTCCTAAGAAGATCTAAGAGAATGACCGCCCTAAATCATGGGTTAGAGTAAATTCCAGCAGCACATAGGGGTCTTGCAGACTTGTGTTGTCTCTACCTGACCATTTATTAAGTTTGTATTAGAAGTAGTTGAGGGAGAATTTATGGGCCTACCAGAAAAGTGCTTTAGGGATGTTGGATCCGACTAAGAAATTTTTCTAAGTGTCATAACGAAAGGTTGGAATACTATTTTCAAATGTCCTCCAGAAGATGTATGTGTGTCAGTAATATCTAAAGATGACATGATCTTGCCATGAAGTTAGATTCTCATTTGATTCTTATAAGAGAGAAATATCAATATGACAATGTTATGGAGAGAAACTTCCTACGGCTTGGGGTGTACCACAACATGCAGAGAAACCGCAGAAACCAATCCTTTCCTATATGTAAGAGAAACCAAATATCTAAAACTAAGGGATCATGGTTCGTACCTTATTCCAGACGGTTGAAGTAGATCCCCGTTGAGCTTTTTCTAGTCCCACTTGCTTTAGCAATTCACTCTCAACAACAGTAAACAAGGAAAGCATGCTATATAATATGGCGTCAGATCTACTGTAGCATATATATTTATCAATGTATAAACAATTAAACATATCCATGGATTAAAAATTCATTCAATTGCACATTAAATGGACAGGAAAAGATATTTCTATTAATCAAATCAAAGATTACACAAGTGACAACCTCTGTCATCACATCTGCTAACCGGAGAAACTGAGTCCTCCATCTAGGCCTCTACCACCTCAATCCTCCATCTCTCGATAGTAAGCTCAGAAGCAAAGGAAAGATTGGGAAGAACAAAAGGTGCTCCAAAGGGACAAAGGGATGCAGACTCAAGTATAAGTAAGATAGGACAACAATGGACTATAATTTCCTTGCTCTTCCATTCCTCCTCTTCAATGTATCCAAGGGGTTCCTTATATTGCACTCCAAAGGGGTAATGGAGGGTCAAATCCGAGATTTCTCAAGGCATATGTAAGGACAAGAGATAATTGGTCCAAAAACACATCAAGGAAAACTCCAAAAATATTTGTACTTATGCACACATCCCGATGTACACGGGTTTGAGGTCAATATCCGCGTATATATGCGAGAAAGGGATTAAAAGTCGCATACAAAAAATAATAGGTGTTTTTAGGGATGATATTGGAAACATAAAAGGTACAATTGTGTAATGTCCCAAATTTTTCATTGGGTCACAATGGCCAAATCACATTTTCCATGTTCATGAAAGTTGTCAAAGGGATGCTAAAAGTCAAATAATTGCCTAGGAGGAAAATCACTAGTTTCCTAGGTTGGGGGTGGAAGCTTTGATATTTGGAATAAGGGGGATAATAAATGATGTTTAGACATTAGAAGGGGATAAATATTTAATAATGTATATTATTAAATAAATACAAGAGAAAATGGAAGTGGCAAGGGAGCATGAAGACACATGGAGACTATGGGGCCCACACTAGCTAGAATTCCTATGTTAAATGGTATCTTTCTCTTGCAAATTCGAATATATGGAAAGCCTAATGTTTTTGGATGGATTATAAGAATAATATAATTTTCCATATACTCCATAGGTATAATTTGGGATTAATGGTAACTTACATGGGAGAGGAAGATCCAAATGGGAGTTTCATGGACACTTGGCTAGATTCCCCTTACATTTATGACATCTATGACACCAATGATGGAGATTATATGACAGTTATGACACAAGTCATATATTAAGGCTGAAATACTAACATAATGACATTTCAGTACTGAATAGAGCATCCTATAGGTCGAATTTGGGAGTTGGAGAAGGCCAAGAGGCTCCTACTCAAATTTGGGAGAAGAGGGAAGGTGAAGAGAGAGGCCACATGGCATAGCATGAGCAGCCACACCAATTCGAATTGGCTTTGGTTTATGGATGGATTTGGAACCTTAGAAGGCTAATAATTTTTATAAAATATAGGGATCATCCATGAGAAGAAGATTTTTCTCATTTGTGAAATTGTCATTTGTGAATTGTGAGAGCTAGTGGATGACTAGTTTTCTTGCTTAAGCCAATTTCGAGGGTGAAAGATTCCCATCCTAGTTGGTGTTTAGAAAGGCCACTCAGGTATTTCATGGAGATTTAATGGATTCTTATTTTCAGGTGTAACCTATAGGAAATAATGTGTATTCTTCTATTGCAGCACTCTCTCTCAACTACTTCCAGTGTTCACACCATATTCATGGCAATGGAGGGAATGCGCTTTGGGTGAGATATTGATGTCTTTGGAGAATATTAGAATGAAAATTATACTATGTTCTGATTTATATGCTCTGAATTTCATGTTCATAATACTCTCAGGTCGAAATACCCAAAATAATTCATGTAAAAATGTTGAATAATGAAGAAATAATGTCATTTCCCCACTATCTTGTTGTGAACCATTGTAATGCTGATGGTTTCGAATTGGGAGAGCCTTTAACTGTCCATTTATAATTTTAATCAGTTAAATATGATATTTTATTCATTCTCAGAAAGTTTCAAGTCAAAATTACCAAGATTTGTATGTCAAGATGACTTTTAATGAGCAAACAATGACCATTTCCACTCCATTTTGATATATGCCATGGTAATGCTTATTATTTAGAATGGAGGAATGATAAATTTATGATTTATGGACTATAATTAATGTGTATTTCAAGTCTCATGTTCAGTACTTAAGCATTTGAAACCATTTTACTCATTTTTATTGCATTGGGAGAAGATTTGGTGCATTTTCCCCAAGGGTCGAAATTGTGACTTGGGAGTTGTTTTGGAAAGATTAATAACAGCCTGTATAAACTGAACCATGATGCATATGAGAATTTTAAAAGGTCCCTTACACATACCCAGCCTCTGTTCATAAATTCAAGTGACTTTGGGATCATTTGTGAATCAATTTCGGACAATTACCCATGGGGAATTGGAGCCCCATTTTGTTAGTAAAGACTCCTACTTTGAACAGAACATTAAACAAGTTTTCAGAAGTAATTGGGAGGTCACAAAAAATACATGAGCATTATATTTAATTTATATTATCATTCATGTACCTTCATATAAAATTTGGAAGCATTTGGGTCAATTTGGAGGTCTAGACATCAAAACTAGTTAAGCTCAAAATTTGGGAAAAAGTGAAAAATTGGTCATTTAGTAAAATTTCAAAAAGGGACATTACAGTGGTATTAGAGCATGATATTGGCACCTTATGTGGTCTGATATTTATGAGTACAATAATTCAGGTACCACCATTATATATTGTAACCAAAAGTGCTTTTGTTGAAGAGGAAAAAAGAAAGTAGGAGAAGAAGACAATTTTTTGGAAACTATGAATAGGCATGAAAAGAGAACCTCATATGATGGTGAGGAGATAATAAAAAGCATGGAACCTATATTTGAAGACATGACCAAGAATATTATGAAAGGATTTGAATTTTTGGCTATCCAAAGTTGGGAAAAATATATTGATTTTAAGAAAACCAAGGGGAAAAATGCATCAATTTGCTTGAAGGGGAAAAATGAGGAGACCCAAGAACCACCTAGTTATGAAATAGGTGGAGTAGAATAAGTAGTACATGAAGATGATCAAAATTCACTCCCAAGTGACTCTGAAAAATATGAAGAGACATCACATGAGTATGAATATTTTTTTATTGAAAATACTAAAGATAATTTTGAGACACATGCTACCTTGGAAATGAAACAAAGAGCATCTACTGAGGGATGCTTGAACTATGAAGGAGTACCTACAGATGGGTGCTCACAAGTCTATGTTGGTGAAATAGAGATCAGATTTCAAAATGTTTCTACAAGTGAAAATTCCATTAAACATGAAAATGAAGACCTTGTAGTAGTTGAAGAAGAAACAAGATCAACTTCCCCATCACCACTTGAGCTTCATGAAGTTGGTCCAAGCAAGAAGGAAGAATATGAGGAGGTTAATTTGAAAGAGCCTCATTTTCTTGAAGGGTCCTTAAAGATGAATGAAAATAAGATCCAAGAATCCCTTAGCATACTCCATGACACTCAAACATTGTTATCAAATTCTTATTGGAGAGATACTTCCTTGGAGGATCCATCCTTCCTTGAAGACATGGAGAAGATCCAAAGAGCAACGTGCAACATCAAAGGTAATTTCATGTATTTGATTTTTGATAGAAAAAATTCCATTGAGATTATTGAATGGTTACATGAATCCTACTTGAAGAATAATGAAGTTATTGATAAGCTCACAATTCAAAATGAGCAACTTCTTGAAAAGTTGCAAGACACTTGTTTTTCCTTCGATGTTTAATATTTTCATAAGGTAGATTGCTTGGAGGATTCTCATGACATGATGTATAATGAGAAACGTGAAAAATTGCAGGTTCTTTATGTGCTTGAGGATTATAGTGATGAGATACAATCACCAATAATGGTGGAAGAGGAACTTCAGTTGCCTCTTGAAAATGGTTACACAATTTTTGAAGAAGTGCATAATTCCACCACCTTGGAACCAACCCATGAGGAAATTTTTGCATTTTATAGGGAGGTGAATAATCATACCCCTATGGATACTTCACATTATTACAATTTTTCACTTACTGATCATTTGGGTGAGTTGGTTTTTTCTCCTACATCCTACACTTCTAAATTTTGTAGCAGTCATCCTAATGAAGTATGGGTGAAAGGTTTCTTTTTTATGGTGCCACATGCAGAGCTCCTTTTGATGATGGAATTATTAGAGAACCATCTTATTTACATTTTCATCAGCATCCTTGTTTACATTATTATTATACACATCTACATGGGTGCACCTATGATGTTCATTTGAATCACTTGAAGACTCATGGTTTTTCTTGCTCAACACTTGGTTCATTTGATGTTGGAGGAACTTCATCCAACACTTGGGTGAAGAGGGATATGATTGAGGAAAATTATTATTGGTAGCAACATCCTCTGTTATTTCATGATGATATACATATTCATGGGTGTATTGATGAGACTTCTTTGAGAAACTTGAAGTCTTTGTGTTTTATTTGCTCCTTATTTGGTTCATATTTCGGTGGAGGTTCTTCATTCACTTCTTGGATGAAAGAAAAAATGGCTGATTATTATTTTGATGCATATTACATTATTTGGGAGAAGCATTATAGGACATGGGATCCTCACATATGTCATTGGAGCAGATTTGATTGGTCACTTGAAGCATGTATGCACCTGGCAAATGGTAGTCTACTCACTGGGAGGTATAAGCACTTTCATGATTTCTTGGTGAGGCACTTCCTTGATGTACATTATTATTATGTTGTTATATACTTTGATGATATATATTATGCACTCATGATGTTTGAAATAATTCATACAAGAAAATGGGATCCAGGAATCCTCTTTCCAAATGGTATGGGATTGAGAGAACTCTTAATTGTTGGAGTGCAATGCCAGTAATGGGACCCTGGGATAGTTTTTAGTCCCATTGAATTCAAATTCTTTGGGAAATAAGCAGTATGGAAGATGGATTCGCCATTTAATAAGGTGATGTTAATCAGAGTAGTGTAGCAACAAGCATGGTTGTTACTCTCTGAAATATTCATGGAATCTCAAAGACTCAAGGTGGGAAGCTCAGTGGCAACTTCAAATAATCATACAGAAAGCAGGCTCTTCAACAACCATGTTTGAAATTGCTTGAGGACAAGCAATATTGGGAAGTTAGAATTTGTAATGTCCAAAATTTTGAATTGGTTCACAATGGCCAAATCACATTTTCCATGTTCATGAAAGTTGTCAAAGGGATGCTAAAAGTCAAATAATTGCCAAGGAGGAAAATCAGTAGTTTCCTAGGTTGGGGGTGGAAGCTTTGATATTTGGAATAAGGGGGATAATAAATTATGTTTAGACATTAGAATGGGATAAATATCTAATAATGTATCTTATTAAATAAATAAAAGAAAAAATGGAAGTGGAAATGGAACATGAAGACACATGGAGACTATGGGGCCCACACTAGCTAGAATTCCTATGTTAAATGGTATCTTTCTCTTGAAAATTTAAATATATGGGAAGCATAATGTTTTTGGATGGATTATAAGGCTAATATATTTGTCCATATACTTCATAGGTCAAATTTTGGATGAATGGTAACTTACATGGGAGAGGAAGAGCCAAATGGGAGTTTCATGGACACTTGGCTAGGTTCCCCTTACATTTATGACATCTATGACACAATGATAGAGATTCTATGATAGTTATGACACAAGTCAGATATGAAGGCTGACCTACTGACATAATGACATGTCAGGACTAAATATATCATCTTAGAGGTCGAATTTGGGAATTGGAGAAGGCCAAGAGGCTCCTACTCAAATTTGGGACAAGAGGGAAGGTGAAGAGAGAGGCCACATGGCATAGCATGAGAAACCACACCAATTCGACTTGGATTTGGTTTATGGATGGATTTGGAATATTATAAGGCTAATAATTTTTATAAAATATAGGGATAAGCCATGAGAAGAAGCTTTTGCTCATTTCTGAAATTGTCATTTGTGAATTGTGAGAGCTAGTGGATGACTAGTTTTCTTGCTTAAGCCAATTTCGAGGGTGAAAGATTCCCATCCTAGTTGGTGTTTGGAAAGGCCACTCAGCTATTTCATGGAGATTTAATGGAGTCTTATTTGCATGTGTAATCTATAGGAAATCATGTTGATTCTTCTATTGAAGCACTCTCTCTCAACTATTTCCAGTTTTCACACCATATTCATGCCAATGGAGGGATTGCGCTTTGGGTGAGATATTGATCTCTTTGGGGAATATTATAATTACAATTATATTATGTGATGATATATATGCTCTGTATTTCATGTTAATAATACTCTCAGGTCAAAATACCCAAAATAATTCATGTAAAAATGTTGAACAATGAAGAAATAGTGTGATTTCCCCACTATCTTGTTGTGAACCATTGTAATGCTGATTATTTCGACTTGGGAGAGAATTTAATTGTCCATTTTTTATTGTAATCAGTTCAATATGCTATTTTATTCATTATAAAAAATTTTCAAGTCGAAATTCCCAAGATTTGTATGTCAAGGTCACTTTTAATGAGCAAACAATGACCATTTCCACTCCATTTTGATATATGCCATGGTAATGCTTATTATTTTGAATGGAGGAATGTATATATGATAAATGTATAATGTATGGACAGTAATTAATGTGTCTTTCAAGTCTCATGTTCAGTACTTAATCATTGGAATCCATTTTACTCATTTTTATTGCATTGGGAGAAGATTTGGTGCATTTTTCCCAAGGGTCGAAATTGTGACTTGGGAGTTGTTTTGAAAAGATTCATAACAGACTGTATAAAATGAACCATGATGCATATGAGACTTTGAAAAGGTCCCTTACACATACCCAACATATTTTCATAAATTCAAGTGACTTTGGGATCATTTGTGAATCCATTTCCGACAATTACCCAGGGGGAATTAGAGCCCCAATTTACTAGTAAAGACTCCTACTTTGAACAAAACATTAAACAACTTTTCAGAAGTAATTGGGAGGTCAAAAAACATACATGATAATGATATTTAATTTATATTATTATTCACTTACCTTCAAAGAAAATTTGGAAGCATTTGGGTCAATTTGGAGGTCTAGACATCAAAACTAGTTAAGCTCAAAATTGGGGACATCACATATTGGTCCATGGGGTCCAAAGAGTCTACAGAGGGACAGGGAAGGCCATAAATGTGTGATCAACCATGTGTGGTAAAATAAGCTGTAACAGATGCCCCCTAATGTGTGAGGTCAGAGGGGTAACATGATAGCCGAAATACATTATAAATCCATCCCAGAAGTGGAGTGATGAAGAACCAGGTGGAAGAACCATCTATCCATCAATATAGTACAATAATCAATCTCTGCACATGACTATAAATACATATAGTAGTCCAGGATACATAAGAGTACAATGGCCATGAATAGGCATACAAAATGTGATATGTGTGGTCATCACCATGTACAATATATAATAGATCAGAATCTCCATGATGGAGATATACAAAGGATCAAGATCTCCATAGAAGTTGAAGATATACAATGGATCAAGATCTCCATAATGGCTGAAGATATCTGACATACACTGGAATCAAGTCACGAGAGTTGAAATCTCATGAACACTGGCACGATCAAGGAGGTATCATATGTGGAATGCCACCAATATGGAAAGTCTTCTACACAAACTGCTACAAGTACATGTCATACTATGTGAATAGAGGTATCGAGGTTGAACATAGTAGTCCATCATCTGATTACTGGTCATTGATGTATATCGTTAGCAGACGCGAGATCACCCACCGATAATGAAAATGGGAATCAAGGTACTAGAGTGCAATCTAACAAGTGTGAACAGATGTGTTGAGGTCAAACACTTGAAAGAATCCATCGATCAAGTGACATTGATGTATTCCCAAAACTATCGATGGTGAGAGAACCTATTGCTGATGACTGTAAGTCTCAAGGCACTCAAATGACTCTAGAATCCTATCCCAGAATAAATGATCTGAATTCGATGGGATGGAATCCGCTGGAAGGATGGAATTAAGGCATTCCCAATCAACCAACATGAGGTACTCAGTGACACTGTATAATGTGGAAAGACTCAAACAATATGTGCATGAACCAGTAATAGTACCGGGAATGATCGACATGCAAAGTCAAGACAACTAAGGAAAGGCCGACTCAGGATTCAACTTTCGTTGAACACAAGTATAAAGGAGAATGGTGACTGAATGTAGGCAGCATATACTCGATATGCAAAATTGGGACATCTCTATGACACAGGAGGCATCAACAGAGGCATCAACAGAGGCTCCATAGGGGCTGGAAGCTTAACCAGTCGGTGGAGATAAAATCAGAGAAATGAGTACAGCTCCTAAACTGAAACTATTAACCCAACCAATGTATGTGATATACAGTGCTCTGTTCGAAGGCAACATGACTCAACTGATGCCAAAGATAACATCTTTTCCTGTCCACCTTTTTGGTTTTTTGGTTTTTTTTGTACTTTTTCAGATATTTTGAAAAGCTTGAAAAAGAATAAAAGTGATTTATAGTTACAAATCTAGGAGGAGACGAGTGTCAGGGGTCAAACAAGCTAGTTCCAAGAAGGGAAACATACCTATGCTCAATGCAAGGAAACATGTGTAGGATAACGACACTAGGGGGAATGTCACCTCTCAGAAAAAAAAATGGGGTATCAAGTTGCAAAAGATATATAAAAAGTCTCTTCTTGGCTAGACATGAGAAAAGATCGGGCTATATGACTGATAATCAAAGTCAGGGAAGTCGGCATAAGGGGCTGTAAGGGGCTGTGATGCCCCCAATTCTGACACCAGGGTCCATACTAGGACCAAGGATAGGTGATAAGATACGAGGCATGCCAAAAATAAAAGGACACAAACTCAAGAGAGCATAAATATACTCAAGTAACCGCAATCCCAAAGGCTAACTAGTGCACAAAGAGCACACTCCTAAGAAATTCTATAGCCAAAATACAAACAAACCAAGGGGAGGATATGTGAGCTCTCGAATGCAGCAGGTATGTCCCGCCTAGGAGAGGATTGGAACTCCCATACATTACAAGTAGAGGTATGTAACCAATTATAGTGGCCCTCATCTTCAACACATAAAGTGGCTGTGCTGTCCGGCCTCCACCTGACCAGGACACCTACAGAATAAATTCTGCATGTACCTCCTGTGATACCTAGGTAAGGAAACTAAGATCACCCCAATATAACCAATTCTCAGGCAGATAGTCGCAGGCGGGATTGACCATATAGGTAGGGTAGCAAAGCCCAAAACTCTCGAAAGAGCCCCCGGATATGAATACAATCCTGGAAATATCTTCAGTGCTCACAAAAAGTGACTAGGGGTCATACCAATCATAGTCATGGGCACTGCCTCATGCTTAACTCCTGTGTAAGAGGAGCGTCCTGAGAAACACTAATTATACCAAGGGTTTCACTCTCTCACTTGGACAAACACCGAATTTTTTTGTTTAGTGGTCTTGGAGAACTAACTTACACTGAACTATTCCAAGACCCTAAAACCTGATCTTCTTGATGCACCCTAGAAAAGAAAAGAGTGTAATTCATTTTATTATGCGTTGATTTTATTTGGCTGTTATACTCAAAGGGTAAATGGACGTGCAACTAATGAATTTATGACACAACTAGAAGTAAAATGCACACCTAATAATCAATGAAAATGCAAAGTGTAGAATGAAAAATACGGTATGCCACTACATGAGATGCATAAATATATATTCCTTTCCGAATGCCAATGCAATCCTTCCTATATGAAATCCTAAATACAAATCTCATCCAAGCAATCCAATGCAAGTACCTCCTTAAATCCATATGCAAAAAATGCAACTACTTTGTATTTTTCAATATAAAAGAATGAAAAATGCAATAAAAGTCATTTAAAACTCTCAGTCTCTGCAGCAAGTATAAAACACAATCCCAACAAGAAACCAAGACAAAAAGAATAATGCACTAATGAAAAAAAAAAAGGATAAATGACTAAAACTACTTTCAAAGAAAAATCAATGAAAAATTTGTCTTTGGTCACAAAAGAAACATCCAACAAACAACATCAGAACCTAGGAAGACCCAACCACACTCACAACCCACCCAACAACTTCCCACAACATCAAAATCAACCAAAAGGGAGGATGTATGCGACTGTTTAAAGAAAAGCTGCGTATGTACGCGACTTTTGGCCAAAAAGATGCATGTATACGCAGATTTTTGGCTAAAAATTTCATGTATATGCGAATTTTGGCCAAAAATCCACGTATGTACGTGACTTTTGGCCAAAAAATTGTGTATACAGAGAAGACAGTGGTAAAAAGCAGGCCAAGGTTCAAACCAATAAAGGGGATTGGGGTTTCCACACTCGTGGAAAAAAATGTGGGACGTATTGCTCAAATAATTAGCCTAGTACTAGTGTCAACGGATGGGCATACTATAAAATGTGACACAAAAACGAGGAGAAACAGAGAGCAAGTCAATAATATCAAGCACATTGTGCACCCAAACCCCAAATAAAAATAAGGAACATCCCTAGTATGGTCACCAATTCTATTACAGAGAGAAGCTTCCTATGGCTTGGGGTGTACCATGATAGACAGAGAGACCGCAGAAATGAATCCTTTCTTATATGCAAGAGAAACCAAATATCTAACACTAAGGGATCATGGGTCATACCTTATTCCCAACGGTTGAAGTAGATCCCCGTTGAGCTTTTTCCAATCCTGCTTGCTTTAACAATTCACTCTCAACAACAGTAAACAAGGAAAGCATGCTATATAATATGGTGTTAGATCTACTCTAGCATATATATATTCATCAATGTATAAACAATTAAACATATCCATGGATTAAACATTCATTCAATTGCATATTAAATAGACAGGAAAATATATTTCTATTAATCAAATTAGATATTACACAAGTGACAACTTCTGTCGGCACGTATGCGAACTGAAGAAACCGAGTCCTCCACCTGGGCCTCCACCACCTCAATCCTCCATCTCTCGATAGCAAGCTCACAAGCAAAGGAAAGCTTGGGAAGAACACAAAGTGCTCCAAAGGGACAAAGGGATGTAGACTCAAGTATAAGCAAGCTATGGCAACAATGGACTATAATTTCCTTGCTCTTCCATTCCTCCTCTTCAATGTATCCAAGGGGTTCCTTATATAGCACTCCAAAAGGGTAATGGAGGGTTAAATTCAAGCAATATCGAGTCATATGGAAGGATAAGAGACATGTGGTTTAGACACACATCAAGGAAAACTCCAAAAATATTTGGACTTATGCACACATCCCGATGTGCACGGGTTTGAGGTCAATATCCGTGTATATACGCGAGAAAGGGATTAAAAGTTGCGTACAACAAATAACATGTGTTTTTAGGGATGATCTTGGAAACATCAAAGGTACAATATTGGTCCATGGGGTCTAAAGAGTCTGCAGAGGGACAGGGAAGGACATAAATGTGTGATCAATCATGTGTGGTAAAATCAACTGTAACAGACAAAACAAGAGAAAAATGTTAGTTTGCATGTTGAGATTAAAATTGGCTAAGTGCTAAAACAAAGAAATAGTGAATGTAGATGAGTTCCATAGAGAATCATATATTCAACAGTGAGAAATCATTCTGCAATAGATCAATAGTCAAAATAAAGATATGAAGAAAATATAAGGTCAAGAAGAGATTCGCAAAGAAAATGGACAGGAGTAAAGTTCCGCAAAGGATCGAGATCGAACGACTGAGACTAGTTCTACAAGCAGATCGGTGGTCCGGAAAAAGTGTTGTGGGAAATTCAATGTGGAAATGGAAGTGTGGGTGCAGAACCACTGAAATAAAAAGTTCGAAGTCATGGAAAAGTTTAGTTTCCAACTTCCGCATTCCACGCTACGGAAAAGGAAAGTGCAGAAAGAAAATGACGGAAGGACCGTTGCGGGAGAAAAAAGGAGGAAAGGAAAAAGTCCGAAAAACTGGAAAGTTTAGTTTTCAATTTTCGCATTCCAAAGTGTGGAAAGGAGCTTATAGAAAGGTTGGTCTAGAGAGCGGAAAGGCGGAAAGAAAAAAGACGAAGTCTTAGAAAAGTTGAGTTTGTGATTTCCGCCTTCTATAGTGTGGAAAGGATCTTGCAAAAAGGTTAGTCTAGAAAGTGGAAGGAGGAAAGGAAAGTGCACAAAGGCCAGTGCCCGCATGATAATGAAACCCATAGATGGAAGGTAAAAATCCCAAGTTTTGAGAGAGAAACATGCCTAGCAGCTAGAGATGATGAAGCCTGAAAGAAAGGAAAACCCCCAGCCAAATATGATAATGCCAGCAAGCTTACGAATGGAAGAATCTCAAAGACATGAGAAGATCATAGAGTTTAATTAAGTAATTAATTAGAAATCAGTAATGTAATAGAGATATAATCTAAATGATTAAATAAATTAACAGAGATTTGAAGTGGTGTGAAGGAGAAAAGCATGAAGTCTGTTTGGTAAAGGTGTTATGGTTTGAATAGAGATACGAAGAGTCACAATGTTGAAAGGGTGTGTGTATGGTTTGAAGAGATGATTGAAGGATATATAAACAGAATATCAAATGGTAAGGAAAGTGTCTCTGTTATCCAGATCTATGTATCCAAAGCATAAGAACAGGGACAAAAGAAGAGTAACAAGAGACATCGTTTTTAAAGAAGATCTGGAAGTCTAATAAAAATACATTCAAGGGTGGAGGGGTGGTGCTAGAGAAGGCTACATGCCTGTAAGGAGGTCTTAGCCTCCTTCTAGTAGTGGCTGGAGAATCAAGGTATTGGTGTATCCTTGTCTGTAGGTGTAGATAGAAACCAGGGTGTGGGTGCATCCTTCAGTAGTGGCTGAGAAACTTGGGGATTGTGGTCTCCAGCAAATGGGTGCTTCCAAATAACTATTGTATACTATAAAAACAAAGTTTTGCAGATAATAGAAACATGTTGGTGGTTTACCTTATTGGGTTCCACGTTAAAACATCGTGTCCAAATTTTTTCTTACATTTGCTAAAATAAAAGAAATTGTGTTTAAATTTCTATCACTGATTCACACCCCCCCCCCTCTGAGTGACAAGACCTGATCCATGATAGCTTGTATGAGCTGGGTGGTTGGGATATTAAATTTATTTTTAAGTAGTTGAATTGTGTTCTCTTTCTCATTTAGAATCTTATGAGTTGCTACTCCTTTATCAGCTTCATTATTAGCAACCAATAAATCACCTTGAAGCTTCTTAAATTGTTGCTGAAGAGATTTATTTTCAACCCTTTCTTGTCTCATCTAGTTCTCAAATTATTCTTGGAATATTGCAATCTAGACACCTTTAAAGTGGCCTTGAGTAGGTCACTATATATCACTTCCCCAGTTTTTTTGTGGAGATTAATCATGTCAGGTATAGGAATGTTTTCTAGATTCATCCTCATCTCAATAACTCTGTTATTGGTTTCTATTGCTAAGTTCAGAGTGTTCTGAACATGATCTCTAACAGTAACCAAATCCACATATTTACTGGATATTTTTCTGACATCGACATATAATTTAAGAGATTCATCTATTGATACCTCTTTATCCTCCCTGTATTTATTAAGTAGTTCAGGTCTGGTTTTGAATTGAGAGTTAGAATCCTTGGGTGTCTCTGAGAAGACATATTATTTGATTTCAAAGCTTGGTCCTTTGACTTTCATCTGCTTTTTTTTTCCTTTATCTTCTGCTACCTGTATCATATGGCTTACCTCTTCAACCTTCTATTTCTTTGGAGTTTTAGGAGTGTCTTCTTCTTCTGTATCCACAGCATTAGAAAAATATCTTTTATTAGTCCTTTCAGAGTGACTTGCAATAGGAGATATCCTTTCTGCAATTGGAACAACATCCATAGGATCAGTCTATGTGACACAAGCATATTTCATTAGAGAAGTAGATCCCTACTGCATATCCTCATCATTCTGTGTCACCTGAGGATAATCCATCAAGTTGGCACTCTTGGCCAAGCCTTGAACTTCTTGATGCTCAAATGGTTTTTTTATTGACTTGTATTCTTATTAATATGACACGGTGAGGATCATAGTTTACAGCCGCAATAGTCTGAAACCTCATCTCCTTCATTAAATTCTACACTACAAGCAAATCATATTTAATTTTTATAATGAATGAGCCAACTACCCATGGAAATTTGATTTCATATGACTTTTTTAAATGGATAAAGTGCTCATTCTCAACAATGAGATTCTACCTAATCTGTTCTAAGGAAAATATCCTGGGATTTAAGAAAGCAGTTAAACTATAAGGTTGATGGACAAATCCATACACTCTCATTACAGTGCCCTCTTCCATTAAGAACCAATCTCCAATTCTTTTCTCAAGTGAAAATTGCAACATTTATTTCATAAGAGGTAGTACCCTAGGCAACTTCTATTGGAAAAAAACCTTATATACCTCATAAATAAGAAAGTTCATATATTTGCCAAAATTTCTGCTCATTTCATCAGTGAGAACCATCTTTGGAAATTGTGGGTTCTCCTCATTTAAGAATAAGAATATTTTTACCAAATAGGACTAAAATCTGAAAAATATGGTGTTGTGGAAGTTCATTAATTGTGAGTGAAAATATCATCTAAGAACTCATCACATTTAAGGCAGCAAGAATCACTCGACTCAATTGGATCAACTTGACCAGTATTGATTTTAAACAACAGACTCATTAGGGACTCGGTGACATACATGTCAATGTCTAGACCTAGAAACTGACTCATAAGGGAAATAACAGACTAAGTTTCCTTATTAAATAGACTTGAATCTACAGGAAAATCTTGGTTTTGCAAGGATATATTTGGTTCGAAACTGGTGTTAAAGAAGGCTTGTTTTTGCTCCATAGTAGCCTCTATGAATAATTGAATTAGACTTTCTTCACTAAAATCTTTATACAACTAGGTGAAATTAGTAGGAACAACAAATGTATCTTGGACTATTATTGGACTTATAGGAAAAAGGATTTTGGACTTAGCCATGCCCATAATTACCCTCTAAGAAGAGGAATAATTACAGGCGCACCAGTCAATAAATTCGAGAAAGTTTATCCTCATTACATAAAAACTGGAAGTAAGACTGAAAGACTCCATGGACCTCTGTTCCTTGGTCTTTAAGGACTTTTAATTTTTTTTTCAACAGGCCTACTTAACTAATGGATAGTATTGTGTCAAAAACCAAACAATCCTTATCTTTAAAAAACTCTTCTATTTTCTGGTATTCCAATGTTTGAGTCTCCATTCCCTCTATACTGTCCATTTTAAAGCTTTTAGTAAGTGGAAAAGGACCTACCTAGTTACTAGAGCCTCCATTTTAAATAGCTTTTTTGAGCCTCCATTTTAAATATCTTTTTTGAGCCTTCATTTTAAATAGATTTTTTGAGCCTCCATTCCCTTTATACTGTCCATTTTAAATAGCTTTAGGTAAGAGGAAAATGACCTACCTAGTTACTTAACAAGTGGAAAAGAGATTCGTCTGAGTTGGCTTCTTCAGCACAGTCCTGAGCTCTCACTTTCAAATTCATAAATAGAAAAATAGTACATATCCACGTGCTTTTGCTTTTATATTATTTTATTCCCTTATTGGCCATGCATCTTGTTAAGTTGAATCTTTTCCTGTCCATATATATAGTGTCCTTCATTCTGAGCCATTTTTCCTGATCACCATTTAACCATGTTATCTCATTCCCGCTGTATCATCCATCATTATCTATCCTGTAACTTTCAGCAGCGGAACTAATCATAACCATAGATCAACCTTTGATTCACTTCCCACCATAGATATATTTCTTATTTTAACATCACCTTTTTACATCATAACTTAAATGCACTTTGATTCAGTGAGTTAACACTTGAACATTGATATTATCCTTTGTAAATCCCATAGTCGATCAATTTTCCCTTTTAATTTTCCGCTCATATTTGGTTTTCAAAAAAGTGTGCATCTTCTCCCAACAGAGTGATTCTCCATCATAGATATGAACCTTCATTGATATCAACCTTTCATTTGTGCTCCCCTTTAATCAATTCCATTGAGGCTCCCTTCAATTTCGTTTGTGCATCTTGATTCAACGGAATAATCCTAAACCGTAGATCTCTCTTCAATCAAATATGCACTGTTGATCGTGTGGTCCCCTTAACGAATTCCACTAGATCAAAAATTCTCTTTACCCGTGCACCTTTCATCAACTAAATAAATATGAGCTCTTGATCTTAATCGAGCATCCATATCGATTATTGAAATATGTACCCTGTACCACTTTCCATTGATTTCAAAATTTATTTCCTCCATGCATGTTCACCCAGCGAAATGAATGCCAATCATCGATCATTCCTCTACCCAAATATCTGCCGTTGATTGGTGTCAGATTTAACTTTTTCCATTGTTTGGAAAAGTTAATCCTTCTATGCATGTGCCATCGACAGAATCTTTCCTGGTCATAGATTTGCTTTCCCTATTTCGTCTAACTGTAGATCTATGATTCCTTTTAACCCATTCTGATGGAGACCAAATTTATTCCTACCTTGAAACTCTTTCCAGTGGATTCATCTATAACCATAGATCATCTCCACTGCATATCTACACCATCAAATCCTTCCATGAGATAACATGGGGGCGAATTTTTCAATTGAAACTTATTTCTAGGTTAAGTTAGGATTTTTCTTCGAATACATAATTTCCAACTGAGAAATAAGCCCCTTTCATTATTTTCAAGTCCCTTCCTACATATCTTCAGGTCACATGATAAAACTTTTAGCTCTTACCTTATATTTTCTCAGGATTTCCCCCTTCCCAACTGCTAACCAGAAATGGTGCTAACAGATCTGTGCCAAATAATGTACCTTCTTTTTAAAGAAGCCACACTTTCTAAACTTAGGATATTGTTGATGTTCTCTAAGTATTTGCAACACTTAAGTGGTTTTTTTGTTCTCTTAGCTAGTGAGACAAGGAATTTACAAGAAAGAATGAAACGTAATGGTAAAGAGAATAGAAACACTGAATCTGAACCTAAAGATGAGTTTGTTCCATTAGATGAAGCCTCGGGCTCTAGGAAGGACAAACATCAAAGGTATAACAAAGGAAATTGATCTTACCGTAAGAAAGGAAACCATACATAGAAGTATTGATGATGAAGAAGACCATTGATCAGATGGAAACACTCCTTGAGAAACACAATATTTCCCTCCCTGAAGGAACAAGGAATACTGAATCTAGAGAAAAGACTGAATATCATGATGAGAGATTCCATGCACTGAAGGCCAGTTGTTCAAAATCACATGCCTTCCTCATTTATTCGAGAGCCTCTAATCATATGGTTGCATCTAGAGAATCATTCTCTTCATTACAATGTACTGATGGCCCAAGTATTCACATGGGTGATGACACTCAAGTTCAAGTTGAAGGAAAGGGTTCCATCAAGTTAAATCATGGAGTGTTCAAAGATGTACTTTATGTGCCCTATGTAGCTATAAATTTGTCCCACCAAAGCGAGTGGTATTTTGTCTTGACTCAGTGGAGATCTCATATATCTCAACTAGGAAGATTATAGTGAAGGGTGTTGCAAACCATGCCTCCAAGGCATATGAATTCTCACACTTTCTTCCATACTTAGATCTAGTAGAGTCTCAACTACCATTTGAAAGGGGAGCTAAAACCATTCTATCTAATCCTTTTACATATGATAATGTTTCCATTATTGTTTCAGAATCAAAATCTGAAGCAAAGAACCTAATTGAATCAGTTGTTGAAATTGAAGATGAAGTTCATAATGATCCAAATGCAAATCCAGTCCCTACTCCCAATCCTAGGCCTAAATGGGCACAAAAGGTTATTGAGGTAGCTAGGAACATGACTGGAGAGCCATATGACAAGAGGAGAACAATATCTCATTTTTCAAAAAGAGAACCTTGCACTAGGCCAAGAAAATTCACTTCCTTCAGAGAGGTGCAACAAGCTCCCAGAGAGATCCTACATGATTGTAAGGACTGATCAACAATATTGCTCGATGAAGAACAAATTGGATCATGTCACTCTTCCTCTAGAAAGAAGAGACAAAGGCAACATTCCTTCTCATGTCTATCATCAAATTGGAATAAAATGTAGAGGTTCACATGCACAGTACCAGGATACTAGTGCACACAAGGACCATCATACTGCTTCACTTCACCACAAAGATGTAGGTTGCAAAAATATTTCACAATTTTTTCTTCAAGAAGAAATTTTCTCTTGANTTTTCTTGCTTATTTTGAGGGTGGGGGGGGGGGTTCCCATGAGGTTTCCCCATCTCCTCAGTTTTATTAATCAATTATTACCTTTTGCATTTATATTGTATGGGTGACCTTTGGTCTTAGTTTCCAGGCCCTAGGTTTTCCAAAGTCAGGATTAAGGGGGGTGTTGGTATTATTATTAATCCTCCCTTTGATGACATAGTCTAATTGTCTATTTTCCTATCTTAGGAGGTATTCATCACTCCACTATTACATGGGGGACACACCTAGGGGACATATACCACTTATTGCACTTGATTGCATGAGTTTAGGTGCCTTTGGGACCAATCCCTATAATTTAGAAACCCACTCTGAGTGCCACCAATAGTCTCCTTTAGTTGACCTTGGTAGGTAATCAATCATGTTTAGTTATTCTCCAGTTACTATCAATTAGATCACAATAAGTTAGCCTAGCACTGATTTGCATGATTGAAGGGAGTGTGGGCACCTTTTCTCACCTACCCTCATCAATTAACTGATTGTAGACTAAGTTAGTTATCTAGAGTTTCATTAGTGAGATCTAGTGGTGATTTTACCACACCGAGTTAGATCTGGAATCAATTTGATTTTGTAGATTCAAATCCTATCTCAGGCATTCGAATTCTCCTATATGTACAACCAATGTATTCCATATTATTTACTGATTCATGAATATAATCATATTATTCTAATTTTTCCTCTATGTGTGTACAAATTTTCCATGAGTAATTGATTAGTCTATTCTAAATTCCTCTCTCTCTTCTGTAGTCTTCTCTTCTTGTTTGAATTCATGCAGGATGATGATCCTATGCTTCATTGAATTTAACAAATAGTTGTTTAGATTAAAATTAGTATATAAGTACATGTTTATCCCGCATTCATGGGGAGTAATATTTGTTTACATTAGACTTAGTATATAAGTACGTGTTGATACCAATGAAGGAATCCATGGTTTATATGTATTAAGCTTTATCAAAGGAGGTTTCCCCCTCGAAGTGTCCTACGATCAATAAATTCCTTCTATGTTCTGCTATTTATGTTATATCGTGCATTTTCAATATTTATTGCATGAGGTTTCTCTCATTTGGTTTCAAAGCATTTCTTGGGATTGCTAGGTCGAATTTCTTCCAAATTTTTTTCGTAGTGGCTTCCTGGCATTGTAATTATTGCAACAATTTTTCTTCTTTGCATATGTATTGTTCATTTCAACTGCAAGTCCGTGTCGAGGAATTACCCCTATATTCTTAATTGTAGGAAGTAACTGAGCATATCCCTAAAAATCATTGTGAGGAGTGCCATAGGAACCCCGAAGTATCTATTCACTAAGAGGACCTTCCAGCAAAAAGGGAAACATACCCTACTTGATTGACTAGTTCCCACCTGTGAGGTAAACCAAGAGTTGTCATTTGTGGCAAAGCAATTATCATTTTTACTTGAGTCGTGGAGTGAGGGGTGCTTCCCCAATACAAAATATGTTAGAAAACATTGGTGGCCAAGTGAATCCCCTAAATATTTAGGAATTCAACCTTTACACGGGGTTCATATCTATTGCTAGTTGATAAATATTAGTTTGCTTATCAATTTCTATTTTTTCACCAATATTCCTTTCTTTAGATTTGTTTCCCTTGAAAATTTACTAGAACCCATGCAATTCCATTCTTCATATTTCCTTCCTTGAGGACCCTATCCCAAATTCCACTTTTCAAAGCCAAAAATCCCACATTTGTCTAATTTTAGGGTTTTCCATAACTTCTTCGATTCTCACCCAATCGCCTTCAAATTTTTTCATGGTGTTCTATTTCCTATTTCCTCATTGAAAATTTTTCCCAATCTTTCACCCCGCTTCTAAAATCTCCATTTGATGCTTTCTTGTCTCTCAGAAAGTGTCCAAAACCTAGTCAAACCCCAATTACTCATCAGAGTTTTTCCCAACTCCAAATTTTCCTTTTCTAAAAGAATTTATGTTTTTTTTTTTACCCATTGCACCCCCTGGTAAAAAAAAATCGAAAAAAATTCATGGTTATAATTGTCACCTATGCAAGTGCAAACAAAAAATTGGAAGACGAACTTTCTACCCTTAAGACCAAACTCCAAGATCTGGATGAAAAAATTCTCGGCCTCCATATTCAACATTCATGAATAATAGATGACAACCTAAGTCTTCTCAGAGACATTGGGTTCTCTTCTTCTAACAATTTTTGTGGGCTGAATATCGGTTTTCCTCACTTCAATGGTGATGATATGAATGGATGGATATATAGGGAAAAACAATATTTCGATCTGCATAAAACTTTTGATGTCAATAAATTCCCACTTGCATCCTTTCATTTGGAACATGAAGCTCTTGAATGGTTCTGTTGGTACATTAAGTATCATGACGAGCCAAAATGGACAAATTTTTGCCAACTCCTTTTGCAACGATTTGGCCCTGGTGCTTTTGATGACTTCACAGGAACACTCACTAAAATTCACTAAACTGGCACTATGAGAGAGTATCAAACATAATTTGAGAAAATGGCCAATCACATAGAAGGATTGTCTTATGCATTCTACAGGATTTATTTTATCGGTGCTCTAAAGGATGTAATCCAATCTAGGGTTAAAATGTTTTGTCCCAACACAATGATGGAAGCCCTAGGGTTGGCTAAGTTGGAAGAGGATGAAAGTTCCTAATCCATTCATGTGAGTGCATTGGGAAAGGGAAGTGGGCCACCTATTGATTCAATTCGACCATGAAGCCTAATTATTCTATAAAATAATTATAGCACATCACTATCGATACTTTTCGTCATTTTAATTTTGTTGAGAGATGTCCCTGAATTGATCTTTGGGTGATGTAACCCTTAGTAGTTATGTTGCAGCCTTGTTCATGAAGTTGGTGAAACCATAAATGGTGTGTTTTGGCAAGTATTGAAGTCATATTCCAGCCAATTTGAGTCTCCTTGTAGATCTTGGAAGTCTCCCATTCGAATCTTGAAGTTCCTGCTAGTTTTTTCTTCCATTCTCAAATTTGGAGTTGGATTCATGAATAGGGATTAGTGTCCTTAAGACATTATTTAACATGTTTCATGTGAACCTATCAGATCAATAGGTTCCCCAATTCTTGAAGAAGACTAAGGGTTTGAATCTCCATGTGTTTCAGTGATGGTGGCTTCCTGATGCAATGTATGGATGTATTTTTCTAAAGAATTTACTATAAGCCTTGTTTGAGAGTTAGCTTGAATTCCCATGTCTTTTATTGATGTAAATAACACTTTTTTCAAATTTAATGACAATATGAAACAAAATGAATGAGTTTGGTATGCTTTAATTTAACCTTGTCTAGGTTTGCACCTAGAATTGACTAGTTTTACTGTATTGTGCATAAGTCGACCTCATTGTCACTAATTTAAGTAATTCTTGTTCTGAAATGTCCTTAACATACTCATATAAGTTTCCAATTCTTAAAGCATAGAATTTGTATCCCCCTTCACATGTTTTGGAAGGCTAGAAGACAAACCCAATGAGCTATTATGAGAGTTAGTTTTCCTAATGTAACCCCCAAAATATTTATAGAATTTTTCTGAGCTGTACAAAACTGATAATAATTATATATACATACATATAATATTTGTAAAGGTATCATAATCCCATATCATCACCACTGGTTGATTATAAACTGTATTGTAAGGGCTTTAGTAGGCATATGTTGGGACTCCCAAGAGCCTAAAAGCATACTTGATCCTGGATTATGTTTGAAAACTAAAAGGACCCAACACATTTTTTTCAGGAGCCTTAATATTCATTACCCTTCCCTTTCCTTGTTGATCTTACTGAATACCCATTATGTTCACAGGCTTCAACTTGTAATTTTCCCTGCCTATTAGCTAGTTTGTTGAAAATTGGTGTAATAGAGTGAGTGAACCCTTGAATTTGATTTTAGTTCATTATGCCCACCTTCCCAAAAATACCAAACTACTAGGAAATAAGGGATTATTTTCACTTAAAACAGGTTGAACTAATAACGAGCAAGGAAGTGTAAAGTGCAACAAACAATGAGGTGATCATCAAGAGTAGAAGGAACCCATTGCTAGCTCAACCAATAAACCTGCAAAGGGAAGTACATGTCCCTAAAGGACCTTTCTATATTAGTGAACAACTCAAGAGAACAATACAACCCCTTGAGGAAGTTACTAGCTCAGTCAACAACCCAAGAGAGAAGGGTGCACCCTTCTAGCTTGTTGATGCTCTGTTTATCAATAATTTTGGGTAGTTATTTCCTAACTACAATGAATTGTTTATCATTATTTCTCAAAAATTAGTTAGAATCCCATATTTGGAGTTATTTGGAATTAATAAGTTAGGGAATTATCATATAATATTAGTTTCTAGTCTTGAGTGATGTGCATACATAGACTAGGATTTTGGACTTGAAGACTTTGTAAGGCCATAAAGAGGCCTCTTTGGTTCATTATTGAACTAAGATATTTTTCAGCTAATCTTTTCCAAATAAGGGGTTCTAAAGTATTATCTTTTATCTTAGGATAGCCATAAATTCATTTTTTTTTGCTTTTGTCTATTGGATCAATTTATGGATTGTGTTGTGCATATTTTCTCTAGTCCTTATTACATATTTTAGTTTCTAATCATAAGGATATGGTTGAAGGGGCTATGGATTATGCTTGATAGTATGAAGGTGAAAACTATGGTATGGTTTATATTATTATCCATTTTAAAAATAATGTGCATGCACAATAGAATGTGTGTGTATTAATAGTTCTAATCCATTATAGAATATGTGCATGTTATTAATACCCATGCATTCTATAATGCATGTGTGTTCCTACTATATATAAACAACATTGAAAAACAAAACACCACCTTAGTCTCTCTAAAAATATCAATATTGTTTGTAGGTTAACATACATCTTATGTGAAAACCTAATTTTAGAAATTATTTTATGTTTTTTGAGTGATTGGACAGAAAATACTACCAATTTCTTATTGTTTGTGAACATGGGGAGAAATATAGTTAATTTAAAACCTTTGATGAAAGAGAAACTTAGTGAAAAGTTCAATAAATGAAGATAAAATGCAAGGGTAGGTATGGTAAAACTTAGGATTTCAATTAAGTCCAATAAAAAAATATAACACAATAGATGCCATTATTGTTTCTCATCTACCACCATAAGAAATGCACAATATTTTAATAGAGTCCAGTCCAATTCCATATAGGGAACCTGTAATGACTGCTTCATCAAGACAAGTTGTTGATGAACAAATATTGACATTTATTAGATGTAATTGTATTGAGGATGGAATTAGAGAGGAAATTGGTCTAGATTCTTCCAGTTAAGAATTTATTATGGTGCAACCTCTTGTTGAATAGTTATAATTTCCTCAAGAAATCCATAAGCATGTCCACTTTCCTACCAAAAATTACCCACAAGATATTGAAGGGGTAAAAATCATATATTTATGCCACAATTTAAGAGACAAATAGTGGCATAATACAAACCTCCATCATCCTTACCTAGACAAACAATGTGAACCAAAGGAATCATAAACACATTCAAGTGGATGAAAGTGGTCTAGCAACCATTAAAGGAAATCTATCTAACTAATCTATTCATTATCAATCATACATAATTATCAAAGAATATTTAAAAAAAATTGATGCATTTGAATGGTATTTATTTATATTTTTGTTAAAATATAGGAGTTTGATTGTTGTTAGGAAAATTTTAGGAATTATATTAAAAGTTATAAAACGAATGATCATATTCTTTAAATCCTTGTGTATGTTTTTCATATAATTTGTAATAAAACTCATTTTAAGACGTAACTCAAGTAATTCTTCTAACATGATTATCACTTATTTCACATTTCCTAACTCCCCTAACTATGGCTTATGATTCTCCATATATTAATAATAAATATCATTACTTCGGAAGATACTACATGTTCGTCTTTGGATTACATTGTGTGTAATGTTGCTTTATAACAATACTATAAGTATTGTTGATGTTTGAGCAAAATCGAAGAAGCTTGAACTTTAAAACTTTTATCGATCAATTTCAGCACATATGAATATCATAAATCAACCCCATGAATATATCAGGCACATATGAATCTCATAAATATATCATCCAGATATAAATTTCATAAATATATCATCCATATAAATCAATCAACCATGAGAGACAAGATATACCTTGGGAAAACCCTCCAAACAAGGAGGATGAAAAACCCAACAATTATTTGAGTATGATAGATAGATTTGTAAAGAATGGTTTACAACACATAAGAATATTTCCCAATAAGATATATCACCTCGGCAATAGAGAAGAGAGATCCAATGTAACCCTGCAAAAACAACGGTATGCAAATATGTATTGAACTTGCCATATGCCTTGCATATTAATAACAAGGAAAAAAAACCCAGTGTGCAAAAGATAGTGCATAGGAGGCTCAATAAACATATTGAGAGCACCACATAGTGCATTCACAAGGATGAGATAACTATAAATCCCTCCATGCAAACATTAACGCCCTTCCTTTCCTCAATTATATTTAACTGAATTTTCACTGTCTTGAACTGGAAGTGAACTGACTTGAACTGAATGTTCACTGTCTTGATCTCAAAGTGAACTGACTTGAACTGAATGTTAACTAACTTCAATTGAATTTTAACTGACTTGAACTGAATGTTAACTTGCTTGAACTGAATGTTAACTTACTTGAACTGAATGTTAACTAACCTGAACTAAATGTTAACTTTACTTGAACTGAATGTTAACTTACTTGAACTGAATGTTAAATTACTTGAACTAAATGTTAGATGAATTGAACTAAATGTTAATTGACTTGAACTAAATGTTAACTTACTTGAACTAAATGTTAACTGACTTGAACTTAATGTTAACTTTACTTGTACTGGATGTTAACTGACTTGAGTTGAATGTTAACTTTACTCGAATTTTAACTAACTTGAATTGAACTCAATCTTTAACGGACTATTGATCACTTAGTTAACAAGCTAACTTAAGTTTGTTCAGTGCTTCACTTTTAGTGCCATCCATGCACAATTTCTATTATTAACTTTTGCATGGATCTCTTTAGTTAATTGAAGCATATTGATTGATGAACATTAAACTCTTCTTTACTTAACTAATTACATTCATTAATAATTCAATTGATGCTTTAACTAAGGCATTTATTGAGGCATTCATATTTTACTGAAGCTTTATAACTTGAGTTCACTCAGACATTTTCATGGGAAATTTGAATTCTCTTTCTCTATGCTTTATCTCATTATCATTAAATAATTATGCATGGTCCATATGTGTATTATTTATCCATCTTAGCATACCATACTCAGAAGAATTATTCCATACATACTGATGATCATATATATTACCCCATACAATATAGTCATATGCTAAAGCAATTCACTCTAGGGGTAGCTAAGACCTAAAGGAGACTTATAGCACTCAGTAACCATGATTAGAAATATATCACATAGTATAACCACCTAAACAAATGGAGGTCCATATTCTTCATACAACACAAGACTTCAATCTTTCTACACCACAACATCATCTCCACAATTGGATATGCATTCTCATAGGGTACCTTCTATGAGAATACTTAACTTGATATTACTCACAAGTCTAGGCTTGATATTACTCACAAGAATCGTCTTGATATTAATCACAAGATTTGCAATACAACATGACCACCTCAATCATATAATGATACATAGGACTTGATACAACACAATATCCTGACTTGTTACCACACGAGTCTTGGAGAATGATTCCTAATGTTGTTCAATCAACAATCCCTCTCAGCGAGGGAGACATTATCTACCTTACCAATAATTTCCTGCCATACCAAACTTACCTCATAAGTATCTCAACTTCATCATTGATAGTGGCTTGTCCACAAATTTGCAATCTGGTCATCAATAGATATGTACTAAATTTTCATTTTACATGACCATGAATTTGATGAAGTAAAACTTCATCTCAATGTGTTCTATCATAACACATAGGTTTTTTAAGAAAGCTTGACTATTAACACCTAATAATTGTAGGCTTCAAGTATTTCACCCTAGTAAGTAGCATCCCAAGCTACACTACTCCTCAATGGGTAGTACTATCTGCAAAATACTTTTATCTTATGTAGTACTATATTTAATACACATAGCTAATCCCAAGCTATATAAAAGGTTTACTATGTATCAAAATATAATGAAGAACCTATTCTAATGTACCTCATAGGTATTCAAACGTATGCTTATCCACAACCATAAAATTACAACAGGATTTCTAGGTACTTTAAGAGACCAAAAGACTACTTATTCAAAGTAGCATCATCTGGATCTGATACAGAATGTAGTTTCTTGAAACTAGAAACTATGAATTTAATATCCATCATAAAAAACACATTGTCTGTGTAATTATCATGCAGAAAGAAAATCTTTTCTTTTCTTTCAATTTTCAATATTTGTTGAATTCAAGAATCTTCTACCATATGGAGAAGTTCTTAGTGAGCTTTCCATTCTCTGTGATGTTCTTCAAGGCCTAGTCTGTTTCATGGTGATTTCATATCATAGTACCCCACATAGGCAACTACATGCCTATCTAACCTCTCCAAGAGGTGTTAACTATTCTGTGATAGTTCATACTATAACTCTTCTTGAGTATCCAATGGTTTCCGAGACTTTGACCATGTCTCTGCTCAAGTGGATTTTCTCCACAAGATATCGCATTCCTTGGCTTCCTAAGTCATGCATCATGACTAACTAGTTTAGGGACTTCTAACAACTGCTTCTTGTGAAGATACATCAATACTCCCTTCTCAACTAGAGGAGTTTTTTGTATTATACCAAGCTTGTTCCAGACATAGGATTAGTAAATATGCTAAAAATACTACTCATCCGTGGATATGTACAGGAGTCACACAATTCTTTTCTCCACCATGTCTTGGATATAAATGGGTAGGAAACTTGTAAAGCTTTACTTCCTTATAGTATGTTCTATCTGTAGCAATATCTTTGATGTGATATTTCTCGATCATTGTAGTAGTTAGAGTCCATATGTCTGTAAAAAGTACTTTCACTAACAAAGACATGTCTGAATCCACATACACATGTACCAAGTAGGTAACACAACACATGGTTTGTTGTACATGTCTATGTACTGACTATAAAGTATATAACTAATCATGGGACTTGTATAGATATATCTAACATCTATGAGATCCTACAACTATGAACAATAATCATATTTATCTTTATGTGTGTGATCGTGGATTTATAATCCATTGTTCTTGAATCCTTTCATGAACTCTATTGAACATTTTCTCAACAAAAGAAAATATTATCTAATGATTGTTACACCTCTAAACTTAAGAATCATCCAAGATTATTGCATATATATTCCTTCTGAATATGAGTACCATACATAGTTTCTACATAGCAAGACGTTAATTTAACTAGTTCCACTGGTTTTTCCAAGAGCTACCAAATCTAGCTTCTCCCTCTCAACGTCTAGGATGTCGAAATAATAAATTTGATTCCTCCATCATGGAGACTCATGCTCCTCTATATCTAACACATATATGAATATAATAAAAATAAATACATTAACTTGGTCAGGGCATAATGTAATCACATGAAAACTTTCAACATACTGGCAATGGTTCACACCGTTATGTACATAGACTAAATCAATGTTTTGAAATAACCCCATTCATATCTAATGTGATGTTTTGAAACCCTATATCAGTCCTAGATCAATTCAAAAATTTATATTTTATGAAGGAAATATTCAGCCCTATATTCATATCTCATGAAGCAAGAATGAAGCCCTCTATCTGGTATATTATGACCAATAATGCAGTCCTATATTAACAACTCATGAAGCAAGTGTGTAACCCTCTATATCATGTCTTATGAAGGAAATTTTAAGATTTATATCAGTCCTATATAAGTATATATCATTTTTACATAAGAATTATATCAGTCTATATTCTATCACATAATATGGACTCGCGAGATCGACAATATGCTAATAAAAACATAAAACAATGTATATGCTCAACACAATTCTGATTTCTAGGAATACATATCTATACATGATAGTCATGAAACATATTTAAAAACCTTTATCTCTGATTTGTAACAACATATAAAAATATAAATATAAATTACTTAACGTTTATTGATTTATGTGGGCTCCCTCTTGATCTTCGCACCCTTGCGACAAATACCAGAGTCCTTCTTTATTCACTTGAATGGAAGAGAATATTTGAAGTGAAAGGATTTATCCTTTTATTAATTCTTGTTGTGAGGACAATATTCTCCTATTTAGTATACACAACCTTGATTTGGATGAGCCCCTCTTCTTGAATCAAGGCCTTCTTCTTGAAAATATTGGTTTGTGTGTCAAACCACCCCCTTGTGGTCTTCAACGAAATAATAATGGACATGAGATAGTCCTTAACTGAATAAAATATGATATGCTTTTCCTTTGGTTGATTCTTCTTGAATTTTATTCTCCCTTCATTGGTGGTAGGATCCTCTACCACATTGGTCATGAATGAATCAAGATCACGCTCTTTAAGACTATTCAAACTCTCTCTTTCCATGTGTTGAAGTTTGATGTGCCTTCAAGTCAGTGTTTCGGACGAACAGAGATTGATGTCATGGCTTAAATATTTTTTTCAACACTTCAATATCTATGTAGGTGTTATACCAAAATCTTGTCACCCTCATGTTATGAGATATGTATTCCCTTGACTACTCCAATCCCTCAAAGTTTTCCCTAGAGAATTGAAGGTTCAAATTAACCCCCTACAATTTTTCCTTGTGTTGAGCTAGTAACGCTTCTCTCACATTGACAAAAAGCATTACCCAAGTTAGCACCACTCCTGATACATGAGAAAAGAGAGGTGCCACCATTCTTTCCCTTACTGCAAGAAGCAGTGCCCCCTTAGCACCACCTGTTTTCTTCATTGGAGGAGCGGTGCTCACGTTTTCAAGGAAAAAAAAGAAGCTTCGAGAGGATTCTCAAAGCTGACCTCCATGGAGCCTCATCTCTATGGTTTAAGACCAGCTGGAGCTCGAGATCCTCCCTTTTAGGATCTAATATCCACCTCACCCATGAGATCCTCAACCATACCTATCCTCCCATGCCTTTAAATACTGGCTCACCCCCCATGGGAAAAAGGAGGAAGAATTGTGTTTCATACCCAAACTCTGTCAAAATCATCCTTGAGTCTTTGGAGTCAAGGTGAAGTTCGAGGCAAGGAGCCATTGGAAGGAACTCTCAACACCAAGGCATGAAGTTTGTAGTCTCTCCAATAATTTATAATAAAAAATTCCTTTTCTTTCCCATATATGTTGTTTCATTTATATATATTGCTTGCTTCCTTGGTCATGAGCATAGATCTAGTTGATTATATTGTATGCTATCATGTTTCTCTTGTTGTTTTCCATCTTTTACAGGTTCTTCTGTGGGGGTAGTGAGGATAACCTTTGAGAGAAGTATAATGACATTCCATTTAGTTGATTAACCATATCTAGGGGAAGTTTAGCATTTGGTGTTTGTGATTTGTTCTAGACCTGAACCATTCAAATCTAGGGAACCCGCTCTTGTCCACAGGAGGTGTGTATTTTCGGCTAACAAAATTGGTGACTCCACTGGGGATCTACTTCGAATTCTGAATCATTGGTAAGTTGAAACCTCCACCTTCATTTTCAATTTCTAGATCTATTTTTCCATTCATCGATCTGTAGATCTGCTTTGAATTTGATTTTTTTGCCTCTACCTGCCTTTGGATCTTCATATTTTTGGTTCAATAGGTTTTTTGGTGATTGTTTGGGTTCATTTTTCAGTCTATAGCTTCCTTTTCTGTTGCTTTTTTATTTTTCAATTGCCATCTTGGGCATCGCTCTTGAGCTGTGTTATAAGTGCGGTTCTGGATCTGTCATCGCTCTTCCTCTGTGTTAAAGAAGTGGTGCCACCGCCCTTTATCTGTGTCCAAGAAGCGGTGTTGGACCTAGTAACGCCCTGGTGTTAACCTGCTGTAAGCGGTGCCACCACTCTGTTCCTGTGTGCAAGAAGCGATGCTTAGGTTGGTAATGCCCTGTTCAACACCTGTAGAAGCGGTGCTAGGTATTCTTCTTAGCCCTATTTGGTGTCTGATTCTTAAATGCTTGTTATTAGTATTTGGATCCATGCTTCAGATAGTTACAATTTTTTTTGAACTCTGTGTTGAAAAGTCAACAAGAAACATGTGTCTAATTTCCTTTTCCCTTAATTAAATTAGACAATAACTATTAGTCTATTATCTCGTTCATAACTGAGTGATTTGGAATTGTAACAGAATTGTAAGTGTAGTTAAGTGAGTTAAGTTTAGTTGTATTAGTGTGAGTTCAGTGAATTAGTTAATTCACTAAACTCACAAGTTAACTCGCATACAACTGAAGACTTGCCACCGGTAACTATATGCATTCCAATGGACACCAGTTGAGATCATAGGTGAAAGGGACAGTTGACTATCAATTGTGATTTGTTCACACATGCAGTGAATATGCTTATGAGCATGAGAAAACGCAGCAATCAACAGAGTTTCAATTGGATTCGATTCAATTGGGGAGAATTGATATCTCAAAGGTTGCGCAGAGGATTTTGCGCATTAGAGGTTGCGCAGAGGAGTTTGCGCATCAGCGTTTGCGCAGAGGAGGCAGGCTGTCTGAACACAGGGAATTGGTGCATGATTAGCTAATTCGTGTATGACAGGGTGAGACTTTCGTATTGTACTGAGAGCTCTTGGATTAGAGTTTTGTATGAGATTGTTTCATGATTCATGATATACATATATATGATAGTGGGGTTTTGAGCTTTAAGCTTTCCCTGGAAAACATTGTGTTGTGTATTATTGATATTTCACTCTGTGCATTGTTATGTCAATCGTGGTTTAATTGTTTCCGCAATAATTAGAGTAGAATCGATTCTGTATTTAGCAAAGGAAAATTTGTTAGATCAGGAGAATCGCAGGAATACATTAATCTGTATCGAAATTTCTACATGGTATCAGAGCCACAGAGGCCACGGACCTGAGTTTTGGGTTGGATAACATTCAAATTTGCAAGACTTTCTTAGTGCAATCTTGACTCAAGATCGAAATGTCTTTCAATGGCTTGAGGTTGGAGTATGCACTCGAGGGTAGCTCTAACTACATTGCATGGAAGGACAGGATGGAGGCAGTGCTCGAATACAATGGCTTGAAGGATTACATTGATGCAGATGTTCCTAAGCTGGCTGCGACAGATATTGCAAATCTTGATGCATGGCAAAAGAAAGTGGCAAAGGCAAGGAGGATTCTGTTGGAGGGAGTACGAGACCACATTGTCTCAAGTCTCCATGGGAAAACCACACCATATGCAATGTGGAAGGTTTTGACAGATCTGTTCCAAAACAGTAGCGATCATAGGAAATTGGCGCTCAAAGATAAACTCAGGAGGATTAAGATGGAGAAAGGCGACACCATTCCAAAATATCTCACAAAGTTTGTTCAATGTCCGGATGAGCTTGGAAGTGTGGGAATAACAGTTGCAGCTGATGATTTGGTCAGCTTGGCACTCCTAGGACTTCCTAAGAGTTGGCACAGTTATCAAGACTCTGTCAATGGAAGGGAAAAGTTGCTGGATTGGGAACGACTATGGTCGGATCTGGTACAAGAGGAGTTCAGGCGGAACACCAGAGATGGATCTTCATCAAAGCATGATGATGAAGAAAATTGTGCTTTGACTGCCAAGGAAAGGAAAGGGAAAGGGAAGAAATTCCAATCAAATTCCGAGTCTAAAGTCAAGAAGCTGGATTTGTCCAAAGTGAAGTGTTTTCACTGTCACGAACGTGGGCATCTCGCCACTAACTGTCCACAAAAGAAGAAGAACAAGATGGTTGCTGGAGCTACAACCGGTGAGGCTCTTGTCTCACAGTTCGAGCTTGACTTCACTTTGATAGCATGCATGGCATCAAGTGCATCAGGATCAGTATGGTATTTAGATAGTGGCGCTTCCTTTCACATGACAGGAGATAAAGAGTCTTTTATTGATTTGGAGGAGAAAGATCTCAAAATGCATATAGAGATGGGCGATGACGGAAAATACAGCGCAACTGGTATTGGTACCATTACCTTTCAAGGGGAGTCAGGTAAACCATTTCAATTGAAAAATGTTATGCATGTTCATGGTCTGAAGAAAAACTTGGTCTCAGTCGCAATGTTGGAAGACAGAGGCTATGATGTTGTTTTTAGCAGTGGTATAGCCTTCCTGTGACATAAAGCAACAGGTCAAGTCAAGAAAATAGGGATTCGAGTTAAGAATCTTTACATGCTGCAGATAGATGGCTGCGGTGCCATGATAGGCAAGGCAGAAACAGTGGTGAGCTGGGATGAGGGCGAATTATGGCACAGAAGGTTAGGCCATCTTCATCATGGAGCCTTGAAGATCATGCATCAAATATCTACTGGACTTCCAATGGGAACACTTGCTCAGTCAGATCAGTGCAAAGGGTGCACCCTAGGGAAGTATGTAAAGTCCACCTTTCAGGAAAAGGAGAACCGTGCTTCGGTAATCCTGGAGAGAGTTCACACAGACTTGTGTGGACCATTCTCGGTTGCTTCAACAGCAAAACACAGGTATTATGTGATTTTTGTTGATGATTTTTCTCGTAAATGCTGGATCTTCTTCATGCAGAAGAAGAGTCAAACATTCTCAAAGTTCTATGAGTTTAAAGCATTGGTGGAGAAAGAGTCGGGGAAGCAAGTGAAGGCTCTAAGGAGCGATAATGGTGGAGAATACATCTCTAAGGAATTCAAAGACTTCTGCCGTAGAGAAGGAATTCGAAGAGAACTCAAAGCCCCATAACCCACAGCAGAATGGGGTCGCGGAGAGAAAGAACAGAACGATCGTGGGTGCAGCACGAGCAATGTTGCATGATCAAGGCCTACCATTGCATTTATGGGCAGAGGCATGCAATACTGCGGTTTATGTGCAGAACCGTTGTCCTCATAGAGTACTTGGCATAAGTACACCTGAAGAAGCGTTTACTGGTAAGAAACCTGATGTTTCACATTTTAAAATTTTTGGTTCATCTGTTTATGTGCATGTGAACAAGGATGCCAGGAAGAAGCTCGAACCGACTGCTGAAGTTGGGATATTTGTGGGGCACACAGAAACGCCCCATAACTATCGAGTGTATTTTCCAAACAGCAAGATGACTGTTGTGCGACGGGATATAAAATTTGATGAGGAGAAATCCATGCGATTGTCACTTGAGAGGGAGTTAGACTTGCATGCAGCAGAGGAACTGTTGGTTCCCAAAGATGAGTCTCAAGATGTGGATCAGCCACATGAAGAGGTTCATAGAGTAGAGGAAACCACTAGAGCAGAGCCATCCATCAGAAATGGCAGAAAGTACACCACGGAAGCTGATAGATTGAGACTAGATGCTGCACAGAATATAGGAGCCCCTATTTCACAGCGCAGGCAGAGACAGTCTCCTGATCGATTTGCTGGATACATGGCTCTTATGAGTTCATGTATTGTGACTGAACCATCTTCCTTTCAGGAAGCAATGCAAGAGCCCACTTGGGTTGATGCTATGGTAGAGGAGTATGACTCCATTGTCAAAAACAGTGCATGGGAAGTTGTCCCAAGACCGATTGATAAATCAGTGGTAGGTTCGAGATGGATCTACAAGGTAAAGCAAGCTGTTGATGGGAGTGTGGAGAAATACAAGGCCAGGTTTGTGGCCCGAGGCTTCTCATAGATTGAGGGGATAGATTATGGTGAGACCTTTGCACCTGTTGCAAGGTACTCTTCCATAAGATCCATCCTTGCACTCTCAGCGCAGATGGGCTGGCGCATTCATCAGATGGATGTTAAAACTGCGTTCCTCAACGGGATCATTGAGGAAGAAGTGTACATTGAGCAGCCTGAAGGTTTTGAGACCTTTGACAGAGAGTCACATGTGTACAGACTCAAGAGAGCATTGTATGGGCTGAAGCAAGTACCCCGTGCTTGGTACACTCGAATAGACAGCTATTTCACCGGATTGGGCTTCACCAAAAGTGAAGCAGATGCAAACCTATACCAATTGGTGGTGGAGGGTAAGCTTTTAATCATTGTGCTTTATGTTGATGATTTAATATTGACAGGTGATGAGCAGCTGATACACTCATGCAAGAAGGACCTTGCAAAGGAGTTTGAGATGAAGGATTTGGGCCTTCTTCATTATTTCCTTGGTTTGGAAATATGGCAGCGAGATGGTGAACTGTTTGTGTCTCAAGAAAAGTATGCAAGAGAGATACTGAGTAAGTTTCACATGGAGGGCTGAAAACCCATGGATACTCCTCTTCCCGGAAACTGGAGGAAAGTGGATGATACTTTTGAAGAGGTAGTGGATGCTACTGTCTATCGACAGTTAGTAGGTTCGCTAATGTATTTAGTGAATACGAGGCCAGATATTTGCTATGCGGTTAACCAGCTAAGTCAAGCGATGGTTAAGCCTACCAAACTCTTTTGGAAGGCAAGGAAGCATGTCCTGCGATATCTGAAGGGAACTGTTGAGTATGGATTATGGTACAGACAGACGGATGAGGTGAAGTTGCTTGGATTCACGGATGCAGATTGGGCAGGCAGCCCAACGGACAGAAAGAGCACATCAGGAGGGATCTTTAGTATCGGATCTACAGCTGTGTCCTGGTACAGCAGGAAACAGAGATCCATGGCACTTAGTTCAGCTGAAGCGGAATACATGGCAGCGAGCCAAGCTGCATGTGAAGCTATTTGGATGAGGAAGATCTTGGTTGGATTGTTTGGTTCTCACTTAGATCCGACAGTGATTTATTGTGATAATCAAAGTTGCATTAAACTCTCGATTAATCCTGTGTTTCATGACAGATCTAAGCATATAGATATCCGGTATCATCATCTCAGAGATTGTGTGCAGCGGAAGATCATGTTGCTTCAATACATTCCTACGGAAGATCAGGATGCAGACATTCTGACAAAGGCGCTCACCAGGAGCAAATTTGAATATCATAGGGACAGGATTGGAGTGAAGGATAATCCCTTTCTTGTTGAGAGGGAGTGTTGAAAAGTCAACAAGAAACATGTGTCTAATTTCCTTTTCCCTTAATTAAATTAGACAATAACTATTAGTCTATTATCTCGTTCATAACTGAGTGACTTGGAATTGTAACAGAATTGTAAGTGTAGTTAAGTGAGTTAAGTTTAGTTGTATTAGTGTGAGTTCAATGAATTAGTTAATTCACTAAACTCACAAGTTAACTCGCATACAAATGAAGACTTGCCACTGGTAACTATATGCATTCCAATGGACACCAGTTGAGATCATAGGTGAAAGGGATAGTTGACTATCAGTTGTGATTTGTTCACACATGCAGTGAATATACTTATGAGCATGAGCAAACGCAGCAATCAACATAGTTTCAATTGGATTCGATTAAATTGGGGAGAATTGAGATCTCAGAGGTTGCGCAGAGGAGTTTGCGCATCAGAGGTTGCGCAGAGGAGTTTGCGCATCAGCGTTTGCGTAGAGGAGGCAGGCTGTCTGAACACAGGGAATTGGCGCATGATTAGCTAATTCGTGTATGACAGGGTGAGACTTTCGTATTGTACTGAGAGCTCTTGGATTAGAGTTTTGTATGAGATTGTTTCATGATTCATGATATACATATATATGATAGTGGGGTTTTGATCTTTAAGCTTTCCCTGGAAAACATTGTGTTGTGTATTATTGATATTTCACTCTGTGCATTGTTATGTCAATCATGGTTTAATTGTTTCCGCAATAATTAGAGTAGAAGCGGTTCTGTATTTAGCAAAGGAAAATTTGTTAGATCAGGAGAATCGCAGGAATACATTAATCTGTATCGAAATTTCTACACTCTGCAATTCATTTTTGAACATAAAACTCAATAAAAAAAAAGAGTGTGTATGAATTCATACGTATTTCCAAGAATTGTGATTGATGTTGGTCTTTAAAGCTTCATAGTTGGCTTTGAATAGAACTTGGTTTTGTTAGATCTCTGATTTCTGTCTTCTTTGATAGAACAAGAAAAGATTCATTTCAATTTTTCTTCATTTGTTATACATGATTTTTGTATGTTTTTTTTTCTTTTTTTTCATAAAGTTGTGAAAAGTCCATATGAAAGTTATTGTATAATTTTGTGATTAGTTCATTCTCGCTTGAGTTGAAAAATCTGAACACTTTTGTATAAAGTTGTAACAATGTTTTCTTTCTTTTCATTAGAGATCTCCCTTCTTTTTCAGTTCAAAAGAGAAAATTTTGTTTGTTTTAGTTAGGAAAGGACCATATAAGCAAGTGTCTTTTATTTTTGTATGGGATTTATTCTATGTTTCAAATGAATTGAACCTCTCTCTCCCTTCCTTAAGAAGGGCGTACCTTTAAAGTGAAATCGAAAACTTTGCACAATCATACTGCATGGTTTTAATTTTTATGTCCTCGCCTCATGCATCCACCTAACCATTCAAGATAAGATCAAGAGTTAGACTTAGGTTACATTTTTTATAAATTTGTGTGATAGGTTAGTGACGTTTTCGGGCATCGTAACACGTAGGAGCTAGCGTTAATTTGTCTGCACTACAACCTGAGACTCGCGCGGTTCGTCCACGTACCATCGGTATATCGAACGGCCTTTCATGTACCTTTGAGGTATATAGAAAGGTACTTCACGTACTCGATTGTATATCAAAAGGCCCCTTGTGACCGGTTGTGCATTAGACAACACTACTATTGATTTGAGCTCCCACATACCTTGCGTATATCGAGAGACACTTTTAGGAATCCTGAGACCATCCGAGTTAACCCTTTGGCCATCTTGGCATCACACTAGTTGTGATGGTTTGACAATCTTGTGAGGTTCTAGACCTTTAATCCACTCCTCTCACATATTTTGCTTGCTTCTTTAGTTTGAGTAGTGCTTGTTTTCTATATAGTTAGGATTTTTAGAAGAGAGAGATAGTTTTGTCACATAGTTATGGCTTCGCCTTCCAGGATTACCAACCAAGAGACTCCTTTACCAAGCATGTCTTTTGTGTTCCCTCCATATGAGGATGTTGGTCCTCCTCTCATGGCTACGTTAAGCCTTCCTAGATTGATTATTGGATTACCTATTTGGTTATTCTCTAGTCCAGTTATCCCATGTACACCAATTGCTTCTGATCCTAATCCTTTATCGCAAGAGAATCAACTTCATGTTGATCCCTCTCCTTCTTCACCAAATGTGTCTTCTCCCATTTCTCCCTCTTTGCCTGTCGAAAGTTGTAGTGCTAGTAGTCAAGTGGATAAGAAGAAGAAGAAAACGAATATTAAGAAGAAGAAAAATAAACAAAAACCCAAGTCTCAACCAATCACTCCTCCCAATGCAGAGAGTGTTGATTTGCACACCCAAAGACCGTGTAAGCCCAAATTCCCTTGTAGGATTTGCAAGGGTGATCACCTTCTGAAATATTGTCATGTCTAGCCCTAGTTTTAGAAGAGTGGTCTAATGTTTCCTAGCAACCGATGTCATTATCCTATGGTCATCATATTGATGATCTCCCCTCAACCAGTGACTCTGTGGTTAAGAGTCAGAAGGGTAAAGTCAGAAATACTTGATTGCTTTGTAGGGACATGCACTTTACTTACCTTTGTCCTCACATGGATGAAGCTTCTAAGATGTTGGAAAATCTTAATTTTTCTCATCAACGGCTTCCAACAGGTTATCGTAAGTTGTCATTTGACATCCCATTGGTTGATAAAGTGGTCAATCCAGTTCTAACCTCGGTTGATCCCACGCTTCCTTTGAAGAGTGAAGTTGAAGTGGTCAATTTGGTTTCATCCGTAGTTGATCCCACTCTTCCTTTGAAGGGTGAAGTTAAAGTGGTTGATTCGGTTTCATCCGAGGTTGATCCCACTCTTCCTTCTAAGAGTGGATTCCAAGTGGTTAATACAGATTCATCCATGATTGATCCCATTCTTCCTTTGAAGAGTGAAGTTAAAGTGGTCAAGTCGATGTCATCTCCACCCGATCCCACTCTTTCATCAGAGAGTGTTAAGACTGAAGTAGTCGCTTTGACCAAATCTTCATCTTGTTCTTCTCTTCCAATAGAGAGTGAACTAAATCCTGCCGAAGTTTTTATGCTTCGTTCTGATTGTTCTCGACAGGAGGAAATTTTGTCTCTTTCGATAGAACTTTCTCCAAGTATTGAGGTTATTTCCTTTTATTGGAGTAAACTAATAGAGTCTCATCTTCATTCGAGTGTTCCTTTCCAGATAGTTGTGAATGTTACTACGAGGCGGATGCTTCGCACTATTGTTGACGAAGGGGCTTCTGTTAGTATTCTATCCTCAACTGCTTGGCAAGATTTAGGTTCACCTCAGCTTGTGCCATCCACCGATCAAATATTGGCTTTTATTTGAAGACCTACTGCACCTTTAGGGACCCTTCCTTATTTTCCTATTACATTAGGAGGGAAAATTGTCTGTATTGATGTTATGGTGGTCCAAGGTCCTTTAGATTTCAATCTGCCCCTTGGACGTGATTATGTTTACATCAAGAAAGATGTAGTGTCCACACTCTTTCGAGTGATGTATTTTCCCCGTGATGGGAATATTGTGACCATTGATCAGCTTTCCTTTGTTATACATGACCATCGCATCACTCCTAGTAATCAGACTGCCTTGAATGTGCCGCATGTTCTTGTGGTTCCTTCCCCTTCTTCTAGTTAGCTTCTTCCCATCATAGGTAAAATGGGGGGGCATGGCTCTAGTCTATGGACATCATAATGGAGCTAAGCCGCTAGCTTTTATGAAATGGGAGAAACCTACCAACCTCTGGATATCATGTTGGTAGGAGTAGGTTTCCTTAAGCATAGTTTACCTTTTGGTTTCAAGCTTGCATAAAAATGAAACCATGCTGTGAGCATAGTTCCCATTATGTGTCAAGCTTGTTAAAAAATGAAACAGATACCTATGAGCAAAGTTCCCATTTTATGACAAGCTCATTAAAAAATGAAATGCATCTCCTCAAGCATAGTTTACCTTTTTGTTTCAATCTTGCATAAAAATGAAACCATTCAAGAGCATAGTTCATTTTCTATTTCAAGCTCGTTAAAAAATGAAGTAGGTTTCCTTAAGCATAGTTTACCTTTTGGTTTCAAGCTTGCATAAAAATGAAACCATGTTCCAAGCATAGTTACCTTCTGTTTCAACCTTGTGTAAAAATGAAATAGATCCCCTTCCCTTGAGTCGAGTCTTCCCTTTAGTGTTAGAACTTGAACCTTCTTTTCACCTGCCTAATTCTTGTTCTTCTTACCCCCCTGGTCAACATTTTCACATTAGTAACTAGGTTTTTAGGTTGGGTATGGAAGAAGAATCGTCATATGAAACGAAGCTTGGGGGGCATGTCGAGCCCTTATAAACCATGCTAGGGGTAAGATTCGCTAGCAATCATGCTGGGGGGAAAGCTTCTAACCTATGTATATCATGTTAATGATATTTTTCAAGCATAGTTTACCCATTTGTTTTGATTTTGCATAAAAATGAAACCAATCTTCGACCATTCTTTCAACTGATATTCGAGCTTGTTAAAAACAATAATATCAAGTTGAGCTTACTTTTCATTTTTTGTGCTCTAGTTAAAACATGAAAAGTGGTTTGAGCTTAGTTTATTACTTTTTCGTGCTCTGTATTCAAACATGAAAAAGTCTAATGGAGCCTCCTTTAAACTCTTTTCGGACTCCCTAAATATGAAAAGATTGTTTAGTACTTGTGTTCTTCATACTCGTAAAAGTATTTGAAGAGTTGTCTCCCCGACGGTAGGTTATCTCTTTTTTGGTTCGGATAGACTATTTACGAAAAAGGAACACTCCATCCAATCATGACTGGAAGAGTTCTCTCGGGTATTATTTTATCCTTTTTCAGGCCTTAGGGACTAAATCATATGAAAAAGGACCCTTTGGAGTTTTCTTTAGTTTGTCCAGACTCTCTAAACATGAACTACACCGAGATTTCTTTCATTGGACTCGTTAAGTTAAACATTAAAAGACCCTTTTTGGGAACGAACCTCTCCTTTGTCAGGTTCATAAAACATAAGAGTTTAGACTTTTCCGAAGGACGAGCTAAAACGAGTGTTTGTTACCCTCTTTGAACTCGTAAAATTGAAAAGAGGCACCCATCAATGATGGGGAAATTAAGGGAAAGGGAAAACATTTTGCAATAATGGCAGTTGTTAGTCACCTTTGAACATGACACTTGTCTGCATTTCATTCAGTCAATTGGGTATTCAGCTTGTTTCCGAGTCGATCCACTTTCATGAGTCATGCCACTCCTTTGAGTCTCTCAAAGATTGCATTGTTCGTTGTCACATTGTGTTTTTCCTCGTCAATTTAATGCTGCCAAGTATTCGGTCATGCTTCCTTATGTTCAAAAGGGAAACTTTTTTGAGAGTTTACACCTGTAGTCAAAACAACTTTTTTGAGTCAGTCCTATGGTTACATCATACTTAAAATTCCAGAACTGTGTTCCGAGTTTCGTGTCATCGATGTGGGATTCATCATGGCCCTCCTTCGACGAGACTATTCTTGTCGACATCAACTCATCATCCAGGAATTAGTCTTAGAAACAAGTTTAGTACATTGAGATCTGTATGCCTTAATGACAGATTCTCTTGTTTTTGACATAGGCTCACATCATTGACCTTTGATCGAATGATTCGACTAAGTGTTCAACATCATATCATCTATTCAGACTCACGATATTGTACTAGGGTACCTTGGGAATCATTGACATTAATGGTGATCTCCCTCGCACTTGTTAACGGTTCACATCATTGACCGGTAATCAAGTGGTTTCTACCATGTTTGAATTCAAATCATTGTTATCACATGGATAGAATCATACTTTGTGGAAGACGAGACAAAGACCATGGGTATTTGTTAAGCTCTGATTCCTTTCCCCAGGTTGCGATGGAGTATTTGTATGAGTCCTATCATGGATCCACATTTGTGTGTTCGTGGTTGTGCTCAGATTTGCATCTGTATGACATAGATCTACATTGTATGTCTGGTAGCTATGTCCAAATTTGAATCTTCTTCACATGGATCTACGCTGTATTTTAGTAGCCATGAATTTTTTGTATCTCACATAAATCTGCATTGTATTGGTTGGCAGTCATGTTGTGAGTCATTTGGGACATGTATCAAAATATATCAAAATATGCTGCAGAAAGTTGGTGATGTTTGAGAAGTTCCGACCTTTGGACCTTTTCCTCGACACTATACCTTGTTATTTCAAAGTATATTTCCTATCGTTTCCCTCTATCCATTATACTTTGGGGGGCATCTCTATTATACCAAAATATCGTCACCTTCATGTTATGAGATAGGTATTCCCTTAACTGCTCCAATCCCTCAAAGTTTTCCCCAGAGAAATGAAGGTTCAAATTAACCCCCTGCAATTTTTCCTTGTGTTGAGTTGGTAACGTTCCTCTCCCATTGACAAAAAGAATTACCCAAGTCAGTGCCGCTCCTGATACATGAGCAAAGAGAGGTGCCACCGCTCTTTCCCTTACTGCAAGAAACAGAGCCTCCTTAACACCACCTATTTTCTTCATTGGAGGAGCAGTGCTCGAGTTTTCAAGGCAAAAAAAGAAGCTTCGAGAGGATTCTCGAAGCTAACATCCGTGAGCCTCATCCCTATGGTTTAGGACTACCTGGAGCTCGAGATCCTTCCTTTTAGGATCTAATCTCCACTTCACCCATGAGATCCTCAACCATACCTATCCTCCCATGCCTTTAAATACTGGTTCAACCCCCATGGGAAAAAGGAGGAAGAATTGTGTTTCATACCCAAACTTTGTCAAAATCATTCTTGAGTATTTGGAGGCAAGGTGAAGTTAGAGGCAAGGAGCCATTGGAAGGAACTCTCAACACCAAGGCATGAAGGTTGTAGTCTCTCCAATCATTTCTAATAAAAAATGTCTTTTCTTTCCCATATATGTTGTTTCATTTGTATATATTGCTTGATTCCTTGGTCATGAGCATAGATCTAGTTGATTATATTGTATGCTATCATGTTTCTCTTGTTGTTTTCCATCTTTTACAGGTTCTTCTGCGGGGGTAGCGAGGACAACCTTTGAGAGAAGTGTCATGGAATTCCATTCAGTTGATTAACCAGATCTAAGGGAAGTTTAACATTTGGTGTTTGTGTTTTGTTCTAGACCTGAACCATTCAGATCTAGGGAACTAGCTCTTGTCTGCAGGAGGTGTGTATTTCCAGATAACAGTAGGCTTAGGTTGTTCCACAAAACTAATCTCCTTCACGCCCTATGCTCTGATACCATGTTGATGTTTGAGAAAAAAACGGAGAATCTTGAACTATAAAACTTTTATCGATCAATTTCAGCACATATGAAACTCATAAATCAGCCACATATGAATCTCATAAATATATCATCCACATATAAATATCATAAATATATCAGCCACATAAATCAGTTCCATAAATAAACCATATAAATCAATCAACCATGAGAGACAAGATATACCCTGGGAAAACCCTCCAAACAAGGAGGATTAAAAAACCAACAATTCTTTCAATATGATAGATAGATTTTCAAAGAATGGTTTACAACACATAAGAAGATTGCTCGATAAGAGATATAACCTCAGTAGTAGAGAAGAGAGATCCAATGTAACCCTGCAAAGACAAATGTATGCAACTGTCTATTGAACTTGCCATATGCCTTACATGTTAATAACAAGACAAAAAATCTAGCATGAAGAAGGCAGTGCATAAGAGGCTTAGTAAACATATTGAGAGAATCACATAGTGCATTCACGAGGAGGAGCTAACTAGAATTCCCTCCATGCAAACATTAGCGCCCTTCCTTTCCTCAATTAGCTTTAACTGAATGTTCACTATGTTGAACTAAAAGTGAACTGACTTGAATTGAATGTTAACTAACTTGAACTAAATGTTAACTTACTTGAACTGAATTTTAACTGACTTAAACTAAATGCTAAATTTACTTGAATTGAATGTTAACTTAATTGAGTTGAATGTTAAATAACCTGAACTAAATGTTAACTGACGTGAATTGAATGCTAACTTTATTTGAATGTTAACTGACTTGAAATGAACTCAATATTTAACTGACTACTGATCACTTAGTTAACAATCTAACTTAAGTGGCATCAATGCTTCACTCTTAGTGCCATCCATGCACAATTTCTATTATTAAATTTTCCATGGATCTCTTTACTTAATTGATGCATGTTGATTGATGAACATTAAGTGTTAAATTTGTGAACCATTGATCTACAGGAAAATATAAAATTTGTAGGAAGGGAATTATACAGTGGAATAATCAAAGAGAATGTACACTGAATAAGAAATTCATGCAACAAATTTCAGATAAATCGAGCAGGAATTGCTCAGATAATCACAACATTAATCTTCATTCATTAATAAGTAATAAAATGGTGTTACTGTACATAGGATTCGAATGCCATGGATAGGATTCGAATATACCAACTCAGACTGACTATCCAACTAACACATTGTGTCTAAATCACTGCTAGAGGCTCACTAGTCTAACTCCACATGTCGAAATCAATCTACAATAAATTATCTGATGAGGTAGGTGGGAAAAAACGCCATTCTCCTTTCATGCATGCATAACTGGAACCAAGCTAATTGAAAGTGATCTAACTGATTGTAAATAGGTTGACTCAGCATAACTGCTTTCCAACCACAACCAACTGATGGAGGCTACTGGTAGCACTCAAAGTGGGCTCCTATAATGTAAGGATTGGCATCGATGGCACCAATGGCATCGATGGCACAAATGGAACCAATGGAATCAGTAGAACCAGTGGCACCAATATTCATGGTGGCACCAAAACTCCAGTGATGTGATAAATGAACTCCTAAGTTAGGAAATAATAACAAATAGACTATATTGGAGAAAGGAGGATTATTAATCCTAACACCCGCCCTTAATCCTAACTTTGGACAACGTGGGCCCCGAAAACTAGGCCAAAAGTCACCCATACAATCGAAATGAAATAAAATAAATTGCTTAATAAAATAAGGAAAATGGGGAAAACCTCATCGGACCCCCCCCCTCAAAATAAGCAAGAATCGGGAAACAAGTTATACTACTTAAGAGAATTTTTTTCTCTTTGAGCAAACACTTATGAAAAAATTGCTGCAATTTCCAACTCTATGAAGAAACCATGTAGAATCATGGTTCTTATGGGCATCAACATCTTGGGATTGTGCATGTGAACCTTTCCATCTTCTTCCGATTTGTTGAATGTTTATTTTGTCTCTTATCTCTCGAGGAAGAATGGAATGATCCATTTTGTTCTTCGGTGGGCCAAATTATGGATCGTTCACTATCATCAAGTAGCTTCTCAGTGGAATCTTGTTGCACCACTCTGTAGGTAGTGAATTTTTGTGAGAGAGTGCAACATGTTCATTATGATATTGGGACCTCGTTCTTCTTCTATCATCTGGATTCCCAACACCATTCCCAGCTGCATCAATGACATTTTGGGACCATTTAGGCTTTTGATTTAGAATAGGAGTTGGATATGGATCTAGATCATCTTGAGGTACAATATCAATATCAATATCGTGTTAATCTTGTTCCTCATCTTCTGAAACTGAAATTTTAGACAACATATCATTATCTGCAAATCGAGATGAAAGATAACTTTTACCTTCCCTTTCGAATGGCTGTTGATATTGTACTAGAGCCGAGTATGGCAGAAAGTGTGAGAATTCATATGCCTTGGAGGCATGGTTTGCAACACCCTTCACTATAATCTTCGTGTTGAGATATATGAGATCTCCACTGAGTCAGGATCAAATACAACTTGTTTTGGCGAGACAATATGTGTCATCTGATAAACAGATAACAAATTTGCTGCAAGATAGGGCACATAGAGTAAATTATTGAACTCTCCATGATGTATTTTAATAGAACCTCTACCTGCTGCCAGGATCTGTGAGTTATACCCCATATGAATGCTAGGTCCTCCTGATAGATCCAAAGTAGTGAAGGATTATTTGGAGGAATCCATGTGGTTGGATGCTACAGATTCTATCAAGTAAGCCTTCGACTGAGTGAATACTGCTTTCAAAGTATGGCACCTCTCATATTCTTTAGTATTCTCTCCAGCTTTAGACATCTCTCATATTGTTCTGCTCAAAAAGTTTTGTCAACTAGGCAATGGTATTCTTCATGCACTGATTCTCTAGATGAAAGCCTCTCATATAGTATGGACATCTAGTCTTCTCGGATTTCTTCTTTTTCTTCGAACCTGAGGCTCCATTGGAATATCTATGATTTTCCAAGCATTAAATACCAAGAAATCCTAATCCCAAGCGTTAAATACCACAAGAAATCCTAAGCCCAAGCGTAAAACACCAAGTCACATGGAGGAGGAACCCACGAGGAGTACTATTATGGTGCACTATGCATTGATAAACAATGGGAGTGTGGGCATTTTTAAACACCAAGTGGTTCCTACCTCCTTTCAATGTGGGATATTTACCACAAAGTTTTTAAAAAATATGTATGAGAGAAACTTGGATCGATGGTTCATATTAAATTCATGAAGAGATCAACGGATCATGTGGGTTTCGCATCACCAACTTGCATGAACAAAGGAAGATCTAGGTGGTTGCGAAATCTGAAACCACCTGCCACATGTCGATATAGTGTTGTTTCACTAAGTTGAAAAAGTGGTAAAGGAAACCACCTTCTAGGGTTGTGAAATTTCTTTGGGGATTTATAAAAGGCAAAGTGCACGTGAAATACAACATTTGTCATCTGGCATTGAATGAATGATATGCAGATTCCAGGGTCTTTTTTGTTGATGCGTTGCATATGTGTTCTTTGTTAGTCTTGGTTGTTCTTTCTTCCTCAATAGAAAGATATATGGAGATGTATGGCATTTGAACATGGATTCCCTATAGAATTCTACTTACTTGTTGTGTTGTTTTGAAGGTCACTTTCACTCCAATTCGCTAGAATTGGTTGCCATGTCTAAAAAATTCAACAAAAACCTCAACATCTGTGAAAGATAAACATAAGAGAACAATGGGGCTATCTGAGAAGAGTAAATATTGCAGTTCCAGATCTTGTAAGTTTTGTATTAACTAATGTTACACCTGTGTCAGAGGAGGTTTATCCTACCTTCCGTGACACTTCTCCAAGAAGACAAGATCAAATATTTCACGTTCCAAGGCCTCTACTTCATGATCGATGGTGGAGAGAAAAGGATGGCTTCCTTGTTACTGACATTTGGGAGGAAGATGTTTTTGTGTTATCTATTTTGAATTCTGTATTTTCTCTCCTTATGTGAATGTGTTTCCTTTTTACCTTCCCATTCTATTATCTTTTCATGCTTGAATGAGTGTATATTGGGTTAGAATTCATAATCGTATGCTCTCATTCTTTACTTTCAAGCATTCACCAACTTACTTCCACTAAAGTTAATATTGGATTCATCTTTAGATGCCCATATTAATGGACTATCTCTTAATATTATTTATCACCAGACAAACTAGCATTTTGACTGTGAAAGAGTAACTACCCTGCCTCTATTATGAACTCCATTCCAAAGCACTACCATTGATTGTTTTTCATATTTGACTCCATGCCTGATGACCACATGTTTTATCCTTTGTGACTATTAAATTTTATTTATTTTCAAAATATCTGGCCTTTGTGTTATCTATTGAGAGATACCTCTCTAGAAGGAAAGAAACCAACTTTCCTCCTAAAGACTGGTTTTGTGGTTACCTTGGGATTATCCTTTCACAACCGAGGGTAAATTCTAAGCGCTAATATTTTGGCGTCATTTTTGGGGAATACAAAAGCCAAATATTTCCCTGGGTATGAACGAAAGAGTTTCATATTTGATTGTTGATTGTGAACAACGATCATACATCAAACCGGCTATGCATATTTCACCTGGCGACTCCAACCTTGAAGAATCCCGATTTCAGAATTTTTATGGAAACTCCACTCGTAGAAGGTTTCATAGTTTTAAGTGTTGATCTGGTTTCCTCATTAATCAATATGATAGGGTATGTGGAAAATCCTATTTCTGTTGAGGGGTTTAAAGAGTATTTTGATATGTTTGATGATGATCAAATTGAAGAAGATTTTTCAAATTTTTTACCCATTATCTGAAGTCATGCGAATGTTCTTTTGAAGATAATATTTGTTTCTTAGAATATTTTGCCAAGGAGGTTGAAAATGAACTTCAGGTTATAAAATATCACGAAATACCACAAATTCATCCTTTTTGGGGTCTTTCTTATTCATGTTCATTTCAATATAAACCAAAAGACATTAAGCTGCTCTTATCTTTTGTTATTGAGGATGAAGACCATTTTCTTGTTGATCACAAGAAGTATGTTCTCACGTCATTGAGGACCATTTTGTGACTTTGCTGTAACCTACAAGGGAAATCACCCTTGTGGTGTTCATAGATAATCAATAAAGTATCCCATGGCGAAATGATTTGTCATACTTTCATCTTTTCTTTTTACCCAGTGGAGCTGAAAGTAAGCAACAGTCAAGAAGCCATTTGCTTGAATGGCTTCATTGGAGATAAGAGATTACTTGATTTGGCATTTGTGCTTAGTGAAGTAGGGTAGGTAGGTCTGCACAATAATATTTCTGACAAAGTATCTTTTTCAATATGTACAGTTCAATTTTAGTTTTAGGTTATAACATGTGTGCTTCCAGTTCTTAGCAGTTGGTATCAGTTTGATTTCAGTTTGTGGAGTGGGATTTTCTTGCAATATGGATTTAGTGGATGGTCACAAGTCAAAGTAGGTCATGGGTTTCAAAAATCTTGGGAGAAACCCAATGGATAGGAACAGGTCTACAGGTTCTTTTCTACCTTGTAGGGAGGATAACATCCCTAGTTGGAGCCAAATGTTGGCACTATTTTATTTTACAGGAGCCGAAGTTTTCACTTTATAAATTTTAAGTACTTTTTAGGTGGTTTGGTAGCTCCAAGGCTTTGTTTATAAAAATATATAAACTTATCAAATAAAATGAACTTTCAAGAGCCATTATGGCCTCAGGTCTTCTTATTATAAAAATATATATATATAATTTTGGCTTTTTAAGCCAATTTTAAGTTCTCGGGCTATTACAGGGCCAAATTTTATTTTATCAAAATATATTGGGCCAAGCCCAATTTCAAAATATAAGCTCAGCACCAGAGCTACATTATATATCAAGCAACTAAGAGGTCACAAAGAATCAAACCACAAGCAAGCCTAAGCCCAAGCACTAAATACCAAGTCACATGGAGGAGGAGCCCACAAGGAGTACTATTATGGTGCACTAAATGTCAATAAACAATGGCAGTGTGGGAATTTTTAAACACCAAGTGGTTCCTCCGTCCTTTCAATGTGGGATATTTACCACAAAGTTTTTAAAATATATATATGAGAGAAACTTGTATTTATGGTTCAGATTAAAGTCGTGAAGAGATCAACGGATCATGTGGGTTTCGCATCACCAACTTGCATGAACAAAAAAAATATCTATGTGGTTGTGAAATCTAAAACCACCCACCACATGTCGATACAGTGTTATTTTGCTAAGTTGAAAAAGCAGTAAAGGAAACCACCTTCTAGGGTTGTGAAACTGTTTTGGGGATTTATAAAAGGGAAAGTGCACATGAAACACAACATTTTTCATATGACGTTGAATCAATGAGCTCCATATGTCAATTTCTTGTGTGTTCTTGCATTGAATATGTGTTCTTTATTAGCCTTGGTCGTTCTTGCTTCCTCCATGCAAAGATACATGGAAATGTGGGGCATTTGAACCCAGAGTCCCTGTAGCATTCTGCTTACTTATTGTGTTGTTTTAAAGGATACTTTCACTCCAATTAGACATAATTGGATGCCACATCTCAAAAATTCAATAACAACCTCGACATCTACAAAAGAGAAACAAAAGAGCACAATGGGGTTATTTGAGAAGAGTAAATCTTGCAGTTCCAGATCCTGTAAATTATGTATTAAGTAATGCTACACCTGTGTCAGTGGAGGTTTATGCTACCTCCCGTGACACTTCTCCAGGAAGACAAGATCAAATATTTCATGTTCCAAGGCCTCTACAACATGATCGATGGTAGAGAGAAAATTATGGCTTCCTTGTTACTAACATTTGGGGGAAGAGATTTTTGTGTTATTTATTTTGCATTATGTATTTTCTCTCCTAATGTGAATGTGTTTATTGTTTAGATTTCTATTTTGTTATATTTTCATGCTTGAATGAGTGTATATGATGGCAACAAAGGGTTGAAAGGGACCAAACCCAAATATTAAAGGAACCTTACATTGGCTATGGTTAAACAAATTTGGTAACACTTCTTCTCTCACCCAAAATGTAGACATTCTGGTTTAATAATCAAATGTTTTCCACAGGATTTTAAAGTCCATTCAGGTCAAACGCAACCGTTTATCGCTCTTTCAATATTTCCTGAGGCAATTTCTATTTAGCTAAACGATACTCTATTTTGTAGGATGTAAGCATATATTTCCCACTTCTATTCTCCGCGGGAATTTATCAGATAGTTCATAATGAAATTAAAAAGAATAATGATTCTCTCCAACACTGATACCAAATACTGGAAACAAAATATGTTTGGAAAACTCAAGATTAAACATGCAGTCAGCTCCATATTTGATCATCAAAGGTAGAGACAACAATAGTCTACAACATCTTAACGTTTACACAATTTAATTTATTTGTCGAATCATGAAGTAAATAGGAATAAACCGAATCCACTTACAATGTTCAGGAACTGTATCAATTTTCCCCGTATCAAATGTGCAGAAGAACTCCCAGTTAAATTAAATTCCCAAATATCAGTGATTCCCAACGGTTTAAACAACTTGTAGATGCATTTATTAACATAGTCGATTTCTGTTTTGCAGAGAGGGACATTTACATTAGTGCATACGATAGGATTTTCCTCTTTCTTCCTCTAGAAGCTAGCCCCCCCAAAATGAAAATCCCTTGATTAAAACAAATCCTCCCTTTCAAGAAGCAAAGAAACTACCCCTAACTATTTTTTTAATTCACGTCTTTATTTAAAATCTTCTAACCATTTTCTAACTAATTATTCAAAAATTCTCTAACTAAATGCCAAGAATTTTAGGAATAAATTTTTAATTCTTCAGCTTTAGCATGTGACCAATCCATCACATTTCTAAGCCTTTGGTTTAAGTGCTCAGCCTAATGCACCTACATTAGGCTTCCCAAGAGATAAATTTTTATGAGTTCCTGCTCATCAAATATTCTACAGAATGACCTGCGTTATGTAGTGCTGCTTCATCCATCCAAGTAGAATCCTCCATTGGACGGTCTTTCCACTTCACCACATATTCTAAATATTCTTTCCTCCTGATCTTCCTCGATGTAACATGTGTATCCAAAATATGTTTAGCTTCTAAACTAATTTCCAGAGGCATTTGTTTCAGACACTGTTGTTCCTTGTATTCATCATGGTCAAGATTCCCAGAAGTTTGAGTTGAATCACCAGCTGTGTAGGAATACAAATATGCTAAATTAAAAATGGGTGAAATACCAATTCCTTTAGGTAGCTCCAGCTCATAAGAATTCGCTGAAAAATTGCGAAGAATCTTACAAGGTCCTATCTCCTTCATTTTCAACTTGTTGTACTCTCCCCTTGGAAACCTCTCCTTTCTTAGATGGGCTAGGACCATGCCTCCCACTTAAAAGTTCACTTCTTTCCTGTGCAAATCTGCTCGTTGCTTATATCTGTAGCATGTGTTTTGTAATATCTTCTTTACTTGCTCATGCAACTCACTCATGGTTGTTGCAAAATCCTCTCCATCAACACTTCTATGTTCAATATTTCCCAAGTCTCTTAGCTCACAAATTCCTCTCGCATGCATGTCATACATGATATGAAATGGACTATTTCCTGTGCTTCTATTTGGTGAGTCATTATAGGAAAACTCAACTTGGGATAATACATGATCCCATTGCTTGGGTCAGTCACCTACTAAACTCCTCAACAAGTTACCCAAACTCTTGTTTACAACCTTTGTCTATCCATCAGAATGTGGATGATAGGTTGAGCTAAAATTTAGCTTAGTGCTAAGTTTCTTCCACAAAGTCCTCCAGAAATTCCTTGTGAATCTTGTGTCCCTATCAAAAATTGTACTCTTTGGAAATCCATGCAACCTAACAATCTCATTAAAAAACAAATTATCCACATGGGTAGCATCACTAGTTTTGAAACATGGAATGAAATGAGCCATCTTTGTAAATCTATCCACTGCTACAAGGATTGAATCATTACCTCATTGAGTTCTCGGTAAACCCAAAACAAAATCCATACTTACTGAATCCCAAGGTCTATTGGGAATAGGTAAATGTATGTACAATCCAACATTCTGACTCCTTCCTTTCACATGTTGACATATCCTGCACTTGTTCACTTACCGTTGTACATATTCCTTCATATTAGGCCAAAAATAAAAGTGACTCAGCTGCCCAAGTGTTTTATCAACACCAACGTGTCCATCCAACCTGCCATTATGTTTTTCTTGAACCAAGTTTTCCCTCGTTGAGCAATTGGGAATACATAGCTGATTGTTCTTGAACAATAGTCCATCCTGCAACATAAACTCTTTCCATGGACTATTGTCCCTATTGATTGAATTCTTACATGCTACAAAATCTTCTTTAAAATCAGCATCAATGTCGTACAAGTCTTTCAAATAATCAAAGCCCAAAATATGTATTTGGATCTCGTGCATGATTAACCATCTCCTACTTAAAGCATCGACAACCTTATTTTCCTTCCCACTGATGTGCTTCAAAACAAAAGTAAAAATTTGAAGGAACTCCACCCACTTTGCATGTTTATGATTTAACTTATGCTGATGCATAATATATTGTAAGGAAGAATTATCAGAAAATAGAACAAACTCTATAAGCATCAAGTAATGCCTCCAATGCTTCAAATATTGAATCACCGCATAAAATTCTTTGTCGTAAGAAGAGTATTTATGTTTTGAATCATTTAAATTCTCACTGAAATATGCAACGGGCTTATCTTCTTGACTCAGTACAGCTCCAATGGTTGTCCCACTGGCATCACATCTTACTTGAAAGGGCTGATTGAAGTCTGGAAACTTCAACAATGGCTTCTTAGTGATCTTCTTCTTCAATAATTGAAAGTTTTTTTTCTGGTGCCGTTGTCCAATAAAATATATGCCTATCCTTCTTAATAGTTTCAATAATTGGTGCACAGATACCACTGAAATTCCTGATAAATTTCATGTAGAAGCTGGCTAAACCATGAAAAATTCCTACCTCAAAAATAGTTTTAAGTGAGGACCAATTTATAATTGCTTCTATCTTTTTCCGGATCCATTTTCAATCCATCCCCAGAAATAACAAAGCCTAGATATACAAGCTCACTCTTCATAAAAGAACACTTCTTCATGTTAATCAATAACTTTTCTTGCACCAATCTTTCTAAAACATACTTCAAATGTCTCAAGTGATGTTCTCTAGTTTTAGTGAAAATTAAAATATCATCCAAATAAACAATGACAAACTTACCAATGAAATCCTTTAAGACTTCGTTCATCAGTTGCATAAAGGTACTGGGTGCATTTGAGATGCCAAATGGCATGACCAACTACTTGTACAATCCATCATTGGTCTTGAAAGTTGTCTTCCACTTGTCCCCTTCTTTGATTTGTATTTGATGATAACCACTTTTCAAATCAAGTTTTGAAAAGTAAACTACTCCACTTAAGTAGTCCATCATGTCATCCATCTGTGGCAATGGAAACATGTAGCGAATAGTGATCTTGTTGATTTCTCTGGAGTCCGTACACATTCTCCATTCTCCACCCTTGTTTGGAGTTAGTACTATAGACACATCACATAGACTCAAACATTCTCTTATTAGTCCTTTGTCCAATAGTTCTTAGACTTGATTCCTCACTTCTTCATTCTCTTTGGGTGTCATTCGGTACACAACCTTGTTTGGAAGACTTTCTCCCGGTATCAAGTCTATGTGATGACTGATGCTTCTTTTGGGTGGCAACTCATTTGAAAAATCATCAACTACAATACCATGATACTCATACAACAACTCCTGGACTTTGATAGGTAAATCTACAATTTTAGTATGCAAAAGTACCACCTTTGTCTTGCAAACCACTGTATAACTTACCTCTTCTTCTTCCATCTGTTGTAGAAATTCATTTCCACCTAGCAACAGTACTTTTGGGCTGCTTGTTTCATCTATGCTTTCCTCTTTCAATGGTATATCAAGTCTATGTGATGACTGATGCTTCTTTTGGGTGGCAACTCATTTGAAAAATCATCAACTACAATACCATGATACTCATACAACAACTCCTGGACTTTGATAGGTAAATCTACAATTTTAGTATGCAAAAGTACCACCTTTGTCTTGCAAACCACTGTATAACTTACCTCTTCTTCTTCCATCTGTTGTAGAAATTCATTTCCACCTAGCAACAGTACTTTTGGGCTGCTTGTTTCATCTATGCTTTCCTCTTTCAATGGTATATCAAGTCTATGTGATGACTGATGCTTCTTTTGGGTGGCAACTCATTTGAAAAATCATCAACTACAATACCATGATACTCATACAACAACTCCTGGACTTTGATAGGTAAATCTACAATTTTAGTATGCAAAAGTACCACCTTTGTCTTGCAAACCACTGTATAACTTACCTCTTCTTCTTCCATCTGTTGTAGAAATTCATTTCCACCTAGCAACAGTACTTTTGGGCTGCTTGTTTCATCTATGCTTTCCTCTTTCAATGGTATATCAAGTCTATGTGATGACTGATGCTTCTTTTGGGTGGCAACTCATTTGAAAAATCATCAACTACAATACCATGATACTCATACAACAACTCCTGGACTTTGATAGGTAAATCTACAATTTTAGTATGCAGAAGTACCACCTTTGTCTTGCAAACCACTGTATAACTTACCTCTTCTTCTTCCATCTGTTGTAGAAATTCATTTCCACCTAGCAGTAGTACTTTTGGGCTGCTTGTTTCATCTATGATTTCCTCTTTCAATGGTACAAGAGTGTGCTTGATGCCATCCTTTTCAAATTTATAATACCTGCTTTCTCCAGCATGTATCACTTTCTTGTCAAACTTCCATGGGCGACCCAAAAGAATGTGACAAGCATCCATTGACATTATGTCACAAAGTACCTTGTCCTTATACTTACCAATCTGAAACTCAACTTCACTTTGCTCATGTACCAATAATTGGTGTCCTTTTTGCAACCATGACACTTTATAAGGTGTGGGATTCTTAACCTTTTTCAATCCCAATTTGTCCACCATTTTTTGGGAGACTAAATTGTCTGTACTTCCTCTATCTATCACCAATTTACAGCATTTCCCTTTTTCCTTACACATTGTCTTGAATAAGGATTTCCTTTGAACTGGATCAACAGTATCCTTTTCTGGTTTCAACAGGACTTTGTGCATCATCAACACCTCTTCGTCTCTGGTTCATTCTCCACCTCAGGTGCTTGTGCCTTTACTGCTTCAGTTTGAGCTATGTATACACCTCGATGTCACGTATTATCATTCTCGGGACATTCAAAAGATTGGTACCCAAAGTGTTACTTCTATAACATCGGTAGGAAGTCTCTTTACCTCTTCCTCTACCTCTACCTCTTTGGTAAGGTCTTCCTCCTTTGCTGCCACCTTCTTTCTCTGATTGTCCTTGCTGATTTGAACTTCCTTCATCATTCTTTTGTGCTGGAAGCTTCCCTTTTCCAAGTGGTTGTCCTCTCCCTCTAGCAAAACCACGTCCTCTGCTAGAGGTTTGCTTCCTTGATATCTTTTCTTCTACTTTCAAAGCGCACTGGTATGCCTCCTCTATTGTTCTTGGAGAAAGTACGCTGATTTCAACTGGGATATCCAGCCTCAAACCATTGATATACCTTGCTGTCTTCTCTAGAGTATCTTCTACATAACCTGCTCTCAAGTTCATTTGGTAAAACTCTTCGGTGTACTCCCTCACTGTCATCATCTTTTGCTTGAGATTTTGCACATGTCTGTAGAGAGTTAGTTGGTAATCTTTTGGAAATAACTTACTCTTCATCTTTTCCACCATTCTATCCCATCTCTTTATCAATGGTTTGTCCTTCTTCCTTCTTTCATCATGTACGTTGTCCCACCATAGTGCAGTGTGACCTTTCAACCTTGTCACTACAAACATAACTCTTTTGTTTTCGTCAATATCTTCATACTCAAAATGCTTGTCCATCTCACTGATCCAGTCTATTAGGTTCTTATCCTTCAAACTACCATCGTAAATGGAGAGTTCACATTTCGGCCTTAAACTTGAGCCGAATACTACTCTCAACAATTTAACTTTAGCAGGTATTGCTTCTTCTTCTTCAGGTACCTCGTCGGACTCACTAATATCTCCATCTTCAGGATCTTGCTGTCTTCCCACTTCCATGGATTCTAATCGAACATGTAGTCTCCTTATCTATTCTTAGAGTTCTGCATTATCCCTAGGTATGTCTCTTCGACCTCGTTCTCTTCCTGCTGGTCTATTCATCTCTGTGTACTATAGGAAACAACAACGTTATGCTCTGATATCAAAAATTGATCACAACAAAGGGATGAAAGGGACCAAACCCAAATATTAAAGGAATCTTGCACCGGCTCTGGTTAAAAAAAATCGGTAACACTTCTGCTCTCACCCAAAACGCAGACAATCTGGTTTAATAATCGAACGTTTTCCACAGGATTTTAAAGTCCATTCAAGTCAAACACAACATTTTAACGCTCATTTATTTTTTCCTAACGCGATTTCTATTAACCTAAACGATACTCTGTTTTGCAGGCTGTAAGCGTATATTTCCCACATCTATTCTCCACAGAAATTTATCATATAGTTCATAATGACATTAAAAAGAATAATGATTCTTTTCATTTCCAAAGACTGAAAATAAAATATGTTTGGAAAACTCAATATTAAACATGCAGACAGCTCCAGATTCGATCATCAAAGGCAGAGACAACAACATTCTACAACATCTTCACGTTTACACAATTTAATTTATTTTCAAAATCATGAAGTAAATAGGAATAATCCGAATCTACTTACAATGTTCAAGAACTGTATCAATTTTCCCCATATCAAATGTGCAGAAGAACTCCCAGTTAAATTAAATTTCTAAATATCATCGATTCCCAATGGTTTAAACAACTTGCAGATGCATTATTAACATAGTCGGTTTCTGTTTTGCAGAGAGGGACATTTACATTAGTGCATACAAGAATATTTTCCTCTTTCTTCCTCTAGAAGCTAGCCCCGTCAAAATGAAAATCCCCCAATTAAAACAAATCCTCCATTCCAAGAAGCAAAGAAACTATCCCTAACTGTTTTTGTAATTCATGTCTTTATTTAAAATATTCTAATCATTTTCTAACTAAATATTCAAAATTCTCTAACTAAATGTCCAAAATGTTAGGAATAAATTGTTACTGCTTTAGCTTGAGCATGTGACCAATCCATCACATTGCTAAGCCTTTGGTTTAAGTGCTCGGACTAATGCACCTGCATCAGTATATTGGGTTAGAATTCATAATCTTATGCTCTGATTCTTTACTTTCAAGCATTCACCAACTTACATTCACTAAATTTAATATTGGATTCATCTTTAGATTCCCATATTAATGGACTGTCTCTTATTCTTCTTTATTACCATACAAACTAGCATTTTTGTTGTAAAAGAGTAACTACCCTGCGTATGTTATGAATTCCATTGCAAAGCACTGGCATTGATTATTTTTAATATTTTACTCCGTGCCCAATGACCACCTGTTTCTACCATTGTGATTATTAAATTTTATTTCTTTCAAAATATCTGGCCTTTGTGTTATCTATTGAGAGATCCCTCTCTGGAAGGAAAGAAGCCAAATTTCCTCCTAAAAACTGCTTTTGTGGTTACCTTGGGATTATCCTTTCATAACCGAGGGTAAATTCTGAGTGCTAACATACAACATCACCACCTCAAATATGAGGACACATAGGACTTGATACAACACAATGTTCTGACTTGATACCACACAAGTCTTAGAGAATGACTCTCGGTGCTATACAATCAACAAGTATTAGGTTCATAAAAAAACAAAATGTGGGAATTTAAATGATTTATAACCTTCATCTTCACATGTAGCAATACATTCCATTTTAGTAAGCATTAGAATTAGAATTTGTAATTCACAATCTACCTAGAATGTTTCCTATAGTTGTGCATGATGTGCTAGCTTCATACTACTTATCAACATTTCCTATGGGCCCATGAGCCATAATGATCTAATGGAAATGCCATTAATCATTTTTAGAAATTATGATGAGGGAGTTTTGGATAACTGATGTAAACCTACTACCTAGATGTAGGTGATGGACATGGGGATGGGGTAATATGGTCGAAAGGACGTCTCACGCGGAAGAGGAAAGGGATAATTGTTAAGCAGATGATGAGGCACGGAGAGGATAGTAAATTTATGGAAGAAAGTGGAGATAGAAAGGATGATACTCTGGTAATCAGAGAGGTCATTCAAAAGTATGATAGAGAGGGAGGTTATTGTTACAGCTTGTGGGGAATCAAGATAGAGCAGGGTGGAAGATTAGAGATGGATAGGAAAAAATGGACAGGATTTGCGGGGATCCTCTAGCATCCTTATGGAAATTGATGATACCATTGGTGTATTTATGAATGTGAAACAAATAGGATGGTGTGAAGTTTGGTTGATAGTGTTTCATCTCTCTACTGAGAATTCAAAAGAGGTGGGAGGTGAGAGTTCATATAATCTTGGAAGCTTCTATTTTGGAGTAATGGAGGCACGTGGCAGTCAATTGGTCATGAAGCCAAAGGAAAAAATCAAGATGTTTTTTTCTCTTATCAATAGGGAGCAGTGGAAGGTGGCACATGTGACCCAATTCTTTAAATTATTTGTCCTCGAGATGGTTCAAAGAGAAATGGAGGAAGTGGAGAAGGGACTGTGGGACGATTTGGAAGCCTCATAGACATGAAAGGAGTTTGAGGCACTAATGGAATGGATATAGGACCCAGAGCCTACCAAATAACATATGGCGCTACATGAAATGTTTGTGGCCACGTTTTGGGCGATGAAGAAAATTTTAGCTCAGGTCTTGATGGACCAAGGAGAGAAGGAAAGGGAAGACGAGGAACTAGTGAATTTTTGGAAGGAACATCACACAGACTCGTGAATTATGCACAAGAAGATTGATGCCATTTCCAAAAAGTTGGGGCTATAGTTCGTGATGAAGCTGCAGGTTGAGGAGGGAAATTTGATGGACCTAATGTAGCTAGGAATTGGAGGCCCTTTATGCGGTAACCAGGTCTCTTAAGTTCTTTGGTTGTAAATTTTCTTTTGTCTCAGTTCTTCTTGAATGAGTCTTATTTCCTATTTTGGTTGGCGTTATGATAGGATGTATGATATTCCTATTTTGGTTGGCGTTATAATTTGTGATTTAGTATTGTAAGTTTTACAATGTAACCATTAAAAGGGGATGTTGGAGATAATGGTTACAATAGAACTTGTTTGAGTTTGTTAGATATAGGGGAGTCTTAGATCCTATTTTAGTGTGTGGTTGAGATATTCTCTCAACCTCTATCCCCATGTTTAGAATAAGTTGGATGAGACCAACTATATAAACGTGAGTGTAATTGTATAATAAGAAATATTATTTATGTGTATTAGTGTGCAATGTAAGCTCTCATATTTTTTTATTAACCCAATTTTAGAAGAAAAACAAGTTTTTAACAAAATTCCAAAATTAAAATAAAAAAAAATGTAAATAATAAATTAAAACACATAAGATTCATAATCTCTTTGATTATATGTCAAGACAGGTAATGAAAAATTATAGAGAATCATCTCGCCATGACATGGAAAATCCTTGCTTTTCTTTATAAACTTAAACTAACCGAGTTGTAGTCTAATGGTGGCCTCCTATTTTGGATAGGGAATAACATGATGCACTTGAGATGCTTTCAACAAGCAAGTTAAATTAGTGATGACTTATAATGAGAATCGATTTTCTGCCATGACTTTACAAAGTCGATCGCTCAATTGCAAATGGAAATTAAATAGTGGGAAACCCATATTTATTCAAGGAAAGTGAGTTGGATTTGTGGTGCATATGAATATCAAGGATGAAAATCATTTTTTCTTAAAGTTTTCTGGGTACATCCACATTAGATGCAAACTTTCTCGCCTTTTTAACTTGTCAAAATTATAGCGAGCTCCACTTCTCTCTAAACTCTTTTTGCATAAAAATACAATTTAAAAAAAAAACTAAATAATTGATTTCACTTCTCTCTAAACTCTTTTTGCATAAAAATACAATTTAAAAAAAAAACTAAATAATTGATTTCTTCAAGTCGAATAAACCAAAGTTTGGTCTCAATAAACATTAACCAATCATCATAATCCATACTAATAACATCATCATCATCATCATCATAATCCATGCTTATATGTTATATATCCATCGGTTCCACGGCCCAGTAGTGGAGGAGGGTCTCGGACTCGTTCCTCCCCTCATAATGGATTCCTAGAGGTCTCCCATCTCCATACTTTGCGTGGGAAGAACGCTCAAGGTTAGATGGCGGAAAGTAATATACGTTCCTCAACCCTGAAATCATGAATATTGACTCATTACTGAGTCCGTACATCACATGTTTTTATTAATGTCGAGCACTAAGAACTAGATATTTCCGGGCGAGCACTAAAAACTAGATTTTTCCACATATTAAAGACCATGTGCAGAATAATAAAAATATTGCTCGAGTACATAACCAATTTGGCCCACCGCGAGATTTTTCTTATCGAAAGCGTTCAGCATTATAAAAGAAACTGCTCAAATCGAACCCATCTTCATTAGTTCTTCCCTTGCAGCCATGATTTCCCCGGCAATGCTTACACCCACTTTCTCTGCCCCTTTACCTTCCGTTTCTCAGGCCTCTCAACAGATTTGGAATCTCGGTATGTTACGTAACCCTGCCCTTTCTGCATCGGCCTTCTCGGTTCTCCCGAAGAGTAGAATTTCGCAAGATCGGCAATGGATTCATCGGGCCAGGAATTCAGCCATCAAAATGGCGGCGATCGAGTCCCTGCCGAGCATTCTGGACGCGCTAGATGTCGACGAGGAAACAGAGCTAAATGTCGGGGATACAGAGCCCACGAGAGAATTGGCAGACATTTGGAGGGAAATCCATGGGGCTAACAACTGGGAAGGGCTGTTTGATCCAATGGACGACCTATTGCGAAAGGAGATCATCAGGTATGGAGAGTTCGGCCAGGCCTGTTATGACGGTTTCGACTTCGATCCCTTTTCCAAATACTGCGGCAGCTGCAAGTATAGTCGCAGGCAGCTCTTCCAAGGGGTTGGGATGTCCGATTATGGCTACGAAGTGACCAAGTATTTATACGCGACCTCCAACATCAATCTGCCTGGTTTCTTCCAGAGACCTCGCTTGCAGAAGATGTGGAGCACTCACGCCAACTGGATGGGTTTCATAGCCGTGGCCACGGACGAGCAGGAGATCAGGAGGCTCGGGCGACGGGATATCGTGATCGCGTGGAGAGGAACGGTGACATATCTCGAATGGATCGTGGACCTGATGGATTATCTGAGACCCGCAGAAATGAACTACGTGCAACCCCATCCCGACGTGAAGGTCGAATCGGGGTTCCTGAAACTCTACACGGCCCGGGAACGGGACTGCCGATTCTGTAAAAGCAGCGCACGGGATCAAGTCCTGTCGGAGATCCGGCGATTGCTGCAGAAATACAGAGGCGAGCAGCTGAGCATAACGATCACGGGCCACAGCCTGGGGAGCGCGCTGGCAGTGCTGAGCGCCTACGATATCGCAGAGATGGGGTTGAACCGATCGGAGAGCGACGATCGGGAGGAGTCGATTCCGATAACGGTGTTCTCGTTCGCGGGGCCTAGAGTGGGCAACGCGGCGTTCAAGGATCGGTGCGAGGAGCTGGGTATCAAGTTTCTTAGAGTGCTGAACGTGCACGACGGCGTGCCGAAGGTCCCCGGGATTCTGTTCAACGAAAAGTTCAAGATGATGAAGCAGTGGATCGATAAGCTTCCGTGGAGTTACTGTCATGTAGGTGTAGAGCTGGCTCTTGATCACACACATTCTCCGTTCTTGAAGCCCACGAATGATCTCTCATGCTTTCATAATCTGGAGGCACATCTGCACCTCCTGGACGGATACCATGGACCGGAACAGCGCTTTCATCTGTCATCAGGCCGCGATCCAGCTATGGTGAACAAGTCGTGCGATTTTCTGAAGGAACACTACCTGGTTCCTCCCTTCTGGAGGCAAGATGCGAACAAAGGAATGATCCAGAACTCGGAGGGAAGGTGGGTTCAACCTGATAGAATCAGAATCATCGAAGAACCCCATACAGATCCGGATCACCATGAGTCCACCCTTCATTCTGATAATCAGATCCGGCCCGGCGTCGCCGTTAATGGCCATCCTCGGCCATCTTCGCAGGAGCAGCTTTAAATCTACTTTTTCATCACACAGTTTTTTCTAAATACGTATAGAAAATGCCTACGCTCTGCACTAATATGTGCGTGTCGTTGCTACAAGATAGTGTGAAATCGTTGGATGCTTTTTTGTGGACCTATACTTGTCTCTATATACGTATAGATTAATGATAGTGCAGCATTGTAGTTTGAGAATAAATTCAATAAAGATTAATTTGAAGTTTGAACAGGATGGAGACATTAAAGTTTTGATGCTTTCGACACTGCAACTATGACATTAAAGGATGGTAAACCCATCCACTCATTATTTGCAAAATTTCAAAAGTTATTTGAAGAAGGTGGAGACATTAATTTTTTTTTTTAATTTGCAGACCACTAAGTAAGTTTTTTTTAACTGCTTTAAAGACTACTCATCAAGTTTTTCTTAACTGTTTTACTTGGAGAACAAATTTCTAAAGACAAAGTAGGCTTTCCCACTTTCTGCAACGATTCCAACCTGAACTTATTCCAAAACAATCATCAAACTCCATTCCAACTTGAACTTCTATCAAAACAATCACCAAACTCCATTCCAACCTGAATTTTCCTAAAAAAAAATCATCAAATTTCATTACTTTCCAACCTGAACTTCCGTCAAAACAATCAACAAACTCTGCAAACTAAAACAATCAACTTCATTTCGTTCAAACCTGAACTTCCATCAAACCAATCATCAAACTCTACAACGGGAACAAACAATCATCAAACTCTACAACCTAAACTTCCATCAAAACCATCATCAACCTCAACCAGAAACCGGGTGGAGAGGTTAAAGCTAATTAAAGTTATTTGCACACTGCAACTTAACTAGCAGCAACCACATTAAATTAATTAATGTGTCTCAATACGTGGATAGCTTAAATTTAAGCACAAAAACATTAAGCCTAATTTAGGCCTATAGGAGTATTCAGACACATTAATTAATTTAATGTGGTTGTTGCTAATAAGACCTATAGGTATATCTCCAAAATAATAATAAATTAATATGGTACAATTAATTATTATACTTTTATTTTTTAGTATTAATATTGATAAATTAATATTTTAATTGATTATAATATAATAATTATTTAATTATTTAAATATTATTATTAAATAAATACTATTAGTTATAATCAAATCCAAATATAAATACATTATTAATTAATTAATTAATGTGTCACAATAATATTATATATCATAATTCTTAGGGTTATATCGTAATGCATAGAAAACATAATCATTAGATTATTTTATAGATTGTGATAAGTTGAATGATGAGCATTTGATTATTTTTAATTCATGGTTAATATTTGATTTGACCAAGACTATGGTTGTATATAGAGATGTTTTTTTCAATTGAATGATGATGATGCCCAAAAAAACCTTTGAGATATAAAATAACAACATAAAATGTAGTTATGTTTTATGTGTCACATCTCTCGCATTGTCGTAATGTTGCATAATGCTTAACCATTGTTGTAATGGAGCATAGCCCTTGATGAACATCGTAATGGAGCGTAACCTTTGATAAATGTCACAATGCAACGTAACCCTTGATAGACACCGATTATTGCATTATTACTGTGTCGCATCTTGGGCTATGTTGACATATACTAGACACTATAGAAGACCATGGCTGAATTTGGTAAACCATGCTTGACTTCAGTTTGACCATAGTCAACTTTTGTTGACTTTAACAAGCAAGGTTTGACTTTAGATAACCATGGTCCACTTTAGTGAACCATGTGGCCATACTTCATAATGCAACATGAAATTTCCTAAACATCGAATGTCACATTATTAAAGTGTCACATATTGGGTATTGTCGCAATGTGGGATAACCCTTCACCAAGGTTGGAATGTGACATAACACTCAATGAACATCACAATGCAAGGTAACCCTTGAAAAACATCATAATGTAACATAACCCTTGATGAACGCTTAATGCCACATTATTAATGTGTCACATATTTTGTTCTGTCCGCATATACTGGACATTGTAACCAACCATGGTGTACTTCTGTCAACCATGCTTGACTTTAGTTTGTTAAAAGTCAAACATAATTGACTTTCATGAGAAATGATTCAGTTTAATTAACTGTAGTTAACTTTGGTTAACCAAGTTTGAATTTAGTTTGACCATAGTTAACCATGGTTGGATTTAGTGAAAAACATGGCCATACTTCACAATGCGATATGTTCAAATGTCACATTCAATACAGCATGACCGTTGACCAATGTTGCAATGTAACATAACCCTTCATAAACCTTGTAATGGAACATAACCCTTAATAAACATCACAATACGACGTAACCCTTGATAAACACCGAATGTCGCATTATTAATGCTTCATTCTTGTATGCACTTAATATATTTTCATAGCTACACAATACCATGCATATGCATGACTGATCATGCACATACATAAATCACTATAATGTATATAAACATTTTACATAAATCCCTATAATGTATATAAACATTTTTCTAATATTCATAGCATAATCCTCTCATACTCCTAAGGCATCCCACATTAAATATTTCAATTTAATTAAAAGCATTAAAAAAATGTAATTAATTATAATCAAATAATATTATTTATTTATTTAATTAATTTAACTATGTTTGGTAATTAATTATAATAAAATAATATTATTTATTTATTTAATTAATTCAACTATGTTTGACTTTAGTTATACATTTATTTATTAAATTGAGTAGTAAAAAGATTATTTGAATTTGAATTTTATAAAAATATATAATTATATATATGTTTAAATGCAACATAAACATAAGCTAATGACACATTAACATAATATAAATCATGTTTGAATTTTAATATTATATCAATGACACATTAACATAATATTAATCATATTCATCTTTTAATATAAAGTGAATGGCATATTTACATAATGTTAATCATATTCAATATTCTTGTGTATTGAAAGGGATATTTAAACAAAGTCACTTGAAGCCATTATTACAATCTTAGAATGTAAAAATGGATGGATGTTTCCTTAATCTTTTTATTAAATATAAATCTCTATATTAACAAAATGTGTGGAATGACATAAAATTCCAAACCCTACTTCAACACTATTTTATAGAACTTCTCTTACCAAAAAGAGCTTAACAATGGTTAATTATGTGTTGTGAGCCTAACAATTGTTAATCATGTGTTGTCTATTAAGTAATATGGTTAAATAAAAACATATTATTATTTAAACAAATTAAGTATTATATTTATGTCATAAAGATATATGTCAATAAATAAATAAAACATTCTCACAATAATATATATATAAGCTTTTTAATATTAAGAGAAAAAATATTTGTAATTTTTAAGTATATATAAGATTTTTAATATTATAAGCCTTTTAATAGTAAGAGAAAAAACCATTTATAATTTTTAAATATATATAAAACTTATATTTTATGAAGAAAAACTATTTATAATGAAACTTATAAATTATAAATTATGTAGATATAATTGGTGTAAATTATAAAAATGAAATTAGAAGTTTGTAAATGCTAGTTAAATAAAAATTATTACATACCATATTTGAAAATATATTGGAGCATTATTGAAGCGTTGTTGTTAGAAATATATTTACTTATTATTAATAATAAAAATAAGTACATTTATCTTGTAATAAAAATAAATATGTTTATTGAAAATTTTAAATAAAATTGAATATATTTCATTAAAATTATTAAAGAAATATTTTTGAATTAATTTTAATATAAATATTTTTTTAAATAATATAAATTTGATTAAAAGTTTTATTTAAAAGAATATGCTTTAACTTTACTTGAATTTTCAAGTATATAGAAAGCTAAAATAAATACAAATTTTAATCCCCTATTATATTATTATTATTCATATATATATATATATCTTTTAATATTAAAAGAAAAAACCATTTGTAATTTTCAAGTCTTTTAATATTAAGAGAAAAAACCATTTGTAATTTTCAAGTATATAAAAGATCTTTAAAATTACGAGAATAAACCATTTATAATTAAACTTATAAATTACTAAGTTGTAATTAGAAATTTATAAATGCTAGTTAAAATACATTGTCACACTAATATATATATATATAATACAAAAGAGTATCATCATTATAAATCAATCTAAGACTTTTAATTATATTTAATCATATTTGAAAAGCTATTTATAAAAAAAAATTATAAATTATGTAGATGTAATTAGTATAATTTATAAAGATTTAATTAGAAGCTTGTAAATGTTAGTTAAATAAATATTATCCCCATGCAATATTTGCAAATTTTAGTGTAAATATATTTACTTACTATCAATAATAGAAATATATATATTTTTCCATAATAAAAATAAATATGTTGATTGAAAAGATATAATTTTAATTGAATATATTTCATTAAAATAAATAATAATAAAATAATTTTAATAAAAATATTTTTTAAAATAAAATTAAAATTTGATTAAAAAATTTGCATTTTAAAAAATTGATGTTTTAAAGAGTTTAAAAACAATTAGACCTCATTTAAAAGCATGAAATAGTGCAGACTTCTAATAGAGAGCTTTAAGAATGACTGATTTTTTTGGTTATATCTCTTGGTTGCATTTTCCATGTAGAAGTGGCAACCAACCCAACACTAAAGCTTTGCCCAATTCTCAATGGGATTATCTTAAACCATGAAGGTACATAGAAAATACAACCAATAATTCATTTAACGACTCAACATTCACTAAGTGGTATGGTCGCATGATCAATGCCATGAATCAAATTCTCTGAATCCCCTTATTAAAAAGAAAGCAATAAATATAATTATCAATGCCCTATTAAATAGAAAACAGTAAATCTCATTATTATCATAATAATTCTGGGCAGTGGATAATCAATGGAATCTTAAAATGATAAATGTGTAGTGGTGTTGTTATCTTTTAGGAATATTTTATTAAATATGAGAAATGAATTGTTGGAAATTATATATGGTATATAAAACAATTTACAATATATTATATGGTTATTTATATATAGTTATTAACGTTATTAATATACAACATTATTAACAGTGTTTTTTATGAAAACAAAAAAGCTTAAATATTAATGAAAAGATTGAAAATGAACCCTTAAATAAATATGATTTCATTAAAAATATTCAGTACATGATATTAACAATAATAAGAATAATAAGGATGCCTCCCAAAAATAGAGAGAAACTATAGGAAAGCTTAAAAGCATTAAAGTTTATGTATATCATCTTTTGGGTGGCGAGATTTGTTGTCTCTTCAAACATGCCTATCGTTTTATCATTTCCATCCTCACATCTATCTAAGTCATGATATTGATATACATAGACTCTTTCATATTTACATTTATACTAAAACCAGTTTTTCAAAATGGACATAATTAGAACTTTACAATGGAAATAAGTATGGTGAGAATTATAACTTTATAATGGAAATAAGTATTTTTAAATTTTAAAATGTTTTAGCATATCATTTATATATATATAAACTATTTATATATAAACGAACTCGACTTTGTTTTCCAAAACTAGTTTCTCAAAATGGTTGTTTATATTAATTCTTGCACATGATCTAGGAACTAAGAATCAATCTCATGAAAGAATAATCAACAAATACTCATGAAATGGTTTTAATCGGAACCAGAATGGTTTCCTCTCTGTATATTCAATAAACAATCGAATAGTTACAATAACAATGTCAAGCAATAGCTTGAACATGAGTGAGGAATTCGAATACCTAAGGAGGCAATTCGAATTCAATGAGTGAGTCTAGCTTAACTGACTCTTAGCCATTCAATCACACTCAGTTAACCACTTGACCAAAACCCTAATTGAGTCACCAAACCCTAACTGAAGTTGGAGAGCAATAAATGACTGAATCTCAACTAAAGGAGATCAAACACATGTCATAGCAAGCCAACCATCAAGTGCTAGTGCTCCATGACTTCAATGAACCCCGATGGGGTTAACTGAAGCTGAACTGACCATCAAAAGTTGGTGGAGGGGCCTTGTTGACTCTAGATCATTAAATAATAATAAATAATCATTAAATAATATATTTAATGACAGGAGGCACCTTAACTGACTGGTTGAACTGATTGTAACCACCAGTTAGCAATTAGGTGCATTAATATCACTCAGATCACCCACGGAGTGCTCCAGTTAGCCTCCTTGACTGTAGGAGAAGGCTCAGTTAGCCTTCTTGACTGTAGGTAGGCATGGGTGTGACTGGATGATGGCAATTAATGCTCCACTGATGTCAATTAATGTCAATTATACTTAGGATAGTGGTTTAACTAGGCCAATTTGACCAAAAGAGTGTGTATGATGGTAAATGTCTCCAACCCCCCCCCCCCCCTTAAGCTATACTCGGGAAGAGTTAGAAAACATAGATGCATAAAAATGCTACGGCCCCGGCAACAAAGGCCATAGGTCACCCTGTACAATAAAGTAACTGCTTAATATAACCAAGGAAACGAGGAAAACCTCATGGGAAAAAATACCCCCCCTCAAACTAAGTAGTAAATCAAGAATTGGTTCTTCTATGCAGTAGTATCCTGAGACTGTGCATGTGAACCTATGAATCTGAGCTAAATGAATATGTTTGGAGGAATCTTCCAGTTTGGAAGAAGAACAATGCACTCAACTGAATCAGAAATATAAGCAGTTGCGTGGTGAAAACTGGACCCGTGTAGAGTAGCTGAAATCATCTGAAGAGAGAGCAAAAGTTCTTGAGGATTTGAACCATGTATGGAACACTCAAGAAACTGATATGTTGCAGCGTTGAACAGCAAACCATGAGTGGTAAAATCAGCCCCAATTCTTAGGAGCAAGTGTCCAAGCGGATGCAGAATGACTTCCTCTTTACTAGTTCTGTGAGGAGATGAGCATGTGACCAAAGGTAGAGAATCCCTGGGACTCTAGAGAGCGAATGTTTGAGCTCCATAATCTGATATAGCTTCAGAAATATCTAATGATTCACAAAATAAAATATCAGCAACCTCATAAGAAGAAACTAACACCAAATCCCCAGCAGCAAAATTGAAGAAGAACTGCGGTACTTGATTTTTCACATCGAAATTGGTGAGAGCAGCTACAAGCATGACTGAAAGCTCTTGGATTTTAAAATATGAACAAAATAATATCATATCAGAATGTAAATCATATCTAAATAAGTTCACAACATATCCAAAACTGTGAAATGAAATCAAATCCCCAACAACAGTTTTGTAGGAGACTTGCGGTACTTGTTTCTTCACACTGTTGATGAGAACAGCTACAAGCAGTACTGAAGGTTTATGAACCTGAAATTTTGAACCAAGAAATATCAGATTAGATCCAAATAAGATCATAGCAGATCCAATAAGTTTCATATCAGATCCAAAATTATGGTCAACCGAGATGGTGGATGCACAGTTGTCTTTTTCTTCAAAATTCTGAATTTTGGTGCATGCAATCCTGTAGGATTTTGCTGGAAGATCTAGATCATGGGGAGTGAATGTGTCACTCTTATAATCTGATATTTCTTCCAACATATCCAAGTTTTTACATATTTTCACACCAGCAGCAACATTAGAGGGAGAAAAATCAAATTTCTCTTCACTTTTGGAAGCAATTAGTGGTAAATTTTGCACAGAATTCAAAGGAAAATCACCGGTGAATGTTTGCATGGAAGTGCAGCAATATTTTTCTTCAATATCAGAGATTTGAATGTCTTCTTCTATTTCAGCAATATGAGAAGATGAGATATCAGAGATCTCATGAACTTCCGGAGAATCAGGAGAATGAGTCACTGCATGGAGACTTTCTTCAATTCGAATTGAATGTGTAGAAGATTTTGCTTCATCTTCATCTTGAACAACTTCATAAGAGAGAGTAGAGGCCGAGACTTTTGAGTAAAGAACTCTTGTGGTGATGGTTGTGATATCCAAAGTACTATTATGATCCTCATTGTGCTTGCCAAAGGTTTTGTCCAATATTGTCTAGACTTCTTTTCGGTATTTAGCAGAACCAAGAATAAGGTAGTACAAGCTAGGAGAAAGGGCTAGACATATTTCTCCAAAAGCTCTATCACCGTCATTTAACCAGTCATTCTCATTCTCATAAGACTCTTTTCCAAGTCCAATAGACACCTCATAGAGACCTCGTCTCTTCAGAGATGCAATCATCTTCAACTTCCATTCCGAATAGCTTGTGAATGGGGTGAGAAGAGGGATTGATGAGTCCATTCGAAGTTGTACCTGTTAAGACCTGCAAATAAAAACAAAAGAGGCATCGTAAGGTCGGACATCCTGCACATTTTAGGCTTTCATCACACCCAGCATAGTCAATCAAGCAAGCTTGATCAACAAGTTCTTTACTTGGGGTATTAAGTGGTAAACCTTGGCTTCTGGTGCAGTGCTGGATTTTTGAGCTATTGCTCAAATTTCATGGAGAAATTTGTCAAAAAGCTTGTTTTTGAGAGATAGATCTTCATCCCGCCGTAAGCTCTGATACCATATTAATTCTTGCACATGATCTAGGAACTAAGAATCAATCTCATGAAAGAATAATCAACAAATACTCATGAAATGGTTTTAATCGGAACCAAAATGGTTTCCTCTCTGTATATTCAATAAACAATTGAATAGTTACAATAACAATGTCAAGCAATAATTTGAATGAGTGAGGAATTTGAATACCTAAGGAGGCAATTCGAATTCAATGAGTGAGTCTAGCTTAACTGACTCTTAGCCATTCAATCACGCTTAG
>LPNX010689455.1:236400-326918 GCA_001517045.1 Pseudotsuga menziesii | reverse complement strand
AATTAGGTGCATTAATATCACTCAGATCACCCCCGGAGTGCTCCAGTTAGCCTCCTTGACTGTAGGAGAAGGCTAAGTTAGCCTTCTTGACTGTAGGTAGGCGTGGGTGTGACTGGATGATGGTAATTAATGCTCCACTGATGTCAATTAATGTCAATTATACTTAGGATAATGGTTTAACTAGGCCAATTTGACCAAAAGAGTGTGTATGATGGTAAATGTCTCCAACAGTTTATATATATATAAACGATTGGAATTTGTTTTCGCAGGCAAAATGTAGATGGATCTCCCCGCAAACTGAAGTTGTCAGAATAGTGACTACGATTGGATCAAGTGTAGGCGCAATAGTTGCAATTCTACTTAGCATATGGTGGTAGCTTTCATACTTTGACTTTGCTTTGGTTGCATACTTTGCAATGTATTTTTGTATAGCATGGAGGGACAAAACTGGTTGGAAGTAAACATTTCCACGCCAAATTTACAGTATCACAGTTGAAACCAGTTTTTCAAAATGGTCAAAATTAGAACTTTATAATGGAAATAAGTATTTTTGAATTTTAAATTTTTTATAAACAATTAGAACTATTGGGACTTTATTTTTTCTTTTTAAAAAAACTTAGAAATGTATATAGAAATATATATATATATATATAAACTATACTTAAATTTAAAAAACCTTAATTTTTTTTAATATATAATATATATTAAATAGAATGATATATCAGTACCCTCACCTTGAAAATTTGGACTAACTCATTTGAGAATAGCACCTAATACACCCATCCAATATAAGTCTTATATTGTTGCATCTTTGACTTCATTGCGCATACTTTGCTCCAATTGAGATTGATCTTCGATCTGCGTAACAACTTTAGCTAAAAAGTATTAACGTTTATGTATATCATATTTTGGGTGGCAAGATGGCCCAGCAAAAGCCAAAAAAAACCATGTTGTCCCTTCAAACATGCCTACCATTTTATCTTTTCCATCCACACATCCATTTAAGTCATGATATTGATATACATAGAAGACGGAGACTTACATCTTCGAATCTCTCGAGGACATTTGAGATCACCAAAATCCCTGTAGCAGCCAAGTGTGCAGTCCTTGTGGTCTGTAAAAGACTGCGAACAATTTTCTTGAGGTCAGTATCTTCCTAGGTTGAATAAAATGAAATAAAAGTAAAGAACTATTAATTTAACATGAAACTCCAATTTGACATATTGATCAAGCAAATAACTAATGATCGTGAAATCATCGAGAGGGTATAATACGCACAACAAAATCTTTTGTCTCGGAGAGGAAATCTTTCACTTTTTTGATGCTTTCTGATTGGGACGGAAGCCCGCTTTGGCTGTGACCATTTTTTGGTATTATCCTAAAAACAGAAATGGAATTTGGAAAATTAATATTACTAGTCTCTGCAAGCCACCTCATCTTGATGAGTTTCAAAAGGTCATCTATATGGTTGATAAGGCAATCCCAATCGACATCCAGTTTTCCATCTTCAAATGCATTCACATCTTGATGTATGGCATCAAGAGCTGCTGGAACAATGGAAGAATAGGAGCCTCAACCACCTGATGGATCATCGTACTTTACAATTGCTAAAATGGAAAAATAAGAGGCGTCTTCCACAGTGGAGGCCGGATGAGGAGGAACTGATGGGTCGTCCAGTACCACTGAAGGAAAATCATTTGTCCACTCAACATATTTTATTTCCCTGTTAGACCAGAGATATAAACCAATAAACCACAAACGAATACAAACAAAAAAGACCATGTCCATAACCACGAACAAACGATTAAAAGCATTTATTTAACGATTTATACCTGGAAAACAAATTCGTAGCACAATTCTAGAGCTATTTTGTTTCCCTACAGGTCTTGGAATAGGGGATGCAGTAGGATTGAAGCTCATAGCCGATCCCTTCACCAGGGGGAGAAGAAATTACAAAAACACAACGCTGAAAGAAGTTTGTATCATCTTTTTGCAGTTATCTTGATACTTCCTGGCATTATCCATGGGTCACACAATATCACATGTAGTGCACCACGTGTTGAGAAGGGGAGGACGTGTTGAGAAGTGGAGGACACGTTTGTTCAATGCTGTTAACTGTTCCATGATGTCAAACTCAACTGATCTCGACGGCTTAACAATCATCCCATGATTCCAGCTAACGATTCATTAAACAATCCTTTAAACAATAACACACTGCTAAATGGGCTAGTTTAAGAATCAAACGATGATCAAATAGATCCTGACTGTACAACTATCAGATTATGGTGAATCTTGATGATCTGCTCGATCAAGTCCGGCTCCCAAAATATCAGATATATACGCCTATCGGCATAAATATATTTGTTTAAAGAAATATTGGTTGGAAGGTCAGGAATGAAATGAGTTGATTAACCGATGGAGGCTAGGAAAGAGAGGCCTAGACCGTAGATACATGCTGAACAATCTAAGCAGCAACATAGTACTATCTAATTTGTGCTATGTTGATGCTCGGATTGTTCAGCCAAGAGACAAAGTGCTGGTTGGAGCGGGAATCCTTCGTGAAAGGAGTGGGGTCAGGAGTCTAGTCACTTTTTAAAAGGAAAGGAAATGTAGCACTATCCTCCCTCTACACCACAGATTCCTTAAATTGTTTCCAATTATGGTGATTTTTAAGCTGGGAAAAATAAAGGTTTCAAGACCGCCCTGCTGGACTGGGGTCATTAAAGGAAATTTGAGGTCTAAAATGGGTCTCCTAAGGAAAATAATAAAATAATATTTAAAATAATAAACTAAGAGTTAAAATAATCAAATAATAGTTATGAGTTTTGGAGGAAGATTGAAAATAACTACTTTTTGTGTTCGTATTTTTGACATATCTCCCTGTGTTTTTACTCAAATTCTGAGTGAGAGAGCTCATTGGATGAATAATTTAATTCCACATCCAATGAGTACCCAAACTGCATACTTTTGACGGACCCTGCTACCCCAAAAACAAGAAATACCTGAAAAAACGTGATGATGATGTCATCATCACGTTTTTTCAGGTATTTCTTGTTTTTGGGGTAGCGGGGTCCGTCAAAAGTATGCAGTTTGGGTACTCGTTGGATGCAGAATTAATTTATGCATCCAATGAGTTCTCCTGCTTGAAATTTGAGTAAAAACACAAGGAGATATGTTGAAAATACGAACAAAAAAATTAGTTTTATTTTATGACAAATATGTCAATACAACCATTATGGTTGACTCATTTTATTGAAATTTTATTGGTTCTTGAATTCCAACTAACAAAATTTATTGTTGGCGCGTTTTCTTATAAGGCCCGTTTTAGACCCCAAATTTCCTCTAATTGATTATGTATCCCAACTTCTTGATTTGCATCTTATGGTGCTTTCATATCATTCAGGTGTTTGGGCGTCAATATGTGCTATTAGGTATAAGTTAAAGGTACATTTTTATGTGTGAAGAAAATCACTATAATAAACTGGCATCCCTGTCATAATGCCATAATATAGTATTTGTCCTTGCTACTTGGTTATAGATTAAAAAAATGTAAACTAGTTTTAAACAGAAGTTTATTTTACTTTTAAAATAATTAAATTATTCTTATTATTTTTGTATGAGTTTATTTTCAAATTAAAAATATATATATTTCACATTATTTAATGATAAGATATAACTTATAAAAATAAATTTGAGATATTTTTTTATCACAAACTAGTCTTCTAAATTATAGACAAATTAGAAAAAAATATTAATTTTAAATTAAATATTAACTTTAATATTTTACTAAAACTATATTTTATTATAATTTTTTAAATTAAATAAGTTTTATAAAATTTAAATAATTTTATATTTAATTTTTTTAAATTTTAATTTAGAGTGGGAATCATGAAGATAATGATGGTGGTGGTTAATGCTCATTGTTACCATGGGTCACCATAGTTTTGGTAAGTTACAAGATGAGGAGGTTAATAAGAGAAAGTGACTTTCATCTTCAATGATCTTGTCTCATAAAGATGGAAATTCCTTTCCTCCCAAATGTTTTAGTAATTATCCAATGTCATGTTTAGCTACTAAGCTCATGAGTGTTGAGAGCTTGTTTTTATTTGGGCTATATTAGTTTTCTTCTTCTAGCTAGTTAAAATAGAGATACTTTCACTACAACAAAACCCTGTGATTAACGTCTCTTTTAGCTTCCTTTTTAGCGTCCACTATCACTTTTAGTGTATTTTTCATCATTTTTTGGACAAAGTGGACGCTTTTCCACGGGATGGCACTTTTAATGGCATTATTTGCGTCTCTTTTTAAAATTTGGCACTATTTTGGACACTAATTAGCATCCCAATTAGTGTCCCAATTAGCGTCCTTATTAGCGTCCCAATTAGCATCCCAATCAACGTCCCAATTAGCATCCCAATTAGCGTCCCTTTCTAAAAGTTGGTGCTATTTTGGATGCTAATTAGCATCCAAATTAACGTCTCGATTATCGTCCCAATTAACATCCCAATTAGAATCCCAATTAGTGTCCTAATTAGCATCCCAATTATCATCCCTTTTTAAAAGTTGGCGCTATTTTGGACAATAATTAGCATCCAAATTAACGTCCCAATTAGCATCCCAATTAACATCACAATTATCATCCCAATTAGCATCCCAATTAACGTCCCAATTAGCATCCACAAAAGCATCCCATATAACGCCAAGAATAGCTTCCAAAAAAATGTCATGAATAACATAGCACCATATATTAATCCAGGGTTAGCGACAAAAATTGTGCCATGAATTTTGGCAGGAAACACATTCAACATAGCGTTAAGTATAGATCCAGGAATTGCACCTAGAAAACATCCAACATAGCGCCAAGTATAGATCCAAGTATAGCACATGGAATAATGCAAGAAATTTTGAAAGGAACTGCGCTAGGAAATGCACTAGGTTTAGAGCTAGAAATTGTGTTCAGAAAAAGTCGGACATAACGTCAGATATATCAATGTCAATGTCAATGATCATGATTCATGTGATAGTACTTTTGGATATTGATTTATCATAGTGGCACCTAAATGATCGTAATCGTGGAACTTTTGGATCTTGATTAATACTAATGAGGGTTAAATTAGCCTAATGCCACCTAAATTGCTCTAATGGCATTTGAGTGTCCCCAACAACATTTGATAGGCCCTAATGGCATATGATTGGCCCTAAAAACATGATAATGATGCATTACGATAATTATGATGGAGCGTATGGATATGATTTGATAAGTATAAGACTATATCATCCATTCTTCTGAGGTAGTATGGCTCCTTGCTCATTATTATCGCAATTATATTGATGATGACTATGGCGATAACAATGATGTTGATATATTGTATGATGATGATGGCAATGTGGATGTGGATGTCAACGATGAATATGCATGTGGTATCACTTTTGGATCCTAATTGATTCTAATGGCACCTACATGTCCGTAACGACATATAAACAACCCTATTATCATTGAAATGGTTGTAACAACATATAAATGACCTTAACAATTACATGACATGAATCATAATGTCGATGAGTGATTAATAACACTAATGGAATATGCGTGACCATAATGACAATGATGACGATGATTTTGTTGATGATGTACTTAATTTTGACGATGATGATGATGATGATCAATATGATGTTGATGTACCATATGGAATTGATGATGATGATGATGATGACAACATCGATGTCCACAATGATGATACATGTCATAATACTTTTGGATACTGCAAAACTTAAGATATTGGAGTTAATAACAAGTAATAGAGGTTGTGAGGTGTTGACCATAAAAATATTGTTAGTCATTAGGTTTTACATTGGCTAATATGGCCATTGTGTTTAGTAGTTCCCCCACCCCCCTTGTAGAAAGGTAGTACAATAACACCTATCATGGTGCTACCAAAATGTTACCTTGCAAGGTTGTTTTGGACAACCCCCCCATCCATACCCTCATTTTTACCAAGAACATCCAAGGCACAAGAAGTGGATATCAATATTAACAAAAAATATAACTTTCTTTGTACTCTTAAGGATATTTTGGTCTTGGTTTAAAATGGAATGAATGAAGCAACAAGCATTTCAATAATTCCCATAGTGTTACTTTGAAGAAGTGGATCAAATGTTTTTACATCTTTGGCCTTATAAGTGAACATCTCTCAAGGAAAAAAGCAGTTAGTTATGGTCACTATAGTTGGGAAATATACACGATGACTATGGTCACTATAGTTGGGAAATATGCACAACCACCGTGGTCATTGTGGGTCTCACGGGAAGATCGTGTTTGTATTATTATGATGAAATGGTCTCTTGAGGATCTTGATTTTGATGCACTATAAGTGGCATCCATCCCATAGTTAGGAGTACCTTGGTTGTGGATGCCACACTACTCCTACCACCCTTTAAGAGCTTTGTCCTCTTGTCAATGCCTATCTACAAATTTAACAAGTACAACCAATTTCTCAAGTAGGAATACCATTTGTTGTTTAAATTTAGCTTGCATGTTCACATTACTTTCATCCTATACTACATTCTTTTCCCATGGGAAACAATTGGTTTAGCTAATCCCTTCGAATTAAAGGGCCCCTACTTACCCATAATTGACCCATAATTACAATTAATTACACCTATTTAACCCATAACCGACCCTTAATTACCACTAATTAACCCCTAATTAACCCATAATTGACCCCTTGATAACCCTTAATTACCACATCTCATTACCCAATAATTACCCTTACATGACCCTTAATTACCCATAATTGACAACAAATTACCCCTAAATTATCACTATTTAACCCTTAATTACCCATAATTACCCATAAATGACCCCTAACTTTGTGTGGGGCGTTAGTTCATCACATAGACCTTACAAAGGGAATTTTTGTCTTGTGAGTTGTGGGATATGGCAGCCATTTTGGGACGTATAACATCATGAATAACTTTTTACAAATAAGACATGGTTTGGGACTAACTTCTAGGTCCTAAGTTCATATAGTTTCCTTTAGGTCTCATGGGTCATGTCTAGCACCCCAAACAACCACACATGCCCTACATAGGAAATATTTCGCATATGAGTGAGATATGTCCATCATTTTGAGAATTAACATACCAAGGATGGCGCTCGATGCCCATGCCATGGTCTAGGGATAAAAGGCAAGGCATTAGGCCATAACACATATTTATATGGGGCTCACGTTCCATGTTCATCACTCAGGGTATCACACATGACCATAATACATAATCTTTGGCCTCCAAGTTTGATACAGTGGTGAATTAAAAGTTTGAAATATTTGATATGTTTCTTGGGGATAAGGGCATAGTTTGGTACAAAAACCTAGGTTCTATGTCCACGGAATTCATCTCTAAGCCTTATATGCATGTGTGGGAAAATGAGCCTCAACATAGGCCATGCATAGGTAATATTTGGCATGTCATGAGTAAGATGTGGTGTCACATTTAAAATTTTAGTACACCAAGGATGGTTCTCATGACCCAAGTCATGTTAGAGGATGAACATCCAAAGTTTTAGTCTATAACATGTGGTGTTTGAGTTATACATACACCGACCATGAGGCCCTAGCCCATCTTTCCCTTGTGAAATTGATAAGGTGACCATTTTGAGGTTTGTCACATCATGGATGCTTCTTGGTCACTAATATGTGGGTTGATACAAAAAACCTTGCTGTTGGGATAGAACATTTGTCTATGGGGCTCATGCTCTTTACATAGTAACCCACATCATTACATAGGGCACATGTAAGGAATCAAGATTGCTTTATCCATCATTAGATAGGGATGATGTAATAACCCTCTTGAATATGAGTAAAGAGAAAAAAACAGTAGTGGGTAAACCAGTGCTTTAGCCCCTAGCAATGATGAACTCGTATTGTGATCAGACGATGCACGAACTTCCTTCTGCAAAATTCTCTGTTTACTTCTACCAAGAACCTTTTATCAGGAACATAATCATCAGGTACATCTGGACCCCAGGTTGCAAGGTTTTTCTCTTCATGAATTTCAGGCATTTCTTTTCTACGCTTTTTCCAAGCTTCAGTACTACATCCACGCCATTGTCCATGTACAAAATGACGCATTTCATCAGGATAAACCCAACACACATATATAGATCTGAAATTTATTTGAAAATCTTCCCATGACATCTAGAGAATCTCGTCTTTTTTCAGAGGAGTGTATTTCAATTTGTGCTTTATCCTGTCTGTCCATTTAGGTGAAGAGTCTAACCATGGACCATTCCACTCAACTTCATTTTCCCAAGGATTCCTTATCTACACAAGCTTATGACCATCTACCTCACGTACTTGCAATAGTGAGTTTAGGTGAAATTTTCATTCCAAACTCAAACTGGGTGCTATTTTTGTCTGAATTCTTTAGTACTTCATGAGGTCTAATCCAATAAGTGCAGTATGGATTTCTTATTTCAGCCCAATAGCATATATGCCTAACTGGTTAAATATCTTATCTACAAAATATGCATTTCATCCCAATCAGTGATCAAATTTGAAGAGCAAGCCTTAATTTCAATTGGAAGGGAATTTGTTCTCTCCACCCTTCAGAGATAAATGATAATATAAATAATTGTACTTCAATTGACAATATAAATTAATTAAACTTTTTCATCAAAAAAATGCAAAAAATAAATATTTTTCTTTTAAATTTTTACAATTTTAAATAATTGAGTACCCCTTAATATCTACATGAAAAACATGCTATATTTTGAATGAAACTTATTTTGAACACATTAAGATGTCATATGTGTATCATTAATTTTACAATTCAGTAACATAACAACTATTCTGTTGTATTTTTGAAGTTGGAGCACACGTCATTATACAAAAAAACTACTTAGATTATGCCATAACCATATTGGGGATTCCACGTGCAATCCAAGCTTGAGAGATGTAAGAATCATAAGGATTGGGCACCTAAGAAAAATAAATACACAACTCAGAAAACATTAAAAAAAAAATTCCTACATACAAAGCAAGTTAGCAAAGCTAGCATAAACGAGCTTGGGGCATCAAATATTTTTGTTCAACACTTGTCATGATATCATACATGTATGTGATGGAGGGCCCTAAGTCAATTGAATCATTGCAAATCAATGGATGTTTGAGTCTCAACACGGCCTTTTAAATTGAACCAAAATACCAAAATAAGTTTATTAATGTCTAGGTTTGAGAAAGTTCTAGGTGTGAGTAATTAAGGGCCCGTGACTCTAAAATTTGTTGTGTTCTGTACCAGTCCACGATTCAGTGAATCGATAGTCACGGGTAGCAATTTAGGTTATTTAATTAAAACAATTAATATGTGTAACCTCTATGTCGAAACCGATTTCCATGCTGATGTAGGCCACTACCCTCTTTATTGTCTTACCAAACGGCATGATAATGAAGAAGAAGACCTAAAATTATGGACTTCACCTTCAAAGAATGCCTTGTAATCACATTGGTAAGGATTCATAAGAATATTACAAGAGTCCAATCTGTCAAATCTTAGTTGATAGTGTTAATCAAAGACTTATATGGTAAATTTAATATAAGACTTACTTATAGTTGTCTCTTAGTCTTTGTGTCTTAACACATTCAATTTTTTATGGTTGTCTTTGCACCTTAACCCAATTCGTATTATAAGGTGAGGATGTGCATGCATAATAATCCTTAGTTATGACCATGAGAGGAGGATTTAAAGAGAAGAGGATGTAAAGATAAGTAATTTTTATATGTATTTTGGTATCACTGAGGACAAATGTTTGGAAGTTTAGAGGGATATTTCATTACGATCATGCCACCCATCAAATTGAAGGCTATTCTTGAGCCAACGATTGTTTTTTTAATTTTATTAATAACCATTGTTTCTCCATATCATGTACCCAATGAAACCTCTCTATGGAAATGCATAAATCGATTTTTGCACAGTTGTGATCCTAGATACATTCCAGTATTTGTATTTGCATGACATCGAGTGTTCTTTACAGTTGTCATGAGTCCATGATATTCATGCAAGAAATGAAATATTGTAGAGGATAACTTATCAAACAAGCCTTTTAAATTTCATTTTGATGAAAAAATAGTGGACATTGGTAGTGAGGTTCACATAGGTAGTAGACACAAAATTTTGAGCTCCTTTCGGGCCTAGTAGTAGACTACTAGTTGTTCTTTTTTGTTATAGTCGTAGTTGTTGACAAAATTTCACACTTTATATTGCAGCCCCAAGTGAGTCGGGAGTGACAACCACATCTCTATGGCTACTGCCTCGTAGTCATCGATGATAAACGACCATCTTACACAATTAAACAGTGAGTGCAGGACATGGGTGAGTAAGTGATTATAATTTATCATATTTCCAATGTTTTGAATGATGAGTTGAACTTTATAGCATAGGAATTTCAACATCTTGAGAAATTTATATGGATGGGTAATTTAAAATGTTTCCCTTCTTTTGAAATGTTGATATAAATTATGCCCTTTATAATTGGAAGGGTAAAATTCAGATTTTAATTTTTTTTTGAAAGACAATTTTAACTTTACACCGGGCTAGAACCCTTTGGAAGGGCTGGGAAGGGTTCAATTTTAAATGTTGATCCCAATCTTAGACACAAATTAATGGATTTTCAAAATTGTATCAACATGGAGGACCACATTTTGACTTGGTGGTAGTTTCATGTGTGCCACTTCACTACCAAGACCAATGCTTATAACCGATTCATAGGTGGTGCCTACTTAAAAATTCAATTTGTAAATCCTTGTATCCACTTACATATTGTGAGGAAATAACTAAGCAATGTTTACATTTACCCATAATTGACTTTTCATACCCCATAATTGAAATTTTTTTGGACATTAATTCTCTCCCATTCTTGCGCATAGCGTCTTAGTCTTGCACTACTGAGTTCAGTAACCCATGGAAAGATTTGCAACAATCCCTAAAATTAGTCGAGGATGCTTTTCCCAGAACCCAAAACCATGCAAATGTTTTATGCGAAAAATGGATTAATCCCATGTCAACAACATACTGTGTTTTTCTGAGAAAACCATTGAAAGAATGAGTGCTAAAGCTTCAACCATAATAGCTAGTGCTATAGATGCTCTCAGGGAAACATCATCCCCGCACAAAATCAATGCAGACATAATCTCACTATGCAGAGAGGGACGAATGAAAGAGGCAATACAAATCTTGAATTTTTCAGACCACCAAGGCATTCAACTTGAACCCGTTACCTATAATTCTCTATTACAAATATGCACTGGAAACAAGGCCGTCTCAGAGGGAAAACAAATCCACACCCACATGCTGTTGAGTGGCTTTGAGCTAGATCTCTACTTCAGTACCAAACTCATAAGCCTGTATGTCATGTGTGACAATCTACAGGATGCACGCTTATTGTTTGACAAAATTCCAACAATAAATCTCTTCAGTTGGAATGCAATGCTGAGAGGATATATGAGGAATGGAATGTTTCAAGAAACCCTAGTACTTTATTACCAAATGATCAGGGAAGGTGCAGAGCCAGATTCTTTTACATTTCCCCATGTTCATAAGGCCTGTACTACTTTATCTGCTTTGCAGGAGGGCAGGAAGATTCATGATCTTATTGTTGAAAGAGGGGTTGAATTAGATAATTTTGTGGCCAGTGTCCTCATAGACATGTATGCCAAGCATGGTGTCATGGACTTTGCATGCCAAGTGTTTGACAAAATGTCTGAAAGGTATGTTGTGACATGCTCTGCCATGATCAACGACCTTGTACAAAATGGGCATTATCAAGAGACCTTGAAGCATTTCCGGCAGATGCAATTGACAGGGTTGAAACCCAATACGGTGATTGTTACCAGTCATCTGAAGACATGCACCCGATTGAGAGCTCTGAAACATGGAAGGGAGATTCATGCTTATATAATTAGAACTGAACTTGATAAATATATTGTTGTACACAATTCCCTACTAGAAATTTATACCAAATGTGAAAGTATGGAGGATGGATGGCTAGTATTTGACAAAATTCCCAGAAGACATGTAATTTCATGGTGTTTGATAATTGCAGGTTGTTCCCAGAATGGGAATTTTGATGAGAGTGTCAAGCTATTTCGTCGAATGTTACTGGATTGCATTAAACCTAATTCTGTTACCTTAGCAAGTGTTCTGCCATCATGCTCCCACTTAGAATTTGTCAAACAGGGGAAGGAAATCCACAGTTATATAATTCAGAATGAATTTTAATCGGATGATTTTGTAGGGAGTGCTCTGTTAGACATGTATGCCAAATGTGGGAATATGGACATGGAATGCCAAGTTTTTAACATAATGCCTTAGTGAGATATAGTGCTATGGAATTCCATGATTGCTGGATATGCTTAGAATGTGCATTGCATTGAGGCATTGGAACTTTTTCATCAAACTTAGAAGCAAGGATGGAAGCCCGACTCTGTTACCATAGCGAGTATTCTTCCAGTTTCTGCCCGCTTAGCAGCATTGAAACAAGGAAAAGAGATCCATGATTACATAATGAGAAGTGCACTCCAGTATGATATTCCCATTAGAAATGCCCTCCTGGACATGTACGCAAAATGTTGGAATATAACGTTTGCTCGATTTGTGTTTGACAGGATGCCAAGAAAGACCATGGTTCCTGGAACACAATGATTGCAGGGTATGGAATTCATGGGCATGGTGATGATGCAGTTGCACTATTTTACCAAATAGAAAAGGAAGGATTTAATCCTGACTATATCACCTTTATTGCTCTCCTCTATGCATGCAGTCATGTAGGCTTGGTGGATAAAGGTCGAGAATATTTTGATTGTATGAGTCGAGATTATAACATTAAACCAAGAATGGAACACTATTCTTGCATGGTTGACCTTCTTGGGCGAGTTGGGTGCTTGAATGAGGCTCGATATTTTATTAAAGATATGCCACTGAAACCCAGTGTTGATGTATGGGGAAGCTTTCTTGGTGCCTACAGAGTTCACTGCAATGCAAATTTAGCAGAACTTGTAGTAGAGCACATTTTTGAGTTAGCGCCTGATAATGTGGAATATTATGTTATGCTGTCAAACCTTTATTCTACTCTTGGTAGGAGGGTTGATGTAGCCAAAGTGAGGGCTATGATAAATGACAGGGGTTTGAAAAAAGATCCAGGATGTAGCTGGATTGATGTAGGTAACAATAGTCATGCATTCCTTGTAGGAGACAGATCCCACCCACGATCTGATGAAATATATGCAACATTGAAGAACTTGGCGGTGCAAATGAGAGAAGCAGGGTATGTATGTGATGTATATTTTGTGCTGCATGATGCAGAAGACTACAATATTTTGTAGTGAGGGGAAGAAGTTGGTATTGCTTTTAAGGCTTCTCAACTATGTTGCATGGGGTATGGGCTAGAGTATCCATACAGGTATATATGAATGATGATATCTTTGTAAAATGAGTTGGGGTATGAATTTTATTCTTGGAGTAAGTTAATCAGTAGATGTTTTGTACATGTCATTTTATCATGAATTTTTGTTGAATTTGTATTTTTGGTTACATAAATGGATTCAGCTTTCTCTAAAAGATTTGGACATCTTAATTATGCAATTTTAGCAATGTATATTTACAATTTTAACGATGTATATTTTCCAATTTTAACAATTCCATCCATATTTCAACTGTAAAAGTAGTTGAAAAAACAATACAAAACATCAAAATTTTAGTATTCGTTGTTGAAAAAACAGTACAAAAAGTAGTTGAAAAAATAGTACAAAACATCAAACTTTTATATTCTTTGACCGAATAACTTTTTTTTTGATAACATTGTACCGTAATATTAATCTTCTCTATTGCAAAAGAATAGTATTTTCCAAGGGATCTGAGCTATTTTCGTTGCAAGAATGTGGAAGTTTACTGCACGTGGATTCTTATTATGCTCATTGTAACCAACAATAAAATGATATGGGATATCAAAGTTTATATCTTATTAAAGAACAATTATTTTTTTAATCAATGTGGAGCACTATGTTTTAGATGGGAGAATTTGTATGTCAGAACAACAATTTGTAAGTTTTAGATGGGAGGATTTGTATGTCAGAACAATAATTTTAAGATGGATAGTTGTTAGGTGTATTTGACATTTTTAATGGGAACATAAAAAGCATGTCAATAAACTGATTCCTTTGACTGAAACGACATCCATTGTCACTGAGTTTGTTGCAAAACGATGTCTAAAGCTGAACACGCAAAGAAAAACATTTTAAATTTGAAATTTATTGATGAATTTTTATTTTCAGTTTGGGAGTTATAATGAATATGCTTCATGTTTCTATTTATTTTTTAGTAGCAGTGATTAAATGTTAGGGTTTACCTTCATCATGTGCTTCATATGCTGAATTTTTCAGTATATGGAGGCTTTGATAGCTGTTGTTGAAGGAGAATGTGATTGAAGTGACAAATTTGCATACATATATTGTCCCTTGGGTTTGAAATTCTTCTCTTGTAGCTATGGCTTGTGTATTGTATTGACGTAATTATTTCCTTTCACAGCTGAGGAATGCCATAGAAGTAATCAAGACATGGGATGTATGTTCATCGAGTGTTATGGTGATCCAGAAGGTTCATTGAAAAGGATGAGGTTAGTATCCTTTGTCCTCCCTCTGCTAGAGACACACAAATAATGTTTGATGTTTGTTTCTATGAAATGTTCAATCTTAAACATTTAGGGTTTGATGCATTTAAGTAGAGAGGTTTATTTGAATCAATGGTTAGGATAATATTTGGGGAATACTTTTGTTATTTCAGTGATTTTCTGATGAAATATTGGTTAAATAAAGGTTTGAACAAGAATGGAAATTGATGCTCCAGTTTTAATATATGATTATAACTAATCTTACATTGTTGAAAAAAGACAGAAAACTAATTCCTCGATATGTGATACATATCTTGTAATTGCATATTTTTGATGACTATGGTCCCTGATTCGATATTAAATACGAAAATAGTCCACTCTCCCTCCAAATATATATCTGGCATTACTAGTAATGAAAGTTACATTGAGACCAACAACAATAGACATCGAGGCCTTTGAATATCTGAACTAAAACTAACTAAACTTTAAACAGCACTCTTCATTTTCTTAGAAATTTTGAACTACAATACAAAGCTAGCCAAACCATAACCTTGCTATTAGATTATCTACCGGTCCATTCGTAATTGGTCTTTAGTAGGGTTGAAAGTATGAGCGAGGCTATTGCTAGAAGGGACTCCCTTGGAAATGAAGGGTCGAGACCTTCAATGAATTTATTCCATCTCTAATACTGCAAAACAATTCAGTATTATTTTAAGTTCAACCACTAGACTCATAAAAAAATATCCACAGTCTTGTTAAAGTCATTCAAATTTAGATAGACTTATCTGTTAAAGCAATGCAATCTATTCCTTTTATTGAAACTTCAGGCAAATCAAGAAGTTCTAGCTTGTCCTCTTAATGAAATTGAATATTCATACATCCATTGAACAATTTTTCATAAAATATTCACTTTCATTGTTTAGTTTTACACGATTATCAACATCAATTTCCAAAAAATTGTTATTGAATCTATATTTTATTGACAAAGGCCTAGTTTTACCCTATATGTTCTTGCCACTATGGAAAATTGTCTTGTACCCTTTCTCAAACTTGTGTTTACTATGGTATGATTTAGTCCATCTAGATTAAACTGCGAGTGATTGTCAACTGCTAAAACTTTGAATTAAAAAGTGTGAAAACTTTGAATGGTCTGGCAACTCTACATGAAATAATTTGAGGTACTTTGAACAAACACCAGGGTTGTAAAAAAATCATATCCTCAACTGAGTTCCTCCTGTATATGCCAACTAGTCAGCTTCATGGTAACCAACTAAACTACCATTAGGTATTTTCCACAGGTCTCTTACAAGATTATCAACATCAATTTCCAAAAAAAAAGTTATTGAATTTATCTTTTATTGACAAAAGCCTAGTTTTACCCTATATGTCCTTCCCTCTATGGAAAATTGTCTTGTACCCTCTCTCAAACTTGTGTTTACTATTGTATGATTTAGTTCATTGAGATTAAAATGCTGGTGATTATCAACTGCTACAAATTTGAAATACAAAGTGTGAAAATTTTGAATGGGCTAGAAACTCTATATGGGTTAATTTGAGGTACTTTGAACAAGCACCAAGGTTTCAGAAACATCATGTCCTCAATTGAGTTCCTATTGTAGATACTGACTTCTCAGCTTCATGGTAACCAACCCAATTACCGCTAGGTCTTTTCCACTGGTCTTCTCCATTATATGATATATCACCTAATAGTACATCCAAGACTCATTGTGGCTATTGGTGCATTCAGTGGGCTGTAAAAACAGTAATTCTCCCTCCTCTTCTATCCCTGAATTCTGCAATTTGTTGCTAGATCTTTTGTGTGGTTGGTTTGGCACTACTTCTACGAGAGGTTCATATGCTGGTATTTCTTTTTTTGGCGCTATATCCAATTGTCAGTGGGTGTTTTGGGCTCCTCTCATTGGTTAGTTCTCTATGTGCATTAGAGAAGGTGTGTGGTTTTGTTGCTTTGGTTTCTCTTTATAAATTACAAATTGTCATTATTGTAAGGATTGTTGCAATCTGTGTGAAATGGAAGAGCTAGAGTGTTGTCTCAAGTGGTGTTGAAAGGAAACCACATAGGCATTGTTGTGTAGTGAATAGGGAAAACAGGTGGAATCTCTAAATGGATGAGTTTTCTCAACACGTCTTGAAGGAAAATAACATCCATGATAACTGTGCAATTGATGCATCAATAAGTATTGTGGAGCCATTTTAACAAAGCAGGCCTTCCACAAACATGAGATGGGTAACTGGGAAGGATTACATAGCAGGATCCCATTAGAGGCCTTTGCATGTATCAGTTTACTATGCACTTCAGTGACTAGAAGGAATAATAGTGGAGAGAGGGGACAACCTTTTCTAAGGCTTCTGGAGGCAACAAAAAAGTGTGAAGCTAAGACATTGACTATAATATAAAAAGTGGCTGAGGAAAACAAGGCCTCCATCCATATTAATGAAACACTATTGAAACCCCACCTGAAGAAGTAGGAGTTTGAAGTAGAGGTAGTTAACTTTTTCAAATTCTTTGGACAGGTCTCTCTTTGTAATCAATGCTCGTTTGTTTCCTTGACAAAGTGAAGGACTTTCTGGGTTGCCCCTAAAGGATCTTGAATGTCCCTCTGAAGTAGGAACCCCATATTTTCTCTCGAGATATGTTTGGAAAGATGAGGCTTGATTCTAGTGGCAATAATGCTGAAAATGAATTTAAATTTTATACACACTATTGCAAAGTGAAATCAGACGTAATTGATCAAATGATTCAGGAGCATTTACCTTTGGTATCAGAGTGATGAATATTGCGTTGATATCAAGATATATTGTCCCAACAACAATATAGCAAAGGATGATAGTCACGTGTATGATTACATGAAGGTGTTTGATAAACCATTCTAGGTGTGAGAAACCTATCTCAACCTAAGCCTATAACAACCTTGAAATACTTCCCTAATAGTCTATCAAGTTGTTACCTTAACACCCTTCCTTATCTCTCTCAAACGTCACTCCTTAAGCCACATCCTATAGGAAACTCCCAGCCCCTCTGAAATTACAAAGATACTTACCTATTGAAAGTCTAAGATAACATCAAGGCATAGTCACTGCAAGAGCTGGAATTTGTCATTTTGGACAATCATTATTTGGCTGGAAATTATTATAGTTTGACAGTCCTAGTTGTCTACTAATTTAGGGCTGGAAATCAACTTGTTTGGGATAGTCATTCTGGCTATTCCCTTGGCTGCAAAATACCTTATGCTGGGCAATTAGATTTCACCTCCGTTTGATTGGAAATAGCGTCCTATGGACAGTCATTGAAACACATATGTCATGGCTGAAAATTCAATTAGCTTTTTCATACAAAATAGACTTAGGGATGCAAGGTGTGCTCACATCCCCTACTTGAAAATAGGATCCATATATGTGGCAAAATGCAGCAAATAGACAGTTCTAAACCAGCCATCTAGGTATGGGATACTCTATTGTCTCCATTAAGGTCGAGCTGTATTATTTAGATTCTATATCTATGATTCTATACCCATATAGATATCTTTGTAAATATACATGTGATACATGGATGAATGTATATATGTATAGCTTTAGTTTGATATTACTAATGTTATTGTTTGATCTAACTAGAGTCTCAACACCTTTCTGGTAAATGTAATTTTTAGGAATTGTTAAGTTAGTGATTTGTTTCTTCAAATTTTGTTTGATTTGCATTTTTATTTCAAGCTACTCATTTTCTTTAGTTTGATTATTTGCTTCTTTTAGGAGAATTTTTGGTTGTTAGGTGAAATTTTGAACTTGGCCTTTATATTTTTGCTTTATTTTTTCATCCTTTACATTTTGAAGGGGTTTTTAAAAGTCATTATATCAAATAATGGACTCACAAATCATATTCTGAGCTTAGTCATTACTCAATCAGCTTTAAAACTTCATGCAAAATGACAAAAAGTTGTAAAACAATGATAAAATAGCGTTAATGATATTCTTGTAGCGCAAGTGGAAAAAAATAATGAAGGAGCGCTACAAGAATATCGCGACTCTCAATTATTCCGATTTTTTAGCAAAAATTTGTCATGTTTACGAATGATGAGTGACTAATCACGTGTTTTGGAGAGTTTGCTACGTGCTGTCTCAGGAATCATCATGAGAATAGGTGGTTTCATAACGTGAAGAAGAGCCTGTTCATCATGAATTATAAAGCAGCTTATCACGACAGATGGTTGGTTAAATCAAGTTTAATCTGACGAGGGTTACTTCTTATCTCTTTCCCAAAGCTGAGTAGTTAATGGAATGACGGTGCCTGCCTAAAAACATGAAGATTGCAGTTGCAAAGCTTAGTGGAGGTTTTCATAGTCGCACAGAAAACTAGGGCTTCTTCATCTTGACACCTGGAGTTAAATTGGACCCTGAAAGACACCTGTATCTTTCAAGATGGTACTCAAACAGCATGAAGAGTGGTTCAAAGTATCTACAGTTGATCAATTAAAAGGTATTCCACGATAAGTCAATATAATTGAAAATTTGGGGCTTTTTCGGTGGAGTTCGTTCTATCAAAATTGATCGAGGGAAATGTTAAATTGTGCTTTTAAATGAAATTTCGGCCAAAGAAATAACTGCCTAAGACATTCTGAGATGTCCTGTTGAGTAGAGGACTGAAAAATAGCTCTATGTTGAACTATTCATTTGTTGAAGTTCGAAAGAGGCTGGGTTGAAAACTGTGTATGTTATAGTACTTAAACTTCACAAAAAGAATTGATACTTATACACAGTGAGACAAATGTGTTGAATGGCTAAGATTACAGGGAGACCTAGTTTCATTTTTGATACTAAGGCTACATGAAGCATAATGTGAATAGATTGCAAATTGTCCTGTTTTTCTCATCCAACAGACAAGCAGTCTCCAGTGAACCTGAGAAGCTAGTAATTGATATCACATTTGCAAAGTCTTACTGTGCAGAAATTGTTGATAGGTGATACCAAAAGGGTTTGAGGATTAATTTTGGTATTGATACACAAGGGTAAGAATACATGCTAGGAATGGACAACCATTAGAACAATTAAATTGAATGACAGTCATCAGTTGCAGTGAAGAGTCTGGAATACTTCAAATGATCTAAGTCTCTTATACTTGTGATAAAACCCAGCCTGTATTAAGAAAACAAAAGGAGTAGTCAGAGAAGATTAAGGAGAGTTGTTTTTGAAACCTGAGAGATTTAAAAAAGAAACATCACCTGTCAGGTTATCAATTGAACCCTAGAAGCCATACAGTTTCCAGCTTTTGAAGACAAATGGGGAAGAGTGGTAAGGTGAACAGAGCTGAACCTACTGATATAGGTTGGATTGAAAAGTTCCCTGGGTGTGTTGAACTATTCCAACAAGCTGGCTGGTTGGACTTTTTCAAGAGAATAGATGGTTACAATGCTAAAGTTTCCTGTAGGTTTACACAAGGTTACAAAGATGATATGGTGGTGTTTGATACTTTGAAGTTTAGATTGACAGTAGAGCTAGTAGCAGAAGCTACAGGGATTAAGAATGAAGGTGAAATATGGTTTAAGAAACTGCCCTTTACCTTTGATCCTCGGAGATATCTATTACCAAATGTCACCCCAAACTAGAGTAAAGGCATCCTTATTCAAAATTTCAGAAAGGAATGGGTAGAACCAATCAGAATTTTGCAGAGTTATATTACTTGTGAGGGCAGGTATGCTTATGTTTTTAAGTACCACTTCAGATTTCTGCAACATATGGTGGGGGCGTCCAAGATGAGCCTTCCATTCTTCTTATTCAAAAGCTTGCATAAAATGTCTAATAGGGTCAAAGGGCATATGGACCATTCTTCTCAGTCCATCTTTCATCATGGGCTAATTAAGTTGATTATTAGCACTGTTTTGCAGCATGAAGGAAAGACCTGGGATTTTTTCATCTTTTGGTCTAGCTTTCAAATTAAACAGGAGGATCAACAGCCTAAAAAACAAGCAGACAAAGGGAAGGTACTGATGAGAAAATTAGGTCAGAAAGCTAAACTTGAAGACAAGGAAGAGGTCAAAGTTGAGAAGGCAGCAGAGCATGTGAAGGTTGACAGTAAACCCAAAGTGTTTTCAGCTGGTATTACAGGCAAGTATTCATTGTTTTCAGAAGAGAAATTACAACCTAGGCAGCAGTTGATACCAATAGAGGTTTCCAAGGAAGTTAAAGCTGCAGTTATAGAAGAGGTTGCTGCACCTAAGGAGGAGTTTCAGACCTAGCAAAGAAGTCCACTCATCATTCTCTCAGATGATGAGGGATATTTGCTAGAAGAGGATCATCCTGTTGCTAAAACTAAAGTTAAAATTGAAACCTGCAGATCATTCTCCACTTCAGAAATCAAAACAGTCAAACCTAATAAGAAGAAGAAAAGGATTGAAGTGATAGCCCCATATTGGAGGCCTAAAACCAGGCCAACGAATAAGCTAAGATGGAATATGAAGAAGTTGCTCAATCCTAAATTGAATTCCAAGCAAGAGACTGTCTTGAATGATACTTCCTCAAATGAAGAGCCAAAAATTGGTAAAATAAACATTAAAAGAAAGGGAAAAATAGTTGCCAAAGCTTCCTCTTCTCATCCTGTAAAAGTAAAAGGATCATCACAGTCAGTAAAGGAGTTAAGGCAGCCCGAGTCTGAATTGTTTGCCATATTTCTTGAAATAAGAAATGAAATTTTAAAGCAACAGCAGAAAGAAAAAGCTGAAGTACCTCCTGTTGAAGATCAAGAATGGGAAGATGAAGATGAAATTATACTTAGGCAAGCAAGTATTCTAAAAGACCCTAATATTCTTGCTGTTTCCACAGACCTGTTAAATAAGGATGCAAACATTTTTAAGAGGTTTGACATACCTGAGATGCCCAGTTATGAACAAGAGATCATGACAGGAAGGTCAATTGATTCAGATAAAGAAAACTTGCAGAAAATTATTAAGCAGTACCAACAGCAGATGAACTATATGCAAGAGATCAACGAGGGGCTGATGATGGCTAACAGACGGCTTAGAGAAGATCTTCAGGATGTCAATGACCATTGTCAGGAGCTGAGAGCAGTATCTAAAGAGGTTCTAAAGAGAAAAAGAACCACTGACTTGCACTATACAGAGTTGGAGAAGACAGTCAAGGACTTGCAGCAGAGAAATGAGGAGCTCACCAAGAATATAGCTGACATGAAGCAGGAGCAGAAGCAAGCTAAGAAGAAAGCTCAAGCATTATATGGCATTGCTCTGCTAGCTGAGGCAGTAAAAGATCTATAAGTCAGTTGCTCAATTAGTTATTTGTTATCTTTTTGAGAAACATATTAGTTAGTGTTTACTATTTTTAGAAAATGTCATGTTTTGTAATATTGTACATTTTACTTTATCTCATCGAGCTGATGGAAGGAAGTTAGGGTTATATCCCTAACTGATTTTGTAAAGAATAGTATTTAGAGATGTTAGAAAGTCATTTAGAGGGTTCAATTTTTGGGATAGCTTCAGGAGGTCTGCAGACTTGTTCATGAGTTAAGTATCAAAACTCTTGTATGCATTTGATGATGAAATTATGAAATATATGACACTTTTACCCTTCATTTTCTGTGTTGGCTTCATTGTTCAGCTTGTCTAGTTGCTTAATTGATATACTCGTTACTGGTTTATGTTTATATGCTAGTGATGCTTGTCTTTTATGAATGGACTTCAATACTGTGTTTTGTTGGATCTTGTTGAATATATTATGCATCTTTGTCCTCTTTTGTTTATGATTCAGTTATTACTTTTCTCATGAGTGTATTCCCTGCCTTTCCCCAAAAGTTTACAACCACTAAAACTTTCCAGAATACCTAAAACCTACTTTGTTTTATCAAGTTTTATTTGAGATTGTGTTGGCTTCTTTCTCTGGCCTTAGAAACAATTTCTGGCACAAACATCTTTGGCGCCGTTGCCGGGGACGAACCCCTGGGATACTTATCTATTTTACTGGTTTAAGAGGTGGACTTAAACCAACAGTTTTTGAAGGCTATTTTTTCACCAAAGTTGTCACAGTGGCTTCTAGAGGAGTGGGAACCAGGAATAGATCTATTTCACCCTTGCAGTTGGGTGTGACAGACCCTGAACAAATATTTCAAACAACAAGAAAAATCAGAAGGTCTCAATCTTTACCAGCCCTGTGTGACCCTGAACAGTTGGGTGCTTCATCACATTCAGCTGAAAAATCACCTTGGATTAAGCCTACTATACCTGATAGCAGTTTCCAAATATTTACCAATCCTCAATCTTTTATAAAAGCCAAATCTGCCTCCCCTGGTAAAATACCTCTTTTTCAATTGAAATTAGGCAAAGGCTCTTTTAAATCAATTTCTAGTCAAGCTTCTTCTTCAAAACCAGTCAGTCCAAAGATGGCAGCCCAGAATCCTCCCATAGACATGATGGACCAGATGGTTGCAGCCAGATATGCACCATTAGTCTTACCCCAGCCCTTACATGCATTGCCTGGAGGTGATTACCAGAAGTATATGCCTAGATTCAATGGACAGGGAGAAACCACTGCTGAGGAACATTGGGAGGCTTTCCTAAGTTATGCTAACAATCAAAACATTGAGGTCAAAGATGTATGGATGAGGGTATTCGTTCAGAGCCTTGATGGGGATGTAAGGAAATGGTTCAGAGAGTTTCCTGCCAGCTCAATCACTATAATTGAAGAACTTCGGGATCTCTTCATGAGGCAATGGGGAGACACAAAAGATCACACCTACTATATAACTGAGTTTGGAGCTCTCAGAAGAAAAAAAGAGGAGACTGTTGCATATTTTTCCAAAAGGTTTAACAAAATGTATAGTAGGATTCCAGCAGAAATTAAGCCTACTGAAACATCAGCTAAGCTTACCTATGCCAATGCCTTTGATCATGAATTTTCTTTATTATTGAGAGAAAGGAGACCTATCACCTTGCTGAACATGCAAGATGTAGCATTGGAGGCAGAGTCCAATTTATTGGCTTCAAACAGACTTAAGAAAGAAACATCCCAACAGCTTTATGATAAAAAAGGAAAGAAGGAAGCAACTTTAGGAAGTTCTGCTCCTCATACTACTGAAAGTAAGATTGATGAAATGGCCAAGCTGGTAAAGATTCTCATTGCAAAATTGAATAAATTAGAGCTTGAAAAGAATTCTGGCAAACCTGCTTTAGAAGCTGAACGAAATCCAAATAACCAGAATCAGTTCAGAAGGCAATTTGCTCCTAGATTCATAAGAAGAGAGCGCAAGAACAATGATATCCAGCGAGAAAGGAGAGAAAATGAAGATCAAGGAGTGCCCCCACCTCTTTAGAACAATGTAGCTGATGAAGAAGAAGTTGATGAACAACTGCTTTTTGAAGAGACTGAGACTGATCAGGATATGAACCATTTTGGAGAGGGATTCTCTGGAGGTTTTGTTACTAAAGAAGAATTTTTGAATGCAGAATATTATGATGCAGACATGTTTGAAGCTGAGGACGACCTGGAGTTAGAAAAGACTGCTGTAACTGCTGCTATTCATCAGAATGGACCCAAGAAGACTATAAATCTTAGATCAGGCCCAAAGCAGGTGGTGCAAGTCCCAAAAAAGAAAGCAGTTGTCCCTGCTGAATTTGTCCCTGTTAAAAAATAGCTGATCCTATGCCAGAAAAAAGACAAGTTGCAGAAAAATCAAGGAAGACTCCAGAGGTGGAAGAGGTAAACAAATCTGTTCAGAATTTCAATTTGGAGAATGAATTAGGGAAGTTAAATATTCCTGTACCTTTAACTGAGTTAATAAAGAATCCTTCATATAAACAAACAGTCTTGAAAGTGATGAATTCAGCAAGTAATTAGCATGTTTCAGACACAGTTAATCTGCAGGAAGAAAACCCTAGAATCTTTATTGGATCAGCCCTAGCTGAAAAAACTGAAAATGAGGCCGGTGCTTCACCTCCTTTCTATGTCACCTTGACAGTCCATGAGCAAATGATTCACAATTTCCTTTTAGATTCAGGAGCATCCCACAATTTGATGCCAAAGGCTGTTATGGAAGCTTTGGGCCTGAGTATCACTAAACCTTACCATGACCTATATGCCTTTGATTCCCGAGCAGTGAAGTGTCTTGGAGTAATAAAGGACATCGTTGTTAGCCTAGCTCAGTTGCCCATGAAAAGTGTGATAATGGATGTTGTGGTAGCTGATATAACACCGAAGTTTGATTTACTTCTATCTAGGTCATGGGCTAAAAAGGTTGGGGGAACCTTACAAATGGACCTTTCATATGCCACCATTCCTTTGTTTGGTGGAGAAAATAGAAGACTATATAGAGAGCTGCAGTTTGCTTACATAGTGACAGATGACAAGAATCCCACTAATCACCCACTGTACTCTGTTGATAAAGATCTTGGTACATGCATGCTACATTTCAGTGAGGAGGATAATTCTGCTGGTCTGTTACAAGTGGAAAAGGAACAGCCAATAAAACACAGCAGACAGGAAGAAAATGCACAGTGGAAATTGTATTTTGATGGATCCTCATGCAAAGAGGGTGCTGGAGCTGGAGTTCTTCTAAAATATGCTGGAGGTGAAATAGTGAGGCTCATGTACAAGTTGGAATTTGTTACTACAAACAATACTGCTGAGTATGAGGCTTTGTTACTAGGATTAAAGGCTGCTAAAGATTTGGGCATTCAGCAGATTGCTGCATTTGGCGACTCCGAACTAGTTGTTCAGCAGGTGAAGGACAATTATCAAGTGAAGCAGGGTTTGTTGAAGCTTTATCGGAATGAGGTATGGGACATGCTTGAAAACTATTTTGTAGATTTTAATATTACTTACATTCCAAGGGATTATAATCAGACAGTAGATTCATTGGCTTTAGCTGCCACACACTTCAGAATCCCTAAAACCACTCAGTTGAAATATCCAATTGAAATAAGGTACAGACCTTCTGTACCTGATAATGTAAAACAGTGGAGAGTGTTTGAAGATGATATTGAGATTAAAAGGTTCATTGAACTTACAGATGAGTTCTCAAATTCCCTAATTGATTAGGATGAGGATGAAGAAGAAGGACAGGAGGGAAAATTTGTTGAAGATGAAATAGCAGGTCATAAAATTATTGAATTAAGGAGCAACTTCATTCCCAAAGGTTTGGTACCTCTGGAAAGAATATTTACAAAGGATGATGCACCTTCAAAGCCCGTGGTTCAATCTTCAGAAGAGATTGTGATAGACTGCAATATTGGTTCAGCTGAGCATCCTAGAATGGTCAAAATTTCCAAATCACTTACAGCTGAACAAAGAAGCAGGTATATCAAGCTGTTAAAAGAGCATGTAGATGTTTTTGCATGGTCTTATGAGGAACTAAGAACATATGATACATGAATCATACAACACAAGGTCCCCTTAAAACCAAATGTCAAACCTTTCCAACAGAAATTAAGGAGGATTAACCTAGCTTTGTTTCCTGTGATTAAAAAAGAAATAAAAAAGCTGTTGGATGCTAAGATCATAGTTCCTCTCAGGTGATCTTCCTGGGTGGCTAATTTGGTCCCTGTCAGAAAAAAGAATGGAGAGATCAGATTATGTGTTGATTTCATAAACCTGAATAGATCTTCTTTAAAAGACAACTATCCTCTTCCTAAGATTGAACAGGTATTGCAGCAAGTGGTTGGAACACAAAGGATCTCTATGGTGGATGGTTTCTCAGGGTACAATCAGATTGCAATGCACCCTAATGATAAGGAGAAGACAGCCTTTACAACTCCCTGGGGGACATTCATGTATGACAAGATGCCTTTTGGCTTGATGAATGCTGGAGCAACCTTTCAGAGAGCAATAGATATTGCCTTTGTGGGAGAAAAAGATAAGTTTGTGGTTATTTATTTGGATGATATCATTGTTTTCTCGCAGTCAGATGATGAGCATTTGAAGCATTTGAGGCAGACCTTCCTAAAATGCAGAAAATTTGGCCTTTCTCTAAATCCAAAGAAGTCACATTTTGCTGTGTAAGAAGGTAAACTACTTGGCCACTTGGTGTCTGCTGATGGCATCAGAATAGATCCTGAAAGAGTGAAAGCTATACTGAAGATCAGTTTACCTAGGAGTAAAAAGGATGTTCAATCATTCATTAGCAAAATCAATTTTTTGCGGTGGTTTATTCCCAACTTTGCTGAAACCATTAAACAGATCACAGCCATGCTCAAAAAGTATCAAGAAGTCAGATGGACTTCTGAGGCAAAGGCTGCATTTGAGAAAATCAAGGTAGCTCTTACTAAAGCACCTGTATTGGTAAGCCCTGATTTTACTAAAGAATTCCTTACTTTCTCATTTGCATCAGAAGACACAATTGCAGCTGTCTTACTTCAGAAGAATAAAGAAGGATTGGAACAGCCTATTTCCTTCTTCAGCAAGACTCTAAGAGATTCTGAGCTGAAGTATAGTATATTGGAGAAATAGGCTTATGCTCTGGTAAAGGCTTTGAATTTTTTTAGAATTTATGTCCTGCATTCAAAAGTCATTTCATTTGTTCCAAATGCTGCTGTGAAAGATGTCTTAACACAGCCTGATAGTGAAGGGAAGAGAGGCAAATGGATTGCAAAGATTATGGAGTATGATGTGGAGATCAGACCTACTAAGCTTGTTAAGGGACAGGGTTTAGCCAAGCTGCTGGTTGAATCAAATTGTCAGGCTCTAGGATTGTATGTTATGGCTGAAGAAATAACTCAAGAAGAAGATCAAGCAGCACTGAAAAAAGAGAAGATCATGGATTTTTACTCAGCATCTACCTAGTATGCAGACATAGTGTATTTTTTGTTGTTTTTACAATGTCCTGAGCATTTGGATAGGAAGGCTGGTAGATATTTAAGGCTTAAAGCTACTAAGTACTGTTTGATGGAAGAACAACTATTCTGGAAGGACCCAGGTGGTATTCTGCTCAGATGTTTGGACAAATCTGAGATTGAAGGAGTGATTTCTGACTCTCATGAGGGTGCTTGTGGAGGGCACAAATACTGGAAGACAACAGCATACAGAATTTTGAGAGCTGGATACTATTGGCCCACCTTGTTTGTAGATGTTTATCAGCAGGTAAGAGCCTACATCCCTTGTCATAAATTTGCTGGTAAATAGAAATTGTTGTCTTTGCCTCTAAAACCCATTGCAGTCAATGCTCCTTTCCAGCAATGGGGTCTGGATTTTATTGGAGAAATTAATCCATCATCTTCAGGACAACATCACTGGATTTTGACAGCAACATATTTTTTCACTAAATGGGTGGAAGCCATTCCTACAAGGAATGCCACAGATAGGGTAATCATGGATTTCATTGAGGAAAATATCCTGAACATGTTTGGCTGCCCTCAGAAGTTAGTGACAGATAATGCTAAGGCCTTCAAGTCTAAAGAAATGATAGCATTTTGTGAAAGGAACGGTATTTTGCTGAAGCACTCCACTCCTTATTACCCCCAAGGTAATGGCTTAGCTGAATCCTCTAATAAGAATATCATTCAGAGCATTAAGAAGCTGCTAAAGCATAAAAAAATATCATGGGATTCAATGCTGAAATATGCATTGTGGGCTGATAGGATCACAGTGAAACAAGCAATTGGAACTTCTCCCTATCAGTTAGTATATGGTACAGAGGCAGTTTTCCCTGTTCATTTGGGGATCCCAGTGATGAAATTTCTCCAGAATGCTCAAGAGGAGCCAAATGAAATGCAGAGAAGAATTTTTGAGATGATAGAGTTACATCAAAACAGGGAAAAGGTGGATGAAAAGGAACAGTTCTACAGAGCCAAGATCAAAAGCAGATTTGACAGAAACATCAAAGAAAATACTTTTTCAGTGGCTGATATGGTTCTAAGGTGGGATGCAAGAAAGGAGCAAAAGGGTAAACATGGTAAGTTTGACAATCTTTGGTTTGGCCCTTTCTTGGTGTCCAAAGTTTTGGAAAATAATACTTTTATCTTGCAGTCATTGGAAGGTGAGGAGTTGTCCAGCCCTGTTAACGGGCGATTCTTCAAGCATTTCTACAGTTTATAAGAGCATTTTCACTTTTCATTGTACATACCGGTGAGTGAATCATAATAAAGACTCCATAGCCCAATGGAAGTTTTGCAGACAGGTAGATAAGGTAGCAGACAGAAGGCACTGGTCTACAGGTTCTTGAAGCCTCGCAGGGAGGTCTTCATCCCGCAACTGGAGCCAAATGTTAAGTCAGTGATTTGTTTCTTCAAATTTTGTTTGATTTGCATTTTTATTTCAAGTTACTCATTTTCTTTAGTTTGATTATTTGCTTCTTTTAGGAGAATTTTTGGTTGTTAGGTGAAATTTTGAACTTGGCCTTTATATTTTTGCTTTATTTTTTCATCCTTTACATTTTGAAGGGGTTTTTTAAAGTCATTATATCAAATAATGGACTCACAAATCATATTCTGAGCTTAGTCATTACTCAATCAGCTTTAAATCTTCATGCAAAATGACAAAAAGTTGTAAAACAGTGATAAAATAGCGTTAATGATATTCTTGTAGCGCAAGTGGAAAAAAATAATGAAGGAGCGCTACAAGAATATCGCGACTCTCAATTCCTCTGATTTTTTAGCAAAAATTTGGCATGTTTACGAATGATGAGTGACTAATCACGTGTTTTGGAGAGTTTGCTACGTGCTGTCTCAGGAATCATCATGAGAATAGGTGGTTTCATAACGTGAAGAAGAGCTTGGTCATCATGAATTATAAAGCATCTTATCACGACAGATGGTCGGTTAAATCAAGTTTAATCTGAGGAGAGTTACTTCTTATCTCTTTCCCAAAGCTGAGCAGTTAATGGAATGACGGTGCCTGCCTAAAAACACGAAGATTGCAGTTGCAAAGCTTAGTGGAGGTTTTCATAGTTGCACAGAAAACTAGGGCTTCTTCATCTTGACACCTGGAGTTAAATTAGACCCTGAAAGACACCTGTATCTTCCAGGACGGTACTCAAACAGCATGAAGAGTGGTTCAAAGTATCTACAATCGAACAATTAAAAGGTATTCCACGATAAGCCAATATAACTGAAAATTTGGGGCTTTTTTGGTGGAGTTCGTTATATCAAAATTGATCGAGGGAAATGTTAAATTGTGCTTTTAAATGAAATTTAGGCCAAAGAAATAACTGCCTAAGACATTCTGAGATGTCCTGTTGAGTGGAGGACTGAAAAATAGCTCTATGTTGAACTATTCATTTGTTGAAGTTCGAAAGAGGCTGGGTTGAAAACTGTGTATGTTATAGTACTTAAACTTCACAAAAAGAATTGATACTTATACACAGTGAGACAAATGTGTTGAATGGATAAGATTACAGGGAGACCTAGTTTCATTTTTGATACTAAGGATACAGGAAGCATAATGTGAATAGATTGCAGATTGTCCTGTTTTTCTCATCCAACAGACAAGCAGTCCCCAGTGAACCTGAGAAGCTAGTCATTGATATCACATTTGCAAAGTCTTACTGTGCAGAAATTGTTGATAGGTGATACCAAAAGGGTTTGAGGATTAATTTTGGTATTGATACACAAGGGTAAGAATACATGCTGGGAATGGACAGCCATTAGAATAATTAAATTGAATGACAGTCATCAGTTGCAGTGAAGAGTATGGAATACTTCAAATGATCTAAGTCTCTTATACTTGTGATAAAACCCAGCCTGTATTAAGAAAACAAAAGGAGCAGTCAAAGAATATTAAGGAGAGCTGTTTTTGAAACCTGGGAGATTTAAAAAAGAAACATCACCTGTCAGGTTATCAATTGAACCCTAGAAGCCATACAGTTTCCATCTTTTGAAGACAAATGGGGAAGAGTGGTAAGGTGAACAGAGTTGAACCTACTGATATAGGTTGGATTGAAAAGTTCCCTGGGTGTGTTGAAATATTCCAACAGGCTGGCTGGTTGGACTTTTTCAAGAGAATAGATGGTTACAATGCTAAAGTTTCCTGTAGGTTTGCACAAGGTTACAAAGATGATATGGTGGTGTTTGATACTTTAAAGTTCAGATTGACAGTAGAGCTAGTAGCAGAAGCTACAGGGATTAAGAATGAAGGTGAACTATGGTTTAAGAAACTGCCCTTTACCTTTGATCCTCAGAGATATCTATTACCAAATGTCACCCTAGGCTGGAGTAAAGGCATCCTTATTCAAAATTTCAGAAAGGAATGGGTAGAACCAATCAGAATTTTGCAGAGTTATATTACTTGCGAGGGCAGGTATGCTTATGTTTTTAAGTACCACTTCAGATTTCTGCAACATATGGTGGGGGTGTCCAAGATGAGCCTTCCATTCTTCTTATTCAAAAGCTTGCAGAAAATGTCTAACCGGGTCAAAGGGCATATGGACCATTCTTCTCAGTCCATCTTTCATCATGGGCTAATTAAGTTGATTATTAGCACTGTTTTGCAGCATGAAGGAAAGACCTGGGATTTTTTCATCTTTTGGTCTAGCTTTCAAATCAAACAGGAGGATCAGCAGCCTAAAAAACAAGTAGACAAAGGGAAGGTACTGATGAGAAAATTAGGTCAGAAAGATAAACTTGAAGACAAGGAAGAGGTCAAAGTTGAGAAGGCAGCAGAGCATGTGAAGGTTGACAGTAAACCGAAAGTGTTTTCAGCTGGTATTACAAGCAAGTATTCATTGTTTTCAGAAGAGAAATTACAGCCTAGGCAACAGTTGATACCAACAGAGGTTTCCAAGGAAGTTAAAGCTGCAGTTACAGAAGAGGTTGCTGCACCTAAGGAGGAGTTTCAGACCCAGCAAATAAGTCCACTCATAATTCTCTCAGATGATGAGGGATATTTGCTAGAAGAGGATCATCCTGTTGCTAAAACTGAAGTTAAAATTGAAACCTGTAGAGCATTCTCCACTTCAGAAATCAAAACAGTAAAACCTAATAAGAAGAAGAAAAGGATTGAAGTGATAGCCCCATATTGGAGGCCTAAAACTAGGCCAACGAATAAGCTAAGATGGAATATGAAGAAGCTGCTCAATCCTAAATTGAATTCCAAGCAAGAGACTGTCTTGAATGATACTTCCTCAAATGAAGAGCCAGAAATTGGTAAAATAAACATTAAAAGCAAGGGAAAAACAGTTGCCAAAGCTTCCTCTTCTCATCCTGCAAAAGTAAAAGGATAATCATAGTCAGTAAAGGAGTTAAGGTAGCCCGAGTTTGAATTGTTTGCCATATTTCTTGAAATAAGAAATGAACTTTTAAAGCAACAGCAGAAAGAAAAAGCTGAAGTACCTCCTGTTAAAGATCAAGAATGGGAAGATGAAGATGAAATTATACTTAGGCAAGAAGGTATTCTGAAAGACCCTAATATTCTTGCTGTTTCCACGGACCTATTAAATAAGGATGCAGACATTTTTAAGAGGTTTGACATACCTGAGATGCCCAGTTATGAACAAGAGATCATGACAGGAAGGTCAGTTGATTCAAATAAAGAAAACTTGCAGAAAATTATTAAGCAATACCAACAGCAGATGAACTATATGCAAGAGATCAATGAGGGGATGATGATGGCTAACAGAAGGCTTAGAGAAGATCTTTAGGATTTCAATGACCATTGTTAGGAGTTGACAGCAGTATCTAAAGAGGTTCTAAAGAGAAAAAGAACCACTGACTTGCACTGTACAGAGTTGGAGAAGACAGTCAAGGACTTGCAGTAGAGAAATGAGGAGCTCACCAAGAAGATAGCTGACATGAAGCAGGAGCAGAAGCGAGCTAAGAAGAAAGCTCAAGCATTAGATGGCATTGCTCTGCTAGCTGAGGCAGCAAAATATCTATAAGTAAGTTTCTCAATCCGTTATTTGTTATCTTTTTGAGAAACATATTAGTTAGTGTTTACTATTTTTAGAAAATGTCATGTTTTGTAATATTGTACATTTTACTTTATCTCATCGAGCTGATGGAAGGCAGTTAGGGTTAGATCCCTAACTGATTTTGTAAAGAATAGTATTTAGAGAGGTTAGAAAGTCATTTAGAGGGTTCGATTTTTGGGATAGCTTCAGGAGGTCTGCAGACTTGTTCATGAGTTAAGTATCAAAACTCTTGTATGCATTTGATGATGAAATTATGAGATATATGACACTTTTACCCTTCAGTTTCTGTGTTGGCTTCATTGTTCAACTTGTCTAGTTTCTTAATTGATATACTCGTTATTGGTTTATGTTTATATGTTGGTGATGCTTGTCTTTTATGAATGGACTTCAATACTGTGTTCTGTTGGATATTTTTGAATATATTATGCATCTTTGTCCTCTTTTGTTTATGATTCAGTTATTACTTTTCTCATGAATGTATTCCCTGCCTTTCCCCAAAAGTTTACAACCACTAAAACTTTCCAGAAAACCTAAAACCTACTTTGTTTTATCAAGTTTTATTTGAGATTGTGTTGGCTTGTTTCTCTGGCCTTAGAAACAATTTCTGGCACAAACAGGAATAAACTCTTTATATGTGTTTTAATAACTTTAGTTTACAGGTTAAGAATTAAGAAAAGGTAGTAGTAATTGAATAAATTGTTTAATAATACACAGATGTATATCGAGAAGCATCCGTCTTGACTCTCAATAATATTGATTGATATATTACATTTCTTTGATTATATATGTAAATATATTAATCAATTCATAAAAGCATGGATGTATATGTAAATACAACTATCTATTCCATGGATAAATGGATATGAATGTATAATAGTTCACATTTCATCGTGTATTTCCAATATTAAAGTTTCATCAAGTATTGTATCTTCATGGTGGCTTGTCAAATAGGTTATGGATTTGATGATGTAGCCTACAATTTCAAACTTCTTGTCCTTCTGAACCTTCTTACAATCTGATTCAATCCCCCTTTTGAGATGGCAAATGGCCTTTCACTTTTGTGTAACTGCCATGAAAAGTAATTTTGTTTTCGTGGTGGCCATTGCATTCTTGGGTTTAATCTACCATATCTTTTCAATGGTTTTTTTGTGTCCAGTTTTCTAGCAGATAAAAATGGATTTGGAGCTGTTGTATTAGATCAAGAAGTTTTGCAATTTCAGAGAATTGTGCCATATTATATCCCTGATTTCAATTTTCTTCACAGGAAATTTTCTCAATGACCTTTTTCGAATTCTCACTGCCAACTGCAAAACAACATCTCCTTGTTGTCTTCTCACTACTAACTATCTTTGAAAAAACAATAGATATATGATTTTCCACTTCACTGACCTTTGAAAACCAAGAATATCTCTTACTGCTCAATGTTCTTTGAAAACAAATAAATTTCTCGATGCTCATGCCTCTGTAAAAAAATGTTCTCTCCCTAAACAAACCTACAAAAGAAGAAATGGTTACCTTGTTCTAAGACATTATTGTCCTCTGGAAAAATCATTGATCTCCCATGCTCCACTATTCTGAGTTTGATGATCTGAAAACTAAGGTAATTGTGATACTCTTGAGACTATTTTGCTATTTTGAGTTTTAGTTCATACTGTGCAGCTTCACCATTGTAAGTTTGAAATGTTTGAAATGTTGCTGATTTTAGTCTTCCATTTGGCCCAATATATGGTTAGTTCAGCGGCTGGTCTCATTTCCAGCATCTAGACTCTAGGAGTGTGAGAAACATCCCTACTGCAGGTTTTGATGTCTTGGGTTAGTTTCAAAAATAAGAAACCTGAAGCATCTGTCTCGACTCTCAATAATATTGGTCGATGTATTACATTTCTCTGATTATAGATGTAGATATATGAATCATAACAGGATGGATGTATATGTAAATACAACTATCTATTCCATGGATAAAAGGATATGAATGTATAATAGTTCACATTTCATTGGATATTTCCAATATTAAAGTTTCATAAAGTATTGTATCTTCATGGTGGCTTGTCAAATAGGCAATGGCTTTGATGATGTAGCCTACAATTTCAAACTTCTTGTCCTTTCGAACCTTCTTACAATCTGATTTAATCCTCCTTTTGAGATGGGAAAAGGCCTTTCACTTTCGTGTAACTACCATAAAAAAGCAAGCCATGAAAGGTAATTTTGTTTTTGCGGTTACCATTGCATTCTTGGGTTTAATCTACCCTATCTTTTCAATGGTATTTTTGTGTCCAGTTTTCTAGCAGATAAAAATGGATTTGGAGTTGTTGTATTAGATCAAGAAGTTTTGCAATTTCAGAGAATTGTGCCATATTATATCCCCGATTTCAGTTTTTTTTACAGATAGTTTTCCCAATGAGATTTTTTGAATTCTCACTGCCGACTGCAAAACAACATCTCCTTGTTGTCTTCTCACTACTAACTATCCTTGAAAAACCAACATATATATGATTTTCCACTTCACTGAACTCTGAAAACCAGCAATATCTCTTACTGCTCAATGTTCTATGAAAACAAATAAATTTCTCAATGCTCACTGCCTCTGTAAAAAAATGTTCTCTCCCTAAACAAACTTGCAAAAGAAGAAATGGTTACCCTGTTCTAAGACATTATTGTCCTTTGGAAAATTCATTGATCTCCCATGCTCCACTATTCTGAGTTTGATGATCTGAAAACTAAGGTAATTGTGATACTCTTGAGACTATTTTGTTATTTTAAGTTTTAGTTCATACTGTGCAGCTTCACCATTGTAAGTTTGAAATGCCAAATATGTTGTTGATTTTAGGTTTCCATTTGGCCCAGTATATGGTTAGTTTAGCGGCTAGTCTCGTTTCCAGTAGCCAGACTCTAAGACTGTGAGAAACATCCCTACTGCAAGTTTTGGTGCCTTGGGTCAGTTTCCAAAATAAGAAACCTATCTCCAAACCAGAAACCAATTTTAGATTTTATTTGTACATAGATATATGTATCTAAAACATGACATTCTCCTATACTCTGATGAACCCTGATTTTGAAAATAGTGTCCCTAATGGTCAAAGTGTTAAAGTTAGTGCAGCTGCGAGACCCATTCTCAGGGAGGATGGTACCCTAGTCAGTTAACTAGGGTAGAGTAAGACCCTAGAAGGTACCCTAGGGCCCCCAGTGGTCTCCTGTGGTTCTTGGTCTGGGACCAAGTAGGTTGATTCCATGGCAAATCCCCTAATATGTGGCTTTGGTACCTATGTGCCTTTAGGGTATTTTGGTATGGGACCAGGGACACGATGTCCAAGTAAATCCTGCAGGTAGAGGTAGAGACATATTCTGGTCTGGGACCAAGGACATGATGTACAAGTAGGTCATGCAAGTAGTTGATCATTTTTTATTTTAATACTGAAGCTTAGCTTAGTGCCGAGTGCCATTCTCTAGGAAAATTGAGGCCCCTGGTCAGTTACCAGGAATTCGATTCAATCTAGGACTAAAGCTCAGCGTAGTGCTGACAACCATTCTCTAGGAGAATGGAGGTACCTGGTCAGTTACTAGGAACTTGATTCAGTATGGGACTGAAGCTCAACTTAGTTTTGAGATCCATTCTTCGGGAGAATGGAGACACCTGGTTAGTTACCAGGAGCTTGATTTAGTCTGGGACCGAAACTCAGCCTAAGGCTAAGACCCATTATTTGAGTGAATGATGATGATTTGTGATGTCCTCTCTCTTAATCGTTACTGCTAGGTTTCTTCTCAAGGGACTGGCTACCCCTTGATGATGTCACTAGCACCTAACCCTTAGGAGCAGTATTGAGGACCAAAGGATCATACCATCTTGTTTGGATCTCCCCCTTATATAGTGATAATCAAATATATGAAGCAATGTACCTCGAGAGAGAGAAAAGATTCAATACCTTGGTCTTGTTGGTTCTATAAGTACACATCTATTAGTAGCCCAATTTTAGGATAATCAATATGATAAAGAGAAGAAGTTGTATTTTACCCATGGATAGTAACAACGCAAGGTCATAAATATGGAGCTGTTCTTTTCAGTTAAAATCTACATCCATCACTTTAGAAACTGGAGACCTCAATAAAGCATCATCCAACTAATCACCCAGCATGCTAGGGGTGCATTTTTTACTGGGGTAGTTGTCTCAAGATTGGAAAGAGTACCCAGAATCTGATATGCATCCATCTGGAAAGGGTTGGATTATATGCATTGCATCATTTTAAATACAAGGATCAAGAAACCTTGTGAAATGAGGAAGTGTTGGTTAAATTTAGAAAGGATAGAGACCTTTAATAGTATTGTCTATATGATGATGTCTGAAACATTTGCAGGAAAATGGTTTATCTCTCTTATTCGTGAAGGTTTCAAATTGTAGTTTTGCAGGAAAATCAATGTAGGCTGACATACAATGGAAAATCAGTGTATGACTAGGTTAAGCTTAGAGCTCACATTCTTTGTCCCCCACTTGTGACTCGACTAGACACAATTAGCAGATCTCATCTTTCTTCCCAACAGTCCTAGTGGATAGGGGAACTAAGAGGCCAATAGATACACCATTCCATCTCCTATATTAGTTAAACCTCAGGAAACAATGCAACCTTTATAGCTAGGTCCATGTGGGGTTGTTGTAGGAGGGTTTGGGATAGCTTATGCATGATTACAAACCTTCAAGTCTGTTTCACCCTTAATCTCCATGAGTTAGCCACTACCCACTATTAAAGATTTATTTGAGAGACTTCTGTAGATACTGTAGGTCTTGGCTAAATTTATCTACTGAATTCATCAATCCAAGGTTAGCATTCCAAACAATTTTACTTGTTCCACATATTGAGCCTCTTAGTTACCAAACATAGGTTGCATTCATGTTCCTAAGTGCGCATTGGAGTCCAATCAACTCATTTTCAATTGCTTATGCATGACCTCCACCTTTGATTTTTATCAAAGAAGCCGACAAATTTTCTACTTTCACTTGGAAATCCTTTGGCAGTATTTTTTCCACTATCAAGGATTTGGATTAACAGCATTGCCTTCTTCCTTTGTGGGTTCCATTTATCTTGTATGAGAAACCTTTTAGGGAATAGTTTCTATTATTTTGGAGGTGGGTGAGTAAATATGGTTGTGCTCACTTTAAAATGTTATAGCCACGCTTGGATTCACGCTAAAGTGAGTGACTGAGCCACTGTCACTAAATGCACTTCCTTGTAATTATTGAGTGTGATGACCTTCATGTCTCTAACTAACCAGCCAAATAATTTGATTGATATGAAACAAATTTACCAAAGAGATCTCCTATATTTGGCAGCTGAGTAGAGTAGAGTCCTATGCCTTGTCATGATTGTAGTTTGTTAAATATATCCGATTTTGTTCCTTCTCTTAGTGTTTCAAATAATGCGTGATTTTCCAAAGATAAAGATAAAAATACAACCTCATCCTATACTCTATGTCCCCATGAATATGCATATGTCCAATGTTGTTGGGGATCATGTAGATTTCCCAGTGCAATCACTGCAACATCACCCTGGGAAGTGAATAAACATTATGAATTGGCATCAATATATCCTAACCATTTTTCCTTGTGGATACTCATTATCTTGATGGAAGAAGGAAGTTTGCTCATCCCATGATGGATAGGATCCATGTGAAGCACCAACTATTGGGTTGATCATCCTCTTTTGATTCTCCTTATTGCTTCACTTATATATGGATCTAGGATGATCATGCTTATCTACTATATCCTTGGCATCCACACTAAGATAATTGTTTTTAATAGGTCTCATATAGTGGTACACTTACGGTTGCTAGGGAATAGTGATTTTTGCAATCCCATTAGGCCAATTTATTGAGTTTTGTTCAAAATTCCTAGAAAATGTTTATGGATTTCATAACTTGCTTGATCATATATTGTGAACTTATACAATCCGTCGTCCTTTTCCGACCATTAGATACTCAAAGTTGTGTATTGATCAATTTTACCATTATAGAGGACTCTATAAGTTAGGTTCCCAGTTTCTTAAAGGGTGCTAGCTCAATGGAAGAGCACTTGCCTTACAAGTAGGAGGTTGGTGGTTCAATTCCTCCATGCCTTAATGATATTATAATATTGGTTAAAAAAAACTAAATTAGTAACCAAAAAATAAGAGATAAGTGACCAAACAATGAGAGATAAGTGACAAAAATTCATATATAAAATTACTAAAATGACTAAATTAGTGACCAAAAAATAAGAGATGTGAAACTAGGAATTAAAAAAGTTGCAACACGTGGTGCTAATGATGAAGCCAAACATGGCTTTGACATGGTAGCAAAATAAGACGCAGAACTAGGAATTAAAAAGGATGCACACGTGGCGATAATGATGAAGCGAAACATGTCATTGATATGGTAGCAAAATAAGACGTTACTTTGGATGAAAAACATGGCGCTACATAAGAAGCAAAATATGGTGCAACAATAGAAGAAATATTTGGCGTCATTTTGGTAGCAAAGCACGATGCAAAAAAGGAAGCAAAAATTGGTGCGAATTTGGAAGCATAAATTGGCACATATTTGGTAGTAAAACACAGTGCAAAATGGGATGCTAAAGTGGTAGCAAAAATGGATGCAATATTGGACGCTAATTTGGACGCTAACATGGTGCTATTAAGGATGCAAATACGACGCTAACGGGGATTTCATTTAAGAATCAAAAGTGGACACTCGCCAGGAAGCAAGATATGATGTTATTTAGGAAGCAAACCTTGACGTTGTATAGGAAGCAAATTTGGATGCAATTCTAGAAGCAAAAAAATAGACGCTATTTTGGACGTCATAAAGGATGCTATCTAGGAAGAAAAAAAAGACGTTTTTTGAGACGCTTTAAGTTTTGTCCATGATGCGTCCCATTTAGTGTCTAGTTTGACCACTCAATGTAAAAAAAATTACACTAAAAAGGGACGCTAAATGGGACGCTAATTCCAGGATTTGTTGTAGTGTTTCGTCCACTAGATTAGGCTTAATGACGTAGTTATAGTATCTTAATTTCTTTTTAAAATCTATTTTTAATGTTATCCATGTTTTACAAAATAATTATATATATACGAATGAAATAAATGAAATAAAATATACATATGAAATTTCAAAAATCAATTTTTTTTTTGTAATTTATATAATTTAAAGGAATAAATAGTGTTTAAAACAATATAATCAGTGCTTTATTCCTTAAATAAAGATGAGCATTGTTTTAATATTTTTTGAATTGAAAATCTATGCAAATGTTATTTTTAATAAATAAATAAATTATATATATCTATAAAACACGAATAGGTATACTTTTTATAGTAAAAGCTGAGAAAACCAATAAAGAAATACAAACAAGTTTATGTTGTTCTAAAGAGTGAGATAAAAACTGACAAGTTTATGTTGTTCTAAAGAGTAAGATAAAAACTGACAAGTTTATGTTGTTCTAAAGAGTGAGATAAAAACTATGACATTGTCAAAATTCTACTATTGAAGGCAGATATAACAAATTTCGCTCAAGAAATCTATCCTTTCACATTCTATAGTATGAAATATATTGTCCCAATATAAAAACACCAAAAGGAACATATCTAAGCATAAAGACAGTGTAAAAACATTGTGAGACTGAACTAAATAAACTTTCCTCAAAGATTCAATCTCTATAATTTCTACACCAGGTTGGAAAATTGAGTCTTTAGTAGGAATCCTTCACTCCAACACCGATTTATTTTGAAAATTCCTTTCCTAGTTGAGAATTTTATCCAAGTCTTCATACATTTTATCTACCTAGCCTCCATGTTCATGAAGGCTACCTTTGAAACCATTTAGAACCGAGTTTCCAAAAGAGAAATATGATAAGTTGTTTTTCTCATGGCATCGACCAAACCCTCTAGTTGAGATTGTAAGCACCACATCATTGATTTAAGATCTTGGAGATAATTTGTATCTCACTGAACTCCACTCTCCGAGTAGACATATCCTTGTTTGAAGAAACTCAACTCCAAGATGGCATATTACTCATTCTTTCGAGGACTATTGATACATTCCAAGTAGTTGCTAAGAAAATCGATGCCTAAACAAAGTTAGGATGACACCAAAACAAAATAAATCTTACTGAGAAGGAGAAGCATAGGATATTCAAACATGGGGAAGACTTAGAGAAATATTGCAACAAAAACCCACATAACAATAATTAGTTCATTGTGCATACACATAAGTCCTCTCCAAATGTGAGATGTGATAGTGCACCAAGAGACCATTAGAATTAAGAAAAGGCAGGAAACCCCCTAAATCGCTTGAGATTGAGGTATTATCTATAGGAAGAGAAACCCCAATAATTTTCTTGTCCCACTTCAAAACTCAACTTAATTTTTCTTCAATAATGGCCACTTGATCACTATATGCACACAAAGGGTGTTCCAAAGATAGTCCACGGACTTCACGTGAAGAGGAAATCCACAATAATGAGTATAGTTTCCATATCCCATGAATATTTCTATCCCACTGAATTCCAGAAGAGTATAAACATACATGAACAACCTCTACTCTAGCCCCATATTGTTGCTTGTTTCCAAGGGAAAGAAAAGCGTTCAAATTCTATTTGAAGTCATTTGCATTCCTATCAATTGAATTTTTAATTTTTTGTTAGTAATGTGAGATACTTGCAATGCAATTTAGGTGTGAGATTTTACACCAAGATCAATGATTTAGAAAACACAATATTTAGGGAAATTTGATAATGGTTACCTTAAAGGTGTTTTTTATTGGTTGTTTATGCTTTGATTTTTCATTGTATTTTTTTTCTTATTTTTGTAGAAAAGATGGAAATATCAATGTTTACTCATTTGTGTGCTATGTTGGGTCTTGGTCACATGTATTATCACCACCTGACATCATGTACAATGGAAAAACCAAAAGGCACACTAAGCATTGGCATAAATTGATCACACACACACATTGTAGATTTGAATTCTTCCCAATGATAAAATGTCTCTACATATGCAGAATAGGAAAGCATAAAATATTTTTAACTTGTGCAATATGCTATATTTGAGAAGTGAAAATATGTATACTTTAATCTTGGAAAAAAAGGAATGGAAGTGTTTTATACACTTCTCAAAGAAATCGAAATACAATTTGCATAGTGGTTAGTCCAATGTGCATCGAAGACATCGAACATAATACTGTTGCTTTGAAATTTTAAAAAATTATCAAGCATAAATCCAATGTCGATTGTTGTTTTAGTTGTTTGCAATATAAATCCATTGGTTTCCATGAATGATAACAACTTACTTTTTTTATGTATTATTTTCTAAGATGTCTATTTTGAAATCATCATTAATTAGAGTATTTTATTTTGTTGTGCATATGATATGATAGAATCCAAAAAAGATAAAAAATAAAGTAGAGCATGTGGTCTATTGTAAATATTTACTAGCTTGAAATAAACATCATTGGCTTTGAATTGAGTGACAAGTTTCCTTGGTGTACCTTGTTGGATGACTTTTTGAGTTAGCAATGTCTATTTTTTTAGACATGTGGCAATGTAATGTATAGAAAATGTAGTTAGACAAGTGTATTATTTTGTTAAAATAGTTTGTTTGGGAACTAAGTCTGCATGAGTCTCTTTGAGACATAATGTCTGCATGTATTAGTTCAGTTTCATTAATGAAATTTTCTATGTGTGATAGCAGGATCCATGTGTTCAATGAAAGAATGAGAAAAAATTTGGACTTTTTTATGGAATGGAGTCCATATTCAAATTTCCAATAGGCATTGCTTTGAAGCCTAGTTATTCTAGTGGCAAATTTTTGGGAAAAAAAGAAATTTGTTTGTTCTAGTTTATTTATTAGATAAAGAGATTGCATATTTTTGACGTGAGAAGGTGTATTACATACAAGTCCATGTCACCTAGTTTCTTTAGGATCAAAGGCCAATTTTTCCATTGGCCTTATGTATTGTCCATGCACATGACAATTAGACATGGAATTGTCCTCGAATGGAAGTCTTTCTATTTCCAAGTGTCATTTGCACATATATATTTTTTGATAGGTGTCCAATTGTGCATGATCCTAGGTGTATATATATGTTGTATAGTAGCTCTCTAGGAAATCCCAATTGCTGGATTTGCAAATTCTATCCATACAATATTATTTTTTCCTTGTGTATTATATTTAAAATTTAATTTTGCACCATTTACTAAGCCATATTCAATTCACTATTGTGTTTTTTTACCTTTAAAGGGGGGATTTCTCAATCTCAATGGCCTCATTGATCTTCCTTCTTCCACCTTAGAAGATGGAATATCTATGAGGCCATTGAGATTGAGGAATCCCTCCTTAACCTAAACATGGATGATGGCCTTTAACTTGGTGATTGTTGTCATCTAGTAATTCACCTCCTTATAAATAAAAACAAAAACAACAATAATAAAGGTCATTACGTTAACCCTAATAATAATAATTAATAAAACAAAAATTTAAGGAAAATCTCATTTTCAAAATTAAAATTATATATTGGGGTTTCCCTTGTCGGCCAAACCAAAAATTGTGACACTTCCAAAATTATTATAAATAAGGGTTGCTTCTTCCAAAAATATTGAGACACTTCTCCTGATGATGATCCTGACTAAGAGGCTTGAAACGTTCATACAAACATTCATACAACATAGTTTTTCCTCGAGTTAAATAAAATTTTCCTGCGTAAAGCCAGAATAACTTATAAAAAAGTTAGTAGTAGCAAAAACTCAAATTTTGAGATGTTTGTTAGTGTCCAAAAAATGAAAATATTCTACATCATTGTTGGGTATTCAAAAGGATACAGAGGATTCAAAGGTGAAACAAAATGTGTTTGAAAATATAACTGATGCAATTCAAACATTTGGAAGATCTAGAAGAAAAGATACTAGTGTTGCACATAGAGTAGTTCAAACAACAATTATTTCAACAAGTACAAGAAAAAAATCGTTTGACGACACAACTAGGAAAAAAATAGGAAACTTGAGAAAAAACATTGTACAAAAATAACAACTTTTGATTATGAATAGATGGAAATGATGAACTTGTTGGACAATTACTTGTAGACAACCTTATAAACATAGACAAGGAGAAAATGTTAAAGCTATGGTACATGAATATTGGATGACAAATTCTCAAGTTGCACCAAATGCAAGGGATGTTATACAACGAATAGTATCATGAAATGAATATGAAACCTATGCAAAACATATGTTGGAAATGAAAAAAATACAATTGTTGAATAAATTCAAAGAGGATCATCATGAAATTAATATGTTAATCAATACATTTGTACAATAGAAACCATGGTATGTTATACCTATCATTATGTGCAACACATGTTGTTATCTTAATAATGTGGAATTTGAATTATATTTTGACACTTTTATTGAATTTGGTAAGACTATTTCTCCAAATTCAACTCCTCCTTCCACAATTTGTGCTTTGATATCTGAAATTCTATGCAAGAGAGAAGATGATGAATCATTTTACCATAAAATTGTGTCGACGGAAAAAATGTGATCATTGTGGAAATATAGATTTATTCGACTACAAATATCATATTGATAATGATCAGTTGTTTTCAAATGTATCCATTTATTGGAAGAGATATGAATATATCAATTATCTCAAATGCTACAAGTTCTATAGATGTTCTTTCCAAAAGAATTGATTTATGAGAAGATAAATTATGTGTGATAGGTTTTTTGAATAATTTTGAAAAATAAATTTATGAATACACCAAACATTCACATAGAGCACGATGGAGATATCTATAATTCAAACAGTCTTGTGATGTTTTTCCACTATGAACTATTTTGTTTGTGTTAATGTTGTATAAAACTACACATTCACTGCACAAAAAGAGATACAAAGTGAATACTATCATTCTAACAAAGTTTCTATATTTGACCATGTTCTATAGAGACATTCTCAAGAAAATATCAATGGCATAGAGAGAGAAAATGACAATCAACATGTGATTAAAGAATATATCTCTTTTTTATAAGTGATTATCATACGCATGAATCACATTTTGTATGCCATTGTATTGACAATGTTTTCTATGAGTCACTGAAAAAACGTAAAGTTGAGTTCAATTAACAATGGATATGGTTGGATGGATGTGTCGAAAAATTTAAATCTTCATGAGAATTCTTTTGGTAATGTCCGCTTCATAAAAAATCAAATATTAGACATCGTTGGATTTTCTTTGAGACTGACCATGGAAAATAAGAGAACGATGGTGCAGGAGCATGTGTAAAATGCACACTTTGAAGGTATAAAATGAGCCATTATGTTGATCGATTTCAGACAGCTACTTTGGTTATTGAATGGTAGCATAATTTAAGCCATGAATACAATAAGCAATCAAAAGATGTGTGTAAGTATGTACATTTTTTCTTTGAAATTTTTATTAATTTTAAATTTAAAAAACAATATTTATAAGTTTTACATCTATCTTTAACATGTACGCTAACATTGTAAATTTTCCTTCATAAATTGTTAACATCAGAGGTTATTCTGGCTTATTGGAATTCATGATGGAGATAGATCAATCCCATATGCCACTAGCACCATATATGGGACTAGAGATTTGTACTCAACTAAAAAAAATCCTTCAAAAATGTGTTTTCTTTTGATAGTAGAAAGCATCATGATTTTGTCCTATTTGCATAGAAAACAGTGGATCTACAGAGGTCCGTGAAAACATAACGAACAACTATGTTAAACCTTGGAAACATACATAAATTAATCCAAAGAGATAAATTCCACTCATAAGCTTAAAGGAGTTAGAATCAAAGGGAATTACAGTATCAATTAATGGTGATAGAATTTTCAACCTTGTCAGTGAACCTAGTATGATACAAATGTAAAAAAAGCCAAAAATTATTTGTTATTATTTGTTATGATATATAGAGTAAATTATTTGTTATTGAAAATGCATTTAAAAAATGGGCTTAATTGCAGGAGATGTCATCATTGTGATTGCACCAATAGATAACAAAGAAAAAATGATTATTATTTGATGTGATGCACTAAAAGGAAGATGAAGTTATTGGAGGAATATAATGACAAAGTATGTATATATGAGACATGATCCATTATATTAAAATTTTACTTTTCCCACGAAACCCATCATAGTGAAATTTACATTCACTTTCAGGACTATGAAGCCGATGTCGTATTCTACCAATATAGTCATTTGGTATGTGCATCTAGGCTAAAATTAATAGAAGTGCCATTAAAGAAAAAATTAAAATTAAAAGATGGAAAATGGAGAAAGTTGATCATGAATGAATAGTTGAAGATAGCATTCCAATGCAATGTTTCTAAATAGCATTTCATAATCAACATAATCTACATTACATATAATGGATATGCAGTGTTCTATCTTCATTGGATTTGTATTCTAACAACCAAAATTTGTGATTTTCGATGGACTGGTGTATTATTGATTTTTAATGTTCATTGTTGATTGTTGGATTAGTGCTTGGCCTCTCTTGAAAATTCAATACTTTGTTGGATTTCTCTGCAATTTGTTTGGTTGTATTCAATTCTGATAAATAATCATGTTTATTTAATTATTTACTTGAATATGCATTATAATAGTCGTTCCATGTGGTGTACATTGTACTATGTTAGTTTGTCAGCCAAAACCGCCAAAAGTGTAAAAGTAGTTCAGTTATCTCCATTTGATATATTTTTTCCAATATTTTAATGGTTTGAGTGATGAATTACAAAACCTCTATAATCTGATTTTGGTTTATTACTTTGGACCATCTAGAAAATGGTTTGTGAAAATCATTTTAATATAAAATAGTGTCAAAATAATTTTAATTGTAGCAACTTTTGCGTATTAGCTTGCTCCTCGGGAACTCACAAAATCCTTTAGGACAATGGATAATACTAAATGGATAATCACATCCCTAGGAGGCTTTACTCATGGGAACACATGGATTGATGTGGTTATCTATTTTCTTTATCCCAAATGATTCGATTTTGTTAGCTATTCTTTTTAGGGTAGAAGGATCTACAAGCTTAGGTGCCACTTTAGGTGACACTTGATAGGGACAAAAAATTTGAAATAATTACTTAGTGGAAGCCTTGACTCACTTGAGGAACCTTATTGGGAATGCAATGTACTTATTTTACATGCATATTATGCAATTTATACCTTTTCAAGTTTTTACCATTTTTTTATTATTCTATGAGGAAGAATACCAACTTATAATCGTCAAATAACTAGCATCATCAAGTATTTAGGTAGATAATGCTCATTCATGATTATGCATACATATTGGATGGAATATTGAGTAATGCTCATCTTTCTCCAAAACATCTTTGTTCAAATTAAAAGTAATTGAAAATGGGTTTTCTAGTTCTCAATCATGCCCATGATATTCACCAATCACCACTATTATATATTCCATTTTTTCGACTGCATTTACTAATATATTGGTGACATATTCATTGAAATGGACTTCAGATCAAAAAATAAAAATGTTGGTCGACTTCAAGATGGTCCATATCACTTATAATGCCACACTAACACTACTAGAAACCTCGAGTGTTAGCTACTTCTTGGCCTCTTCCTTAATATAACATACCACTTGTTTTTCTGAATGGGTGATCATTGTGATAATATTTGTCTCCAATTTAGTTCAATTTGAAATTGGGTCATTCAAATATAGATAAGGTGAGCTTATTTTTGGTGTCAAATGGAAGGATCCCATATTGGAGATCATATAATATCATTACAATAGTAGAATTAGGAAATGCCTTGAAAACTAAGCCCAAAGTGCCCAATAGATTAAAGGGGAAAATTATTTTCTTCTTATTATCTGAAACCAAATGAAATGATACCCGTAACACGTAAGGGGATGTGTCATACACTCCATTGTAAAAATAGTTACATTAGAAGTAACATCACGATCGACAATAGAAGGATTACCTTAGACAAAAGGTGGCCCTTAGGATGATTCCTGACAACATCAATGGGAAGCATCACATGCCTGAACTTAGAAACAAACACAATGGCCTGAAGAATTTCCTTAGCTTAAACTTAAGAATTGTTTTTTTTATCAAATTTGATCTTTCAACCTTAAAAGAAAAAATTTGAATAAAGCTTTAAAATTCCTTCAAACAAGAAATATATTGAACTTGTACTTGTAGCTATCATCATAGTATTTCTTAGAAATTGTATTTGAGGCATTTTTCGAGCGCGTAAAATGATGAATAAAACTCTAAATATTCTAGGTGTTTCAAAAGGAATGTTACTTGAATGGAAGAAAATAAATGAATGACACTTGGAATAGATTAAGTTGCAAAAACAAAATCTCACTAATGAAAAAATCAATGAATGATTAATAGATAGAATAACTATAAAGGATTTTTTTCTTAGATCATAATTCCATATAGGTAATTCAAAATCATTGAGAATTCTATGAAATGCAATTCAGGTTATTCCTACATCATATAGAAATAATATGATATTTATAATTTTTTATCCAGAGGAAATTATGCTAAGATCATGAACATGCGTGTGATAGAGCCAATATCACATAAAAAAAAGGAATAAGAGAAAACAAATTGAAATAACAAAGGCACCTACATCCTCGTAAAATAGTTGGCCAAATTTAAAGTGATGTTGAACCAAAGTATAAGTATTGACAATATAGGATCCGAACATTGCAAAACATTGAGTGGATCTAATAAACTCCTCTTAAAAGAATGTTGTTTTCATATTTGACTTATGATTTTGTTTAGACATCATTTCAAACACTTATATACAATCTACATATTTTAATTTCCGATTCTAGTTAGACATTCTTTCAAACACTTGACATACAATCTGCATATTTTAATTTTTTATTCTAGTTAGACATTCTTTCCAACACTTGGCATACAATTTGTAAAACCTCTAGTTTACATTTTCCAAAAATACTTATGAAATAAAAATTGATGAAATTTTGTTTAAATAGGTTTTTCCTACTTTTTTATGTTCCATGTCTCCTTTTGCAATTAATTGTGCCTCAAAAGAGAAGGTATCTGAAGAGAAACTATCACTGCAGGTTTTCCTGTACATGTATGTAAGAGGGAATAATGTGAGAATAGAATATACCTACAATGATAAACATAGGTTAAGAGTAGTAAACCCATCAAAAGCTGAGCTCGCTTGGTTTTTTCTAGAAATTTGCGAAGAAAACCATTGGGCGGTGTACCCTAAACTGACTCAGGTTGCAAACTGAGCTCATGAAATAGTTTTTCAAAGACATCTCCACATCCTCAACATGAAAGGTCATTCCCATTTGCAATTAACAAAGTCTTATTTGTCTTCTTCCAAATCAGTTCTTACTTGCTTGAGATTCCTCTTCATGATGCAATTCCTGTAGTTTTTATTGGAGTTTCCCTTTTAAAAAATGTTCTCTTTTCATTTATTTTCACCTCTTTTCCCTCTCAATATATTTTCCCTATTTTATTCTATTTTTATTTATTTTCCTTCTCTTTATCCTATTATTTTTATGATTTGTATTCATGTTTTTTTTAATTTGTTAATATTAATACATTACATATAATAATTATATTATATAAATATTACTTATTATATATAGTATATTAATATATTAAGTATACATAACATATATATTAGCATATTATATATTTATTAGGTATCAATTATATAGCTATATATTAATATAAATCTATATATAACATATCATATATATTGATTATATTAATATATCTAACTATAATATATTAATATTATAAATCAACTATAATATATATAATAACTATATATTATTAAATTGGGATTTCTAATAAACATCCTAGAGATGTAAGTCGGTTAATCTACGAGACTTATGTCATTTTATCAACGAAACATATGTCGGTTAATTGATGAAAATGATGTTGGTTAATCGACGAAACTTATGTCTTGCTTTGTGCTTTAAAAAATTTGAATTTTTTGGTTTATTTTGGACTCTACGGAATAGGGATTTGATGGATTGGGAGAAACAGTGTGCAGAAGCACAGGATTAGGTATGTTTGGGGTGGGGGATGCAACTCCCCCTGAGTAGCCATGCAAAAAGCGACCTCCCGATTCCATGCTTTTGACGAGGGAGGAGGCGTTAGTGGAGATATAGATGACCAGAGAGATGGGAAGGGCGTGGGGAGAAAACCAGGACAGAGAGGCTGCCTCTTGATGGCCCAAAAGATCCCAGCAATCTAGATCTGATTGGAAACAACTAGAGGGAAAATTGGGATGTGGAAAGAAAAGGCCCTCATCAATAAATTTGTGGGGGTTTAGCTAAGAGAAAGAGATCTAGTTCGATGGATCCAGGGCACCTGGAAACCTAAGGGCCACTATGACCTCTAGTTGGGGGTAATGGGGTTTTTCACCATAATCTGTTTTAACCAGGAAGACAGAGACAGAGTCCTGGAGGGTGGGCCTTACTTATTCTTCTCGGTAGGGCTCTACCCGAGACCCTGGAAGGAGCGATTCAACCTGGAAACTGAGGATTTGACAGTCACTCTAGTGTGGATCTGATTGGTTGGCCTCTCAAGAGAGTACTGGAATATGGAAATCTTGAGAGACATTGGTAACTCGGTAGGGGAATTCGTGAAGGTAGCTGAGCAAACCATGAACTAGAGGTACACGACTTATACTCGCATCTGTGTCTATATGGACTTATCTAAGGACCTCCTAGAGGAAGTAATCTTGAATTGGGAGGATGAGAAATGGATCCAACATATTGACTATGAGTAGCTTCATTTTTTATGCAGGATCTGCCATGAATATGGCCATTTTGGGAGAAATTTCCCAAAAGGGTCCCGACAGAAGTCGGTCTCAAGTCATGAAGGGGAAGATAAGAAAGCCAACAAAGGATCCGTGCAGGTTAAAAGAAGGAGGAAAGGAAAGAACAATGGGGGGGGGGGGGGGGGGACCCCGTAAGGAAACAGTAGGAAAAACCCTAATAAGCTCAAACCCCTTTCAGATCTTGGAGGAAGAGGAATATGGGAAAGAGCAGGCGGAGGAATATGTCCAGGCCAATTCTCAGGAAGTAGAAACAAGGATGCTCATGAATGGAATCAAGGTGAATATCCTGATGGATGCCATGGAAAAATATGAAGTGGAGGAAATGGAATTAGGAGAGATAGACCTGGATGCGCTTGAAAAGGAATGCAGAAAGGCAGGAAAGGGTTACGTCTCTAGGGAGCAGGTGGAAATTCTCCAAAAAACCATCATCCGAGCCAAAGCTCATAAAGATCTGGGGACCAGTGCAGAGCCTTAGAAGGGGATTAAGAGGAAGTCTCTGGAGGAGGATCTAAAAAAAGGTCGAAAGACGAACAAGCAAAGGATCACAACAATTGGGGTCAAGTTAATCAAATCATGCCAGTACCCAATGATAAGGGTGGCCTTTTCTAAAGTAAGTAAGGTTACCCAATGAAGATAGTCTCTTGGAATATTAGGGGGCATAACCACCCGAGAAAGATTAAAATGCTAGCTAGGAAGATTAAGCAAGAAAGACTAGACATTCTATTTCTACAAGAAACTAAATGTAGCTTTGAATCCCTAATGAAAGCAGGACAGAAAATCTGGAAAGACAACAAGGTCATGGCAACAGACGCAGAGGGTATGGCAAGAGGGATGGTAGTGCTATGGAACCCTAGTACTGTTGAACTCTCTGAGTGGCAGTCCAATCATTTCTCACTAATGGTAGAATTCAAGTTTTTAGGATGAGGGATCATAGGGACTCTGGTTAATATATATGGACCCAGTGCTTTCCCATAGAAACAGGCCTTCATCCACCATCTGAACTGGATAAGTGCTTTGGACCATGAGGGGAACTAGATCATAGGAGGGTATTTTAACTTGATCACCTCTCTTAGGGAAAAGAAAGGGGGTCGGAGGGTGCTATATAAGTACCAAGAGGAATTCAGGGAGTTGCTGGCTCACAACCCCCTAGCATATCTGGAGACAGGGGATGTGTGGTTCACTTCGAATAAAAGGTGGGGTGGGGAGAACTTTGTAGACTCCTGGATTGACAAATTATTGGTTTCAGAGCACATCATTCGAGGGTCTGGGGAAATTAGGGCAAGTGTCCTCCCAACAACAGGCTCTAATCATTGGCTAATCAGTCTCAACTAGTACTGGTCAAATGCCCTCCTAAACAAACCCTTTCGCTTCGAGCAGTTCTGGTTGGAACATAAGGACTTTAAAGGTCTGGTGTAACAATGGTGGCAAGAGTTGGACACCCCTAGGGGGACAAGAATTTACAACTTCTAGCAGAAACTTAAGGCTTTGAAAGTTAAGATACGCATGTGGAACAAAGAGGAATTTGGTCATATCTTTGAGGACAAAAAGAGACTCATCCAAGACATTGACCTCATCCATCAGAAATGTATGGAATATGGATGGGACATGGAGATGAAAGAGAAGGAGAAATACCTTCTCAACCAACTGGATGCAAGAGAAAGGCAGGAACAAATATAATGGAGGCATAATTCCATGGTCAAATGCCTTCAGGAATGAGGGAAAAACTCTAAATTCTTCCATAACTTTGTGGTCCATAATAGACTAGGCTCAAAGATCTATAGAATAAAAACGACAGATGGGTCCTAGGTGGAGACTAGGGGAGAGATAGAGGAAGAGATAACTAGCTACTTCAAGGGGATCATGACTAAGGACAACAATGACAGGGATCAAGGCATTGCTTAGATCACTGCGCTCATCCCTAAGACCGTAACTAGGGGGGACAATGAGATGCTCAATAAACCTATCTCCATGTAGGAGGTGGAGGAAGCAGTAAGCCAGATGGCCCAAGGTAATTCCCCCGGTTCGAATGGATTCACAACTAACTTCTTCCACTTTTTTTGGGACATGATCAAGCATGAAGTATGGAAAATTGTTGAGGAATCAAGGAGAAAGCGAGGGGCGCTCAAAGCCTTCAATGCAACCTTTCTATCCTTGATCCCGAAGGGGGAGGGTGTAGAATCACCAGGTAAGTTCAGACCTACATCCCTCTGTAATGTGATTTATAAAATCATTTCCAAGGTGATTGAAAACCAACTAAAACCCATCCTTCTAGGCTTGATCAATCCGAAACAATCCAAATTCATTGAGGGCAGACTGATTCTTGATGGCATCATTGTAGTCCATGAGACAATCCACTCTCTAAAATGGACAAGAAGGCCTGGAATGCTCATCAAGCTTGATATTTCCAAGGCCTATGATAATCTCAACTAGCAATATATGGAGAAGAGGCTGAGGGCGTATGGTTTTAGCACGGAATGGGTGGAATGGGTCATGACTCTAGTTATTACACCCTTCTTCTCCATCCCACTGAAAGGGTCCCCAACCAAGCTTTTTAAGTCATCCCGTGGGATCAGGCAGGGAGATCCGCTCTCACCTTTTCTCTTTATCCTAATGGTGGAGGGACTGAGTAAACTCATCCAAACCCATGCAAGAGGAGGTGAAATCAGGGGTCTATCCCTCCATGAAGGTATGGAAAAACAAACTCACCAGCAATTCATGGATGACACGATGCTTATGGGGCACCCTTCAGTCTGAGAAGCCCGCACTTTAAAAAGAGTTTAACTCTCTTTACAAATGCAACTAGGTTTTTAGTAAATGCCGAGAAATCACATGTATTTTTCTTAAACACATCACCCATCATCCAACGAAATATTGTCGGGATGTTGGGTTTCACGAGGAGATCCTTCCCATCCAAGTATCTTGGTGTTCCTTTGGACCTGGGAACCATCAAGAGCGCATCGTGGCATGATATAATGGATTGGATCAAGGGAAGACTCTCAATTTGGGTTCTCAAGCCCCTAAATTTTCCAAGCAGGCTGTTCTTGGTAAAATTGGTCCTCCAAGCCATGTTGGTTTATCCTTTTTCTGTTCTATCAGCCGCAAAGTCAGTCATCAAGGAGATAAGGAGTATTTAGGGAAATTTCCTATGGGAAGGCCAAGAATCTAAATTGAAGTTCTCTTTGGTTAGCTGGGATCAAGTATGCTCCCTGAAGGAAAGAGGCGGTCTGGGTCTTCGCGATCCCGAAGTCATGGGTGAAATCCAGGGGGCCAAAATCTGGTGGAGGTGGTGTAACTATACGCAGAAACCATGGGCTAATATTTGGCACATTAAGTACGCTAGGGACCGTCCCAGGGCCCACTTGATACTATTCAATGAGGAACCATCGGGATCACACATTTGGATGAAGGCTCTGATGGGATGCAAGATCATTCAAGAGTATAGCTTCTAGGATATCAATGCATGGAATGATGCTAACTATTGGGACGACTCGTGGAACCATCTCCCCAAACTTGGGAATGACCCTCGTTGGAAGTACATATGAGCTAGTGAGATTGAGGAAGGAAAGATCAATGTACACCACTACTGGGAAGAAGGAGCCTAGGGGGATCAACAATGATGGATGATTCTAGACAGGGGAGACAACCGGGTCTCAGAGGATGACCTTCGTTCCTTCAAGAATGAACTCTAGGAATGATGCATTATGCACAAATATGGGGAAGATAATCTTCGATGGGGATACACCCAAAAAGAATCCTTTAGCATAAAAGAAGCCTATGAGGTCTTCTCACTACTAACTATCCTTGAAAAACCAACATATATATGATTCTCCACTTCATTGACCTCTGAAAACCAGGAATATCTCTTACTGCTCAATGTTCTCTGAAAACAAATAAATTTCTCAATGCTCACTGCCTCTGTAAAAAAATGTTCTCTCCCTAAACAAACCTACAAAAGAAGAAATGGTTACCTTGTTCTAAGACATTATTGTCCTTTGGAAAATTCATTGATCTCCCATGCTTCACTATTCTGAGTTTGATGATCTGAAAACTAAGGTAATTGTGATACTCTTGAGACTATTTTGTTATTTTGAGTTTTAGTTCATACTGTGCAGCTTCACCATTGTAAGTTTGAAATGCCAAAAATGTTGTTGATTTTAGGTTTCCATTTGGCCTAGTATATGGTTAGTTCAGCAGCTGGTCTCTTTTCCAGTAGCCAGAATCTAGGACTGTGAGAAACATCCCTACTGCAGGTTTTGGTGTCCTGGGTTAGTTTCCAAAATAAGAAACCTGTCTCCAAACCAAAAACCAATTTTAGATTTTATTTATACATAGATATATGTATCTAAAACATGATATTCTCCTATACTCTAATGAACCCTGATTTTGAAAACAGTGTCCCCAAATGGTCAAAGTGTTAAAGTTAGTGCAGCTGCGAGACCCATTCTTAGGGAGGATGGTACCCTAGTCAGTTAACTAGGGTAGAGTAAGACCCTAGAAGGTACCCTAGGGCCCCCAGTAGTCTCCTGTGGTTCTTGGTCTGGGACCACGTAGGTTGATGCCATGGAAAAGACCCTAACATGTGGCTTTGGCCCCTATGTACCTCTAGGGTATTTTGGTTTGGAACTAGGGACACGATGTCCAAGTAAATCCTGTAGGTAGAGGTAAAGACATATTCTAGTCTGGGACTAGGGACACGATGTACAAGTAGGTCATGCAAGTAGTTGAACAACTTTTAGTTTAATACTGAATCTCAACTTAGTGCTGAGCACCATTCTCTGGGACAATGGAGGCCCCTGGTCAGTTACCAGGAATTCGATTCAATCTGGGACTAAAGCTCAGCGTAGTGCTGGCGATCATTCTCCGAGAGAATGGAGGCACATGGTTACTTAACAGGAACTTGATTCAGTCTAGGACTGAAGCTAAGCTTAGTTCTGAGAGCCATTCTTCAAGAGAATGGAGACACCTAGTTAGTTACTAGGATCTTGATTTAGTATGGGACCAAAACTCAGCCTAGGGCTAAGACCCATTCTTTGAGTGACTGATGATGATTTGTGAATTCCTTCTCTCTTAATCATTACTGCTAGGTTTCTTCTCAAGGGACTCGCTACCCCTTGATGATGTCACTAGCACCTAACCCTTAGGAGCAGTATTGAGGACCAAAGGATCATACCATCTAGTTTGGATCTTCCCCTTATACAATGATAATCAAATATATGAAGCAATGTACCTCGAGAGAGAGAAAAGATTCAATACCTTGGTCTTGTTGGTCCTATAAATACACATCTATTAGTAGCCCAATTTTAGGATAATCAATATGATAAAGAGAAGCAGTTGTATATTACCCATGGATAGTAACAACGCAAGGTCATAAATATGGAGCTGTTCTTGTCAGTTAAAATCTACATCCATCACTTCAGAAACTGGAGACCTCAATAAAGCATCATCCAACTAATCACCCAGCATGCTAGGGGTGCATTTTTTACTGGGGTAGTTGTCTCAAGCTTGGAAAGAGTACCCAGAATCTTATATGCATCCATCTGGAAAGGGTTTGATTGTATGCATTGCATCATTTTAAATACAAGGATCAAGAAACCTTGTGAAATGAGGAAGTGTTGGTTAAATTTAGAAAGGCTAGCGACCTTTAATAGTATTGTCTATATGATGATGTCTGAAACATTTGCAGGAAAATGGTTTCTCTCTCTTGTTCGTGAAGGTTTTAAATTGTAATTTTGTAGGAAAATCTGCGGTGTAGGCTGACGTACAATGGAAAATTAGTGTATGACTAGGTTAAGCTTAGAGCTCACATTCTTTGTCCCCCACTTGTGACTCAACTAGACACAACTTAGCAGATCTCATCTTTCTTCCCAGCGCTCATAGTGGATAGGGGAACTAAGAGGCCAATAGATAGCAACACCATTTCATCTCCTAGATTACTTAAACCTCAGGATACAATGCAACCTTTATAGCTAGGTCCATGTGGGGTTGTTGTAGGAGGGTTTTGGATAGCTAGGTCCATGTGAGGTTTTGTTGGGATAGCTTATGCATGATTACAAATTTTCAAGTCTGTTTCACTCTTAATCTCTATGAGTTAGCCACTACCCACTATTAAAGAGTTATTTGAGAGACTTCTGTAGATACTGTAGGTCTTGGATAACTTTATCTAATGAATTCATCAATCCAAGGTTAGCATTCCAAACAATTTTACGTGTTCCACATATTGAGCCTCTTAGTTACCAAACATAGGTTTCATTCATGTTCCTAAGTGCACATTGGAGTCCATTCAACTCAGTTTCAATTGCTTATGCATGACCTCCACCTTTGATTTTTATCAAAGAAGCTGACAAATTTTCTGCTTTCACTTGGAAATCCTTTGGCAGTCTTTTTTCCACTATCAAGGATTTGGATTAACACCATTTCCTTCTTCCTTTGGGGGTTCCATTTATCTTGTATGAGAAACCTTTTGGGGAATATATTCTGCTATTTTGGAGGTGGGTGAGTAAATATGGTTGTGTTCACTTTAAAATGTTATAGGCACGCTTGGATTCATGCTAAAATGAGTGACTGAGCCATTGTCACTAAATGCACTTCCTTGTAATTATTGAGTGTGATGACCTTCATGTCTCTAACTAACCAGCCAAAGACTTTGATTGATATGAAACACATTTACCAAAGAGATCTCCTATATTTGGCAGCTGAGTAGAGTAGAGTCCTATGCCTTGTCATGATTGTAGTTTGTTAAATATATTTGATTATGTTCCTTCTCTTAGTGTTTCAAATCATGCCTGATTTTCCAAAGATAAAGATAAAAATACAACCTAATCCTATACTCTATGGCCCCATGAATATGCATATTTCCAATGTTGTTGGGGATCATGTAGGTCTCCCAGTACAATCACTACAACATCACCCTGGTAAGCGAATAAACATTATGAATTGGCATCAATATATCCTAACCATTTGTCCTTGTGGATACTCATTAGCTTGATCGAAGAAGGAACTTTGCTCATCCCATGATGGATAGGATCCATGTGAAGCACCAACTATTGGGTTGATCATCCTCTTTTGATTCTCCTTATTGCTCCACTTATATATGGATCTAGGATGATCATGCTTATCTACTATATCCTTTGCATCCACACTAAGATAATTGTTTTTAATAGGTCTCATATAGTGGTACACTTACAGTTGCTAGGGAATAGTGATTTTTGCAATCCCATTAGGCCAATTTATTGAGTTTTGTTCAAAATTCCTAGAAAATGTTTATGGATTTCATAACTTGCTTGATCATATATTGTGAACTTATACAATCTGTCATCCTTTTTCGACCATTAGATACTCAAAGTTGTGTATTGATCAATTTTACCATTATAGAGGACTCTGTAAGTTAGGTTCCCATATTCTTAAAGGGTGCTAGCTCAATGGAAGAGTGCCTGCCTTACAAGCAGGAGGTTAGTGGTTCAATTCCTCCATGCCTTGATGATATTATAATATTGGTTAAAAACAACTAAATTAGTAACCAAAAAATAAGAGATAAGTGACCAAACAATGAGAGATAAGTGACCAAAATATGTATATAAAATTACTAAAATCACTAAATTAGTGACCAAAAAATGAGAGATGTGAAACTAGGAATTAAAAAAGTTGCAACACGTGGTGCTAATGATGAAGCCAAACATGGCTTTGATATGGTAGCAAAATAAGACGCGAAACTAGGAATTAAAAAGGATGCAACACCTGGCGCTAATGATGAAGCCAAACATGGCGTTGATATGGTAGCAACATAAGACATTACTTTGGATGCAAAACAAGGCGCTACATAAGAAGAGAAATATGGTGCAACAATAGAAGAAATATTTGGCGTCATTTTGGTAGCAAAACACGATGAAAAAAAGGAAGCAAAAATTGGCACATATTTGGAAGTAAAACATGGTGCAAAGTGGGATGCTAAAGTGGTTGCAAAAATGGATGCAATATTGGACGCTAATTTGGATGCTAACATGGTGCTATTAAGGATGCAAATACGACACTAACAGGGATGTCATTTAAGAAGCAAAAGTGGACACTCACCAGGAAGCAAAATATGACGTTATTTAGGAAGCAAACCTCGACGTTGTTTAGGAAGCAAAGTTGGACGCAATTCTAGAAGCAAAAAAATAGACGCTATTTTGGACGTCATAAAGGATGCTATCTAGGAAGCAAAAAAAGACGTTTTTTGAGATGCTTTAAGTTTTGTCCATGACGCGTCCCATTTAGCGTCTAGTTTTACCACTCAATGTAAAAAAAAATTACACTAAAAAGGGACGCTAAATGTGACGCTAATTCCAGGATTTGTTGTAGTGTTTGGTCCACTAGATTAGGCTTAATGACCTAGTTATAGTATCGTAATTTATTTTTAAAATTTATTTTTAATGTTATCCATATTTTACAAAATAATTATATATATACTAATGAAATAAATTAAATTAAATATACATATGAAATTTCAAAAATCATTATTTTTTTGTAATTTATATAATTTAAAGGAATAAATAGTGTTTAAAACAATATAATCAGTGCTTTCTTCCTTAAATAAATATGAGCATTGTTTAAATATTTTTTGAATTGAAAATCTATGTAAAAGTTATTTTTAATAAATAAATAAATTATATATGTCTATAAAACATGAATAGGTATACTTTTTATAGTAAAAGCTGAGAAAACCAACAAAGAAATACAAACAAGTTTATGTTGTTCTAAAGAGTGAGATAAAAACTATGGCATTGTCAAAATTCTTCTATTGAAGGCAGATATAATAAATTTCACTCAAGAACTCTATCCTTTCACATTCTATAGTATCAAATATATTGTCCCAATAGAAAAACACCAAAAGGAACATATCTAAGCATAAAGACAATGTAAAACCATTGTGAGACTGAACTCAATCAACTTTCCTGGAAGATTCAATCTCTATAATTTCTACACCAGGTTGGAAAATTGAGTCTTTAGTAGGAATCCTTCACTCCAACACCAATTTATTTCGAAAATTCCCTTCCTAGTTGAGAATTTTATCCAAGTCTTCATACATTTTATCTACCTAGCCTCCATGTTCACGAAGGATACCTTTCAAACCATCTAGAACCGAATTTCCAAAAGAGAAATACGATAAGTTGTTTTTCTCATGGCATCGACCAAACCCTCCAGTTGAAATTGTAAGCACCACATCATTGATTTAAGATCTTAGAGATAATTTGTATCTCACTAAACTCCACTCTTCGAGTAGACATATCCTTGTTTGAAGAAAATAAACTCCAAGATGGCATATTACTCATTCTTTCGAGGACTATTGATACATTCCAAGTAGTTGCTAAGAAAATCGATGCCTAAACAAAGTTAGGATGACACCAAAACAAAATAAATTTTACCAAGAAGGAGAAGCATAGGATCTTCAAACATGGGGAAGACTTAGAGAAATATTGCAACAAAAACCCACATAACAATAATTAGTGCATTGTGCATACACATAAGTCCTCTCCAAATGTGAGATGTGATAGTGCACCAAGAGACCATTAGAATTAAGAAAAGGCAAGAAAACCCCTAAATCGCTTGAGATTGAGGTATTATATATAGGAAGAGAAACCCACAATAATGTGTATAGTTTCCATATCCCATGAATATTTATATCCCACTAAATTTCAGAAGAGTATAAACATACATGAACAACCTCTGCTCTAGCCCCATATTGTTGCTTGTTTCCAAGGGAAAGAAAAGCATTCAAATTCTATTTGAAGTCATTTGCATTCCGATCAATTGAAGTTTTAATTTTTTGTTAGTAATGTGAGATACTTGCAATGCAATTTAGGTGTGAGATGTTACACCAAGATCAATGATTTAGAAAACACAAGATTTAGTAGCATATTAATTGTAAAAGGGAAATTTGATAATGGTTACCTTAAAGGTGTTTTTTTATTGGTTGTTTATTCTTTGATTTTTTATTGTATTTTTTTTCTTATTTTTGTAGAAAAGATGGAAATATCAATTATTACTCATTCGTGTGCTATGTTAGGTCTTGGTCACATGTATTATGACCACCTGACATCATGTACAATGGAAAAAACAAAAGGCACCCTAAGCATTGGCATAAATTGATCACACACACACATTGTAGATTTGAATTCTTCCCAGTGATAAAATGTCTCTACAGATGCAGAATAGGAAAGCATAAAATATTTTTAACTTGTGCAATATGCTATATTTGAGAAGTGAAAATATGTATACTTTAATCTTGGAAAAAAGGAATGGAAGTGTTTTATACACTTCTCAAAGAAATCGAAATACAATTTGCATAGTGGTTAGTCCAATGTGCATCGAAGACATTGAACATAATATTGTTGCTTTGAAATTTTAAAAAATTATCAAGCATAAATCCAATGTCGATTTTTGTTTTAGTTGTTTGCAATATAAATCCATTGGTTTCCATGAATGATAACAACTTCCTTTTTTTATGTATTATTTTCTAAGAGGTCTATGTTGAAATCATCATTAATTAGAGTATTTTATTTTGTTGTGCATATGATATGATAGAATCCAAAAAGATAAAAAATCAAGCGGAGCATGTGGTCTATTGTAAATATTTACTAGCTTGAAATAAACATCATTGAATTTGAATTGAGTGACAAGTTTCCTTGGTGTACTTTGTTGGATGACTTTTTGAGTTAGCAATGTCTATTTTTTTAGACATGTGGCAATGTAATGTATAGAAAATGTAGTTAGACAAGTGTATTATTTTGTTAAAATAGTTTGCTTGGGAACTAAGTCTGCATCAGTCTCTTGGAGACATAATGTCTGCATGTATTAGTTCAGTGTCATTAATGAAATTTTCTATGTGTGATAGTAGGATCCATGTGTTCAATGAAAATATGAGAAAATTTTTGGACTTTGTTATGGAATGGAGTCCATATTCAAATTTCCAATAGGCATTGTTTTGAAGCCTATTTATTCTAGTGGCAAATTTTTGGGGAAAAAAGAAATTTGTTTTTTCTAGTTTATTTATTAGATAAAGAGATTGCATATTTTTGACGTGAGAAGGTGTATTACATACAAGTCCATGTCACCTAGTTTCTTTAGGATCAAAGGCCAATTTTTCCATTGGCCTTATGTATTGTCCATGCACATGCCAATTAGACATGGAATTGTCCTCGAATGGAAGTCTTTCTATTTCCAAGTGTCATTTGCACATATATATATTTTTGATAGGTGTCCAATTGTGCATGATCCTAGGTGTATATATATGTTGTATAGTATAGGAAATCCCAATTGCCGGATTTGCAAATTCTATCCATACTATATTATTTTTTCCTTGTGTATTATATTTAAAATTTAATTTTTCACCATTTACTAAGCCATATTCAATTCACTATTGTGTTTTTTTACCTTTAAAGGGGGGATTTCTCAATCTCAATGGCCTCATTGATCTTCCTTCTTCCACCTTAGAAGATGGAATATCTGTGAGGCCATTGAGATTGAGGAATACCTCCTTAACCTAAACAGGGATGATGGCCTTTAACTTGGTGATTGTTGTCATCTAGTAATTCACCTCCTTATAAATAAAAACAAAAACAACAATAATAAAGGTCATTACATTAATCCTAATAATAATAACTAATAAAATAAAAATTTAGGGAAAATCTCATTTTCAAAATTATAATTATATATTAGGACTTCCCTTGTCGCCCAAACCAAAAATCATGACACCTCCAAAATTATTATAAATAAGGGTTGCTTCTTCCAAAAATATTGAGACACTTCTCCTGATGATGATCCTAACTAAGAGTCTTGAAATGCTGATACAAACATTGATACAACATAGTTTTTCCTCTAGTTAAATAAAATTTTCCTGCGTAAGGCCAGAATAATTTATAAAAAAGTTAGTAGTAGAAAAAACTCAAATTTTGAGATGTTTGTTAGTGTCCAAAAAATGAAAATATTCTACATCATTGTTGGGTATACAAAAGGATACGGAGTATTCAAAGGTGAAACAAAATGTGTTTGAAAATATAACTGATGCAATAAAAACATTTGGAATATCTAGAAGAAAAGATACTAGTGTTGCACATAGAGTAGTTCAAACAACAATTATTTCAACAAGTACAAGAAAAAAATCGTTTGACGACACAACTAGCAAAAAAATAGCAAACTTGAGAAAACATATTGTACAAAAATAACAACTTTCGATTATAAATAGATGGAAATGATGAACTTGTTGGAAAATTACTTATAGACAACCTTATAAAGATAGACTAGGAGAAAATGTTAAAGCTATGGTACATGAATATTGGATGACAAATTCTCAAGTTGCACCAAATGCAAGAGATGTTATACAACGAATAGTATCATGAAATGAATATGAAACCTATGCAAAACATATGTTGGAAATGAAAAAAATACATTTGTTCAATAAATTCAAAGAGGATCATCGTGAAATTAATATGTTGATCAATACATTTGCACAATAGAAACCATGGTATGTTATACCTATCATTATGCACGACACATGTTGTTATCTTAATAATGTGGAATTTGAATTATATTTTGACACTTTTATTGAATTTGGTAAAACTATTTCTCCAAATTCAACTCCTCCTTCCACAATTTGTGCTTTGATATCTGAAATTCTATGCAAGAGAGAAGATGATGAATTATTTTACCATAAAATTGTGTCGACGGAAAAAATGTGATCATTGTGGAAATATAGATTTATTCCACTACAAATATCATATTGATAATGATCAATTGTTGTCAAATGTATCCATTTATTGGAAGAGATATGCATATATCAATGATCTCAAATGCAACAAGTTCTATAGATGTTCTTTCCAAAATAATTGATTTGCGAGAAGATAAATTATGTGTGATAGGTTTTTTGAAGAATTTTGAAAAATAAATTTATGAATACACCAAACATTCACATAGAGCACAATGGAAATAACTATAATTCAAACAGTCTTGTGATGTTTTTCCACTATGAACTATTTTGTTTGTGGTTAATTTTGCATAAAACTACACATTCACTGCACAAAAAGAGATACAAAGTGAATACTATCATTCTAACAAAGTTTCTATATTTGACCATGTTCTATAGAGACATTCTCAAGAAAATATCAATGGCATAGAGAGAGAAAATGACAATCAACATGTGATTAAAGAATCTATCTCTTTTTTATAAGTGATTATCATACACATGAATCACATTTTGTATGCCATTGTATTGACAATGTTTTCTATGAGTCACTGAAAAAACGTAAAGTTGAGTTCAACTAACAATGGATATGGTTAGATGGATGTGTCGAAAAATTTAAATCTTCATGAGCATTCTTTGGTAATGTCCGCTTCAAAAAAAATCAAATATTAGACATCATTGGATTTTCTTTGAGACTGGCCATGGAAAATAAGAGAACGATGGTGCAGGAGCATGTGTAAAATGCGCATTTTGAAGGTAGGAAATGAACCATTTTGTTGATCGATTTCAGATAGCTACTTTGGTTATTGAATTGTAGCATACTTTAAGCCATGAATACAATAAGCAATCAAATGATGTGTGTAGGTATGTACATTTTTTCTTTGAAATTTTTATTAATTTTAAATTTAAAAAACAATATTTATAAGTTTTAAATCTATCTTTAGCATGTACACTAACATTATAAATTGTCCTTCATAAATTGTTAACATCAGAGGTTATTCTGGCTTAGTGGAATTCATGATGGGGATAGATCAATCCCATATGCCACTAGCACCATATATGGGACTAGAGATTTGCAATCAATTAAAAAAAATCCTTCAAAAATGTGTTTTCTTTTGATAGTAGAAAGCATCATGCTTTTGTCCTATTTGCATAGAAAACACTGGATCTACAGAGGTCCGTGAAAACAAAACGAACAACTATGTTAAACCTTGGAAACATACATAAATTAATCCAAAGGGAGAAATTCCACTCATAAGCTTAAAGGAGTTAGAATCAAAGGGAATTACAGTATCAATTAATGGTGATAGAACTTTCAATCTTTTCAGTGAACCTAGTATGATACAAATGTCAAAAAAGCCGAAAATTATTTGTTATTATTTGTAAATTATTTGTTATTGAAAATGCATTTAAAAAATGGGCTTAATTGCAGGAGATGTCATCATTGTGATTGCACCAATAGATAACAAAGAAAAAATGAATATTATTTGATGTGATGCACTAAAACGAAGATGAAGTTATTGGAGGAATATAATGACAAAGTATATATATATGAGACATGATCCATTATGTTAAAATTTTACTTTTCCCATGAAACCCGTCATAGTGAAATTTACATTCACTTTCGGGACTATGAACCCGATGTCGTATTCTACCAATATAGTCATTTGGCATGTGCATCTAGGATAAAATTAATAGAAGTTCCATTAAAGAAAAAATTAAAATTAAAATACGGAAAATGGAGAAAGTTGATCATGAATGAATAGTTGAAGATAGCATTCCAATGCAATGTTTCTAAATAGCATTTCAGAATCAACATAATCTACATTACATATAATGGATATGCATTGTTCTATCTTCATTGGATTTGTATTCTAACAACCAAAATTTGTGATTTTCGATGGACTGGTGTATTATTGATTTTTAATGTTCATTGTTGATTGTTGGATTAGTGCTTGGCCTCTCTTGAAAATTCAATACTTTGTTGGATTTCTCTGCAATTTGTTTGGTGATATTCAATTCTGATAAATAATCATGTTTATTTAATTATTTACTTGAATATGCATTATAATAGTCGTTCCATGTGATGTACATTGTACTATGTCAGTTTGTCAGCCAAAACCGCCAAAAGTGTAAAAGTAGTTCAGTTATCTCCATTTAATATATTTTTTCCAATATTTTAATGGTTTGAGTGATGAATTACAAAACCTCTATAATCCGATTTTGGTTTATTACTTTGGACCATCTAGAAAACGGTTTGTCAAAATCATTTTAATATAAAATAGTGTCAAAATCATTTTAACTGTAGCAACCTTTGCGTATTGGCTTGCTCCTGAGGAACTCACAAAATCCTTTAGGAAAATGGATAATACTAAATGGATAATCACATCCCTGGGAGGATTTACTCATGAGAACACATGAATTGATGTGGTTATCTATTTTCTTTATCCCAAACGATTCGATTTCATTAGCTATTTTTTTAGGGTAGAAGGATCTACAAGCTTAGGTGCCACTTCAGGTGACACTTGAAAGGGACAACCTTTTTGAAAAAATTACTTAGTGGAAGCCTTGACTCACTTGAGGAACCTTATTGGGAATGCAATGCACTTATTTTACATGCATATTATGCAATTTATACCTTTTCAAGTTTTTACTAATTTTTTATTATTCTATGAGGAAGAATACCAACTTATAATCGTTAAATAACCAACATCATCAAGTATTTAGTTAGATAATGCTCATTCATGATTATGCATACATATTGGATGGAATATTGAGTAATGTTCATCTTGCTCCAAAACATCTTTGGTCAAATTAAAAGTAATTGAAAATGGGTTTTCTAGTTCTCAATCATGCCCATGATATTCACCAATCACCACTATTATATATTCCATTTTTTCGACTGCATTTACTAATATATTGGTGACATATTCATTTAAATGGACTTCAGATCGAAAAATAAAAATGTTGGTCGACTTCAAGATGGTCCATATCACTTATAATGCCACACTAACACTACTAGAAACCTCCATTGTTAGCTACTTCTTGGCCTCTTCCTCAATATAGCATACCACTTGTGTTTCTGAATGGGTGATCATTGTGATAATATTTCTCTCCAATTTAGTTCAATTTGAAATTGGTTCATTCAAATATAGATAAGGTGAGCTTATTTTTGGTGTCAAATGGAAGGATCCCATATTGGAGATCATATAATATCATTACAATAGTAGAATTGGGAAATGCCTTGAAAACTAAGCCCAAAGTGCCCAATAGATTAAATGGGAAAATTATTTTCTTCCTATTATCTGAAACTAGATGAAATGATACCTGTAACACGTAAGGGGATGTGTCATACACCGCATTGTAAAAATAGTTACATTAGACTTAACATCACGATCAACAATAGAAGGATTACCTTAGACAAAAGGTGGCCCTTGGGAAGATGCCTGACAACATCAATGGGAAGCATCACATGCCTGAACTTAGAAACAAACACAATGGCCTAAAGAATTTCCTCAGCTTAAACTTAAGATTTTTTTTATCAAATTTGATCTTTAAACCCTAATATTTAAACCTTAAAAGCACAAATTTGAATAAAACTTTAAAATTCCTTCAAACAAGAAATATATCAGACTTGTACTTGTAGCTATCATCATAGTATTTCTTAGAAATTGTATTTGAGGCATTTTTCAAGCCCGTAAAATGATGAATAAAACTCTAAATATTCTAGGTGTTTCAAAAGGAATTTTACTTGAATGGAAGAAAATAAATGAATGACAGTTGGAATAGATGAAGTTGAAAAAACAAAATCTCACTAATGAAAAAATCAATGAATTATTAATAGATAGAATAACTATAAAGGATTTTTTTTCTTAGATCGGAATTCCATATAGGTAATTCAAAATCATTGAGAATTCTATGAAATGCAATTCAGTTTATTCCTACATCATATAGAAATAATATGATATTTATAATTTTCTATCCAGAGGAAATTATGCTAAGATCATGAACATGTGTGTGATAGAGCCAATGTCACATAAAAAAAGGAATAAGAGAAAACAAATTGAAATAACAAATGCACCTACATCCTCGTAAAACAGTTGTCCAAATTTCAAGTGATGTTGAACCAAAGTATAAGTATTGACAATATAGGAACCGAACATTGCAAAACATTGAGTGGATCTAATAAACTCCTCTTGAAAGCATGAAGTTTTCATATTTGAATCATGATTTTGTTTAGACATCATTTCAAAAACTTGACATACAATCTGCATATTTTAATTTATGATTCTAGTTAGACATTCTTTCAAACACTTGACATACAATCTGCATATTTTAATTTCTGATTCTAGTTAGACATTATTTCAAACACTTGGCATACAATCTGTAAAACCTCTAATTTAAATTTTCCAAAAATAGTTATGAAATAAAAATTGATGAAATTTTGTTTAAATGGGTTTTTCCCTACTTTTTTATGTTCCATGTCTCCTTTTGGAATTAATTGTGTCTCAAAAGAGAAGGTACCTGAATAGAAACTATCACTGCAGGTTTTCCTGTACATGTATGTCAGAGGGAATACTGTGAGAATAGAATCTACCTACAATGATAAACATAGGTTAAGAGTAGTCAGCCCATCAAAAGCTGAGCTTGCTTGGTGTTTGCTATAAATTTGCGAAGAAAACCATTGGGCGGTGTACCCTAAACTGACTCAGGTTGCAAACTGAGCTCATGAAATAGTTTTTCAAAGACATTTCCAAATCCTCAACATGAAAGATCATTCCCATTTGCAATTAACAAGGTCTTATTTGTCTTCCTCCAAATCAGTTCTTACTTGCTTGAGATTCCTCTTCATGATGCAATTCCTATAGTTTTATTGGAGTTTCCCTTTTAAAAAATGTTCTCTTTTCATTTATTTTCACCTCTTTTCCCTCTCAATATATTTTCCCTATTTTATTCTTTTTTTATTTATTTTCCTTCTCTTTATCCTATTTATTTTATTATTTGTATTCATGTTTTTTTTTAATTTGTTAATATTAATACATTACATATAATAATTATATTATATAAATATTACTTATTATATATAGTATACTAATATATTAAGTATACATAACATATATATTAGCATATTATATATTTATTAGGTATCAATTATATAGCTATATATTAATATAAATCTATATATGACATATCATATATATTGATTATATTAATATATCTAACTATAATATATTAATATTATAAATCAACTATAATGTATATAATAACTATATATTATTAAATTGGGATTTCTAATAAACATCCTAGAGATGTAAGTCAGTTAATCTACGAGACTTATGTCATTTTATCAACGAAACATATGTCGGTTAATCGACGAAAATGATGTTGGTTAATCGACGAAACTTATGTCCTGCTTTGTGCTTTAAACATTTTGAATTTTTTGGTTTATTTTGGGCTCTACGGAATAGGGCTTTGACGGATTGGGAGCAACAGCGCGCAGAAGCACAGGATTAGGTCTGTTTGGGGTGGGGGATGCAACTCCCCCTGAGTAGCCATGGAAAAAGTGACCTCCCGGTTCCATGCTTCCGATGAGGGAGGAGGCGCTAGTGGAGATACAGACGACCAGAGAGATGGGAAGGCCGTGTCGGAGAAAACTAGGACAGGGAGGCTGCCTTCTGAAGGCCCAAAAGATCCCAGCAATTCAGATCTGATCGAAAACAACCAGAGGGAAAATTGGGATGTGGAAATAAAATGCCCTCATCGATAAATTTGTGGGGGTTTTTCTAAGAGAAAGAGATCTGGTTCGATGGATCCAGGGCACCTGGAAGCCTAAGGGCCACTATGACCTCTAGTTGGGGGCAATGGGGTTTTTCACCATAATCTGTTTTAACTAGGAAGATAGAGACAGAGTCCTGGAGGGTGGGCCTTACTTCTTCTTCTCAGCAAGGCTCTACTCGAGACCATAGAAGGAGCGATTCAACCCAAAAATTGAGGATTTGAAAATCACTCCAATGTGGATCTGATTAGTTGGCCTCTCAGGAGAGTATTGGGATATGGAAATCTTGAGAGACATTGGTAACTCGGTAGGGGAATTCGTGAAGGTAGCTGAGCAAACCAAGAACTAGAGGTACACAACTTATACTTGCATCTATGTCTATATGGACTTATCTAAGGACCTCCTAGAGGAAGTAAGCTTGAATTGGGAGGACGAGGAATGGATCCAACATATTGACTATGAGTAGCTTCCTTTCTGATGCAGGATCTGCCATGAATATGGCCATTTTGGGATAAATTTCCCAAAAGTGTCCTAGGAGCAGTTGGTCTCATGTCACGAAGGGGAAGATAAGCAAGCCAACAAAGGATCCATGTAGGTTAAAAGAAGGAGGCAAGGCAAGAACAATGAGGGGAAAAAACCCTGTAAGGAAACAGTAGGGAAAACCCTAATAAGCTCAAACCCCTTTCAGATCTTGGAGGAAGAGGAATCTGGGAAAGAGCAGGCATAGGAATATGTCCAAGCCAATTCTCAGGAAGTAGAAACAAGGATGCTCATGAATGGAATCAAGGTAAATATCCCGATGGATTCCATGGAAGAAGACGAAGTGGAGGAAATGGAATTAGGAGAGCTAGACCTGGATGTGCTTGAAAATGAATGCAAAAAGGCAGGAAAGGGTTACGTCTCTTAGGAGCATATGGAACTTATCCAGAAAGCCATCATCCGATCCCAAGCTCATTAAGATCTGGGGATCAGTACAGAGCCTTAGAAGGGGAGCAAGAGGAAGTCTCCAGAGGAGGATCTGAAATGAGGCTGATAGACGAACAAGCAGAGGATCGTAGCAATTGGGGTCAAGTTAATCGAATCATGCCATTACCCAATGATAAGGGTGGCCTTTTCTGAAGTAAGTAAGGTTACCCAATGAAGATAGTCTCTTGGAATATTAGGGGGTGTAACCACCCGAGAAAGATTAAAACACTAGCTAGGAAGATTAAGCAAGAAAGACCAGGCGTTCTATTTCTACAAGAAACTAAATGTAGCTTTGAAGCCCTAATGAAAGCAGGACAGAAAATATGGAAAGACAACAAGGTCATGGAAACAGACGCGGAGGGTATGGCAAGGGGGATGGCAGGGCTATGGAACCCAAGTACTGTCAAAATATTTGAGTGGCAGTCCAATCATTTCTCACTAATGGTAGAATTCAAGTTTTTAGGATAAGGGATCACAGGCACTCTGGTCAATATATATGGACCTAGTGCTTTCCCCCAAAAACAGGCCTTCATCCACCATCTAAAATGGCTAAATGATTTGGACCATGAGGGGAACTATATCATAGGAGCGTATTTTAACTTGATCACCTCTCTTAGGGATAATAAAGGGGGTCAAAGGGTACTGGACAAGTACCAAGAGGAATTCAGGGAGTTGCTGGCTCAAAACCCCCTAGCAGATCTAGAGACATGGGATGGGTGGTTCACTTCGAATAAAAGGTGGGGTGGGGAGAACCTTTTAGACTCCCAAATTGACAAATCCCTGGTTTTAGAGCACATCGTTCGAGGGTCTGGGGAAATTAGGGCAATTTTCCTCCCAACAGCGGGCTCTAATCATTAGCTAATCAGTCTCAACTAGTATTGGTCAAATGCCCTCCTGAACAAACCCTTTCGCTTTAAGCAGTTCTGGCTGGAACATAAGGACTTTAAAGGTCTAGTGTAACAATGGTGGCAAGAGTTGGACACCCCTAGGGGGACAAGAATTTACAACTTCTAGCAGAAACTTAAGGCTCTGAAAGTTAAGATACACACGTGGAACAAAGAGGAATTTGGTAATATCTTTGAGGACAAAAAGAGACTCATCTAGGACATTGACCTCATCCATCAGAAAGGTATGGAATATGGATGGGACATGGAGATGAAAGAGAAGGAGAAATACTTTCTCAACCAACTGGATGCAAGAGAAAGGCAGGAACAAATATAATGGAGGCATAAGTCCATCATCAAATGGCTTCAGGAATGAGAGAAAAAATCTAAATTCTTCCATAACTCTGTGGTGTATAATAGACTAGGCTCGAAGATCCATAGAATCAAAATGACAAATGGGTCCCAGGTGGAGACTATGGGAGAGATAGAGGAAGAGCTAACCAACTACTTCAAGGGGATCATGACTAAGGAAAACAATGACAAGGATCAGGACATTGCTCAGATCACTGCACTCATCCCCAATACCATAACCAGGGGGGACAATGAGATGCTCAATAAACCTATCTCCATGTAGGAGGTGGAGGAAGCGGTAAGCTAGATGGCCCAAGGTAAGTCCCTCGGTCCGAATGGATTCACAACTAACCTCTTCCACTTTTTCTGGGACATGATCAAGGATGAAGTTTGAAAAATTGTTGAGGAATCAAGGAGAAAGTGAGGGGTGCCCAAAGCCTTCAATGCAACCTTTCTATCCTTGATCCCGAAGGGGGAGGGTGTAGAATCACCAGGTAAGTTTAGACCTACAGCCCTCTGTAATGTGATTTATAAAATCATTTCTAAGGTGATTGAAAACCGAATAAAACCCCTCCTTCCGGGCTTGATAAGTCTGGAACAATATAGATTCATTGAGGGCACACTAATTCTTGACGGCATCATTGTAGTCCATGAGACAATCCACTCTCTAAAATGGACAAGAAGGCCTGGAATGCTCATCAAGCTTGATATTTCCAAGGCCTATGATAATCTCAACTAGAAATATATGGAGAAGAGGCTGAGGGCATATGGTTTTAGCACGGAATGGGTGGAATGGGTCATGAATCTAGTTATTACACCCTTCTTCTCCATCCCGCTGAACGGGTCCCCAACTAAGATTTTTAATTCGTCCCGTGGGATCAGGAAGGGAGATCCGCTCTCACCTTTTCTCTTTATCCTAATGGAAAAGGGACTGAGTAAACTCATCCAAACCCACGCAAGAGGAGGATAAATAAAAGGTCTATCCCTCCATGAAGGTATGGAAAAACAAACTCACCAGCAATTCGTGGATGACACGATGCTTATGGGGCACCCTTCAGTCCGAGAAGCCTGCACTTAAAAAAAGAGTTTAACGCTCTTTACAAATGCATCTGGGTTTTTAGTAAAAGCTGAGAAATCACATGTATTTTTCTTAAACACATCACCCATCATCCAACGAAATATTGTCAGGATATTGGGTTTCACGAGGGGATCCTTCCCATCCAAGTATCTTGGTGTTCCTTTGGAGCTGGAAACCATCAAGAGTGCATCCTGACAGGATATAATGGATAGGATCAAGGGAAGACTCTCAAGTTGGGTTCTCAGGGCCCTAAATTTTCCAAGCAGGCTGGTCTTGGTAAAATCGGTCCTCCAAGCCATGTTGGTTTATCTTTTTTCTGTTCTATTAGCTGCAAATTCCATCATCAAGGAGATAAGGAGTATTCAAGGAAATTTCCCATGGGAAGGCCAAGAATCTAAATTCAAGTTCTCTTTGGTTAGCTGGGATCAAATATGCTCCCCAAAGGAAAGAGGCGGTCTAGGTCTTCGCGATACCGAAGTCATGGGTGAAATCCAAGGGGCCAAAATCTAGTGGAGGTGGTGTAACTATATGCAGGAACCATGGGCTAAGATTTGGCACATTAAGTATGCTAGGGACTGGCCCAGGGCCCACCTGATACGATTCAATGAGGAACCACCGGGATCGCACATTTGGATGAAAGATCTGGTGGGACGCAAGGTCATTCAAGAGTATTGCTTCTGGTATATCAACGCAAGGAATGACTCTAATTAACTTCTGGGATGACTCGTGGAACCATCTCCCCAAACTTGGGAATGACCCTCGCTAGCTGTACATACGAGCTCATGGGATTGACGAAGGAAAGATCAATGTACACCACTACTGGGAAGAAGGTGCCCAGGGGGATCAACAACAATGGATGATTCTGGACAGGGGAGACAAGCGAGTCTCAGAGGATGGCCTTCGTTCCTTCAAGAATGAACTCTAGGAATGATGAATTATGCACAAAGATGGGGAAGATAATCTTCGATGGGGATACACCCAAAAAGGATCCTTTAGCATAAAAGAAGCCTACGATATCCAGATAAGGAGTCGGTATGGGGATGATGAAATTTGATTAAATATCTGGATGACCAATCCCTGGCCAAAGATGCCACTTTATATTGGCTGGTAGTTAGGCACAATATCTTAACTAGGGAAAACCTGAGACGTAGAGGAATCCATGGTCTCTCACAGTGTGCCCTTTGCTTATGGCAAGAGGAGAGTATGAACCATCTACTAGATACTTGTTCCTTTACTGTGAAACTTTTGGATAGGGGTGCTCAGGCCTTTAGAAGGAGAAACCGATTCCAAGGGGATTTGGGCCAAAATTTGAGGGACTTGAATCACAAAGCATTTAAAAATCACATCTTACGAACTCTGTGGCAAGCCTTTCTGGGTACTATCATGTGGGTGGTATGGAAGGAGAGAAATGGGAGAATATTTGGGGGAAAGCAAAAAACTCCTGAGGAGGTATGTATTAGGATTATTAATCCTCCCTTGTCCAATTTGGTCATATGTCTAAATCAGGAATCATGTATAAATCGGGAGTCCATCCAGTCTATTTTTAGTCACTAGCACCATTGGGTCTACTTGACCTAATTGAGGCACATGTTCCAGTTACTAATGTGTGGGGAACACTATTTGACACCTATTGCCATTGATTTCACTTGCATGCATCAGTTTAGGAGCCTCCTAGATCAATCCCTACAATTTAGGAGCCACTAGGAGTGCTGATACCAACCTTCATTAGTTGAGTTCAGTTAGTGACTAGTCAAGCTGAGTTAGGAGTCAGTTACATTCAGTTCTAGTCCTCTATGTTCAGTTAGTGATAGGTTTGCATGGTTGCATGCAGGAGAGGCACATTTCTCACCTACCACAGTCATTTAGTCTCAGTTAACACTAAATTAGACACTTGAGTTGTGTTTTAGAACTCCGATGAACTCCAATAATGGTTCAGACAAGGTCAGTTAACTATTGAGTCCTTCGATAATGATTTAGACAAGGTCTTAGTTACCTACAGTCAAGTAGAGACTAATCAATTTGAATTTCCTCATGTGGATTTGAATTGCATGTGGCTATTTATCCATTTTATTACATTGTAATTATTTATCTAATTATTTTTTTATTAATGAAAGCATTCACAATTGCAAGCCATTTTTGCACTATTTCATTATTCAATTGCTGAGTAAATTGTGTGATCTATCTTGTGAGTTGTGTGCTTGTCCACAAGTCTATGTGCTCAATTTAATATGGTATCAGAGCCTCAGTGGAAAAGGCACTTCTTCTCCTCAGATCTCCTACTGGATTAATTTTTTTAGCAAAATTGCTCCTTCCAGCTCTACACCAGAAGCAGAAGGTTTACCACTTAATAGCCCAAGTTAAGGAGTTGTTGATCAAGATTGCTTGATCAACTATGTTGGGTGTGATGAAAACCTGAAATGTGCAGGTTGTCAACCATGATGGTGCCCCTTTTGTTTTTTTGCAGGTACAACTTTAAAATGAATTCACCAGTTCCTCTTCTCACCCGATCCACAAACTATTTTGAATGGAAGGTGAAGATGGTTGGATTTCTGATTAGGAAAGATCTCTATTGGGTGTCTGATGGAATAGATAGAGAGTATTTTGAGAGTGAGAATGACTGTCTGAATAAATGTGATGCATCTTTTGGAATAATGGCACTGGCTCTTTCTCCTAGATTGCACTACCTCGGTAGATCTATTAAGTACCCAAAGGATCTCTGGACAAGATTGGACAAAACCTTTGGAATGATTGACGAGGATCATAATATCACTTTGGAGAGCACATCTATCACCATAAGAATTATTGATCCAAAATTATCTGCCTCCATTGTCTCTAATGAAATTGTTTAAGATGAAGAAGAAGCAAAATCTTCTACACAATCAATTCGAATTGAAGACAGTCTCCTTGCAATGACTCCTTCTCCTGATGCTTTGGAAGTTTATTGGATCTATGATATCTCATCTCCTCATCTGGATGATACAGAGGAAGACATTTGAATCTATGATATTGAAGAAAAATACTGCTGCACTTCCATGCAAACAATCTCCAGTGATTTTCCTTTGAATTCTGTGCAAAATTTGCCAGTAATTGCTTCCGAAAGTGAAGAGAAATTTGTTTTTATCCCTATAATGTTGCTGCTGGTGTGAAAATATGTAATACCTTGGATATTTTTTGAAAAATATCAGATTACCAGAGAGATCCATTTGCTCCCCATGATCTAGATATTCCAGCAAATTCTTGTAGGATTGCATGCACCAAAATTCAGAGTTTTGAAGAAGAAGAAAATTGTGCATCTACCGTCTTGATGGACCATACTTTTGGATCTGATATGAACCTTATTGGATCTGATATGATCTTATTTGGATCTGATCTGATATTTCCTGGTTCAATATTCCAGGTTCATAAGCCTTCAGTACTGCTTGTATTTTTTCTCATTAATTTTATGAAGAAACAAGTACCGCAAGTCTCCTTCAAAACTGCTGCTGGGGATTCGATTTCATTTCACAGTTTTGTATCTGATATGAACCCATTTAGATCTGATTTACTTTCTTATCTGATATTATTTGGTTCAAATTTTAAAATCCAAGAGCTTTCAGTCATGCTTGTAGTTTCTCTCACAAATTTCGGTGTGAAAAATGAAGTACCACAATTCTCCCTAAAAATTGCTACTGGCGATTTGGTGTTAGTTTCCTCTTATGAGGTTGATGATATTTTATTATGTGATTCATCAGCTATTTATGAAGCTATATCAGATTATGGATCTCAAGCATTCTCTCTCCATAGTCCCAGGGCTTCTCTACTTTTGGTCACATGCTCATCTCCTCACAGAACTGGTAAAGAGGAAGATTTTTTGCATCCACCTAGACACTTGCTCCTAACACTTGGGGCTGTTTTTACCACTCATGGTTTTCTGTTCATGGCTGCAACATATCATTTTATTGAGTGTTCATCACATGGTTTGAATCCTCAAGAACCTTTTCTCACTAACAGTTGATTTCGGTTGCTCTATAGGGGTCTAGTCTTCATCACGGGGGCTTCACTTGTTGACCAATATCCTATCACGTTAGTTCATATTGTGGGTTTTAAAATTATAAAAAATCAAACCAATATATTGCAGGTATTGGGGGGATGAGGGGTTTAAGGTGGGGGTGGGTAGGGTGGTTTATAAGGATTGAGGTATAAAAAGGGGTGGGGAGTAGGTTTTAAGTATTGGGAGGGGGTTTCAACAAAAAGAGTTTGGGTCAATATCTCTCGAAATTAAGGGTATTCTTTAATATCCCACGATCGCACGTGCTATGTGAGAGGTTCACTAATTGAAGTCCCCGTGGTATTCATCCAGCAGCTGTCTATATTTCTAATTTAGTTGAGCATATCATTCTTCTTCCAAAGAGGAAGATTCCTCCAGACATAATGATGGAGAGGTTCACATGCCAGGCCCTAGGATACCCATGCACAGAAGAACCAAATTGATCCTGATTCTACCTGCTTAATTAGAGGGGGGGCTTTTCTCCCATGTGGTTTTTTCCCCAACTCCTTGTATTGAGCAGTTACTTTACTTTAATTGATGTAATGGGTGACCTATGGTCTTAGTTACCAGGGACCACAAAGTGTCCAAGTTATCATTCAGGGGGGGTGTTAGTATTATTAATCCTCCCTTGTCCAATTTGTTCATATGTCTAAATCAAGAGTCATGTCTAAATCGGGAGTCCATCTAATCTATTTTTAGTCACTAGCACCATTGGGTCCACTTGGCCTAATTGAGGCACATGTTCCAGTTACTAAAGTGTGGGGAACACTAATTGAGGCCTACTGCCACTGATTTCACTTGCATGCATCAAAGTTAGGATCCTCCTAGATCAATCCCTACAATTTAGGAGCCATTGGGAGTGCTGATACCAACCTTCATCAGTTGAGTTCAGTTAGTGACTAGTCAAGCTAAGTTAGGAGTTAGTTACATTCAGCTCTAGTCCTCTACATTCACTTAGCACTAGGTTTGCATGGATGCATGTAGGAGAGGCGCATTTCTCACCTACCATAGTTAGTTAGCCTCAGTTAACACTGAATTAGACACTTGAGTTGTGTTTTAGAACTCCGATGAACTTCGATAATGGTTTAGACAAGGTCAGTTAACTATTGAGTCCTCCAATAATGATTTAGAAAAGGTCTTAGTTACCTACAGTCAAGTAGAGTCTAATCAATTCGAATTTCCTCATGTGGATTCGAATTGCATGTGGCTATTTAGCCATTGTATTACATTGCAATTATTTATCTAATTACTTTTTTATTAATGAAACCATTCACAGTTGCAAGCCGTTTTTGCACTATTTCATTCTTCAATTGCTGAGTAAATTGTGTGATCTATCTTGTGAGTTGTGTGTTTGTCCACAGATCTATGTGCTCAATTTAATAGTATGGAAGACTCTAGCAATGAATCTTGTGGAAACCATATGCAGCATGCAATGGAATGAGGAAGATAAAGAGTTCATGAGACCAGAAACGATAATTGTTGATGGCTGGGGGATGGAAAAAGGAACTATGGATGGTCTGCAATGAAAATTCAAAAGTTGTAGAGTCTCTAGCCCCAATTCATGGGATGCCCCTCCATGTCTGGTTTTTAAACTTAAATTTGATAAGGCGACGAAGTGTAATCCCGGAGGGGCAGGCTACAGTGGAGTTTGCATAAACGTAGAAGGGGAAATTCTTCACATATTTTATGGCTCCATAGGATTCGAGACATATAATTCTATGGAACTCGAGGGTATGCTCCATGGTCTCATCCTCATGCTCACAGAAGGATGGCACCTGGAAATTGTGGAAGGGGACTCGAATATCCTCATACATATGGCAAAGCAGCTTGCTAACGGGAAGACAATAGAGAAGTTCTCTTCTAGCTGGTGCTTAGGTAGCAAGATGGACACCCTACTCCACTTTCTTATAACATACCCGAAAGTCTCCTTCCACCACGTCAGATGGGAGGCGAATCAGGTAGAGGACATACTAGCTAACATCGAAGTGGGGGAGAATGGGGCCCATAGGATGGGACTGCTAGAGGACTTTGGAGAAGAACAGTGGAAGCCAAGGTGCAGACAGCTGGCCAGACAATATGCTAGTGAAATCGGACAGATGGCGGGCGACATGGGAGATCATCAAGGAAGAGACAGGAGGCAGAGGGAGCCTTCCACGAATATGAACCACCGCCACACGTGACCATGCAAGCGACGTACGTTTTAACCTGGGCCAGTCACCTCGATATTAAACCTGGGAACGTAGCCCGACTTGGAAGGAGAGGAAGGACCGATTTTCTGAAGAATTGGGATTTGGATGTGATGATGGGAATGATGCCCAAGTTTGAGTTGGGTATGAGAGAATGTGATCACTGGAATTGGGAGATTGCAGGTTCGTACAGGATCGTTAATCCAACCATCGCTCTCTTCTTTATTTATATCGATAAGGCTGCATGGATTCCCATCCGCTTCCTATGGAATGAGTCTACTAGCCTGATTGTGATTTGGTGTGGTGAGAAATTGTGGGATTCTTAGAGTGGTTCAGTGAGGAATTGGGAGGTGAAGTGTCAGATGCATCCTCCTTAGGTTAATCACAGGAAGACGAATGTGAGTGAAGCTTTGGCTTTGAGCCATGACAAAGGAAAGGGAGTAGCCAAGAGGGGCAAGGGTACTGCTACCTGGGCTCAACTTCATGCCCAGGCAGCTGCTGAGTTTTTCAAATACCGCATCCCTCTAATTTCCCTTAAAGCTATGGAGAGAATGGAAAAGGACCTATGGGAGCAAGTGAAATCCATGCCAATTGAAGAAGTTTGCTCTGTATCTTTGGGTCTCTCCCTCTTTTGGGGAAAGAAGGGTTTTGGGGGTTCAATACTATAAAAGTTGTTTAAGATGGGGTTTGGCTCTGATATGTTGGGGCTTATGTTTTGGGAATCTTTTTACTCGTTAATTTCATAGTAATACAATCATCTTTTATTTACACACACACACACACACACACACACACATATATATATATTAAATTAAATTTAGGCTTCATGATTTGACTAGTCTAGTTATTACATAGAGAGTACCAAGGTGATCTAGAGTCAAGTAGACGGGGGAGGCTAAACATCATGAATCATTCTTTCATTTCTGTTAAGTTATTTGATGAAATTCGACAATGGATAAAATTGCAATTTTGAGAATGATTTTTTACATTTTCGTAAATTTTAATGTTGTGGATGGATTCAAGGACCCTTGAATCCATTCACAACATTAAAATTTACAAAATTGTAAAAATATGTTTTCAAAATTGCAATTATCCATTGTTAAAATTTACGAAATTATAATAATTGTAAATAATTTTATTACAATTTCACAATTTCATAAATTTTAACGTTGCTGATGGATTTAGATAAGGGGGTCTCTTAATTCCATTTGATGGCATTAAAATTTATGAAATTGTAAAATTTTATTATCAAAATTGCAATTATCCATTGTTCGATAATTGCAATTTTGATAATAAAATTTTACAGTTTCGTAAATCTTAACGCTGTTAAATGGATTTAGAGTTTGAATCCATCAGCAACGTTCAAATTTATGAAATTGTAATCAACTTATTAGAATTTCATAAATTTTAAGAATGGACACTTATATAATTTTTAACTTAGACTATCTAGTCATATTTTTTATACCGTGAATAAATTAGCCATTTATTTAGTATTTTTTAGTTGTGATCACTTAAAATCACTCAAATTCTGTCATATTTCACTTAAAAACATTGTGATGACCAACTTTTTGGTGGTTTAGTAATTTATTTCACTTAGTGACCAAATTTTTTGGTCACCTAGTTATTTATCACCCATTTTTCTACTAGTGAGATGTCCCTTGTAGGGACATAATAATATAACAACAAAGAAAGTAAATATCTATTTATATTTTAATCTACGGATCTTGATAAGAAATGAAATCATACCCATTTAAAAACTTAACTTTGAGACACCTTATAGCAAAGGATATTTTTTGACACTTAGATATGGTGCTATAGATGCGACCCTTAACCAAGTCAATGTAAGGGGACATGGAAGGAGGAGACAAACCCTAGTTCATGCTCCATACATAACACTCATGATAATATACCACATAGGGATATGGAAAACTGATTGGGAGGGGATTCATATCGAGTGATAATAAAGTCCAATATTTGGTCAATTAACATTTGGTATAGTGTCATTAATAGAGGCTATGAAATCTCATGCGTGCCCTCTCAGTTGACTCATGTGACATGCCCACTCATGAAGGATTGGAGATGAACACCATGAAAGTGATTAACCCTCTAATTATAAAAACAATAGAATTTTACAATATTGAATTACAGATTTTAGTATCCTCTTTCATTATTCATGTAGGCTAGAAAGATGTATCTGTCTTAGCTAAGGAGAAACTTCGTTGAAATATTCAATATATATTTTCAAGGTTAAGTGTCTTCAACTTTCCCTACTTCATTTAAAAATATTTGGATAGAAACATGAAAGTGAAGTATGCTCCCAGTTCAGAGTGTAAGAAGGGAAAATATTTGTTCCACAATGGTGAGGAAGGTAGCTAGCAATGGTTGAGGCAAGGTCATGGATTTTACCATGAAGAAGGGTAACACTTTTTAGCAAGCAGAGGGCATGAGTGTTGATATAGGGGCATCAAATCCTAATGAGAGAAACTGCTGAGAGACATCCAGAATCATCCATAGGATAATCGAAGATATCTAAAGGAATGTTGAGAGTCGATAAGAGAGTGTGAGGATTCATGAAGAATTTTGACCATCCAATGTCGATGAAAACTAATGAAATGAATAAGAAAAGGGGTAGAATCTTAGTCACACAAGTCCATGAGAGGAGTAGTGAAAGGTCAAAGATGATGCCGACTAGATGGACTAGAGAGTCACAAGTTAATCCGATGTCAAGGAGTAAAATAGTTGATGGAAATCCAAGATCTGAAGGAGTGGAGATGTTGTAGTAGTTGGAACAGTTGTAGAGCAATTATGGCGGTTGTTGCTGAATGTCAGGTGGAGAAGCTTATTGAAGAGATCCAGGTGAAGTATTTAATGAAGTATGGAGGTTCCTTCAAATAAGTGAATCTTCTAGAGAAAAATTTGAGAGGGAATTAGATCCCATGAGTAACTATAAATACCAGTTTTTATTCAAAGAAAGGAGTTATTGATCCTAGTGTAAATGTGGTTGCTAAGGATTAAGAATTCCCTCACTCATGTGTGGTGATGAGTGTTGTATAAAGTTGATTTCCATGGTTATTAGTCTCATATTGTAATTTCCTCTTGTAAAGAGGTAGTCTAATTTAATTGAAAGCCATAATCCTTGGAAAACTATGTCGTGTGTGTGACTATGTTTTTTTTAATGTTGTGTACACTAATATGCATCCCACTCTAGTGGTTTCTGCGTTAGTTGGTATCATAGCTATAATTTTCATGAGTAACATTCTAGTTTCAATTGGATGGGGAGAGCAACTCCAGCTATGGTTGTGTATATTTGCATAGGACGTGTTGAACCCAATTGTGATTGGGAAGTGGTGATCTAGTCATCTGAGAAGAGAAAATGGCTCAGAGAGGTGTTAATGTTCAAGGAAGAAGACCGCATACAAGTGCGTGGGTCATGATTTCCCTTGAAATACTTGAAGAATGTGTTTAGACAATGAGGAGCCTAAAAAGTGAGTTGAAAACATTAAAGGAAGCTCGAAAGAGAGGAATGTGGATAGAAACCCTTGACCATAATGATGAAGAGGTTGAAGCTGAAGTAAATATTATTGATGAGAAAGAAGATCTAGATGAAAAACTGTTGAAAGTTTTGTCTAAGATGAAGGATATTAGGATTTATAGTCCTCCCTTGTCCATACTTAGTATATTAGATTATATTTTCCTAAATTGGGAGTCATTAATTAATATTGGGTCCACTAGTACCATTGAGTTCACTTAGGCTAATGGGGCCACCAATACCAGTCACTAGAGTGTGGGGAACACATATAGAGGTTAAATGCAATTGACTACACCTTCATGCATCATTTTATGTGCCTCTAAGACCAATCCCTACAATGTAGGAGCCACTAGGAGTGCCACCACCAACCTCCTTCAGTTGTTGGTAGCTAGTAACTAGTCAATCTAATTTATGCTCCAATTACATTCAGTTAGATGTCCTTAAGTTTAGTTAGCGCCAATATTTCATGGTTTCATGTGGGTAGGATCCTATTCTCACCTGTTTCTCACCTACCATGTCAGTTTAACTGGTTTAACTGATTATAATTGATTGAGAGACTGAATTATACATCTAGAGTTAGATTAGTGAGCTCCGATAGTGATTTAGACACTTCTAGTTAGCTAGTCAGTCAGTCTTGAGTTGGTAGATTCAAATCCTATCCACATGATTCAATTTATCATTTATGTAACATTCATGTATACTGCTGGAATTAATGAAGTTTATACTATAATTATACTGAGAAATACTTATCTATTTTCAGTGAAATTTGTCTTGTTCAGTGTGTATTTTTCATTCCATTCCACTGCATAATAACACAATTCAATTTCTCTCATTTTCTAAATATCAATGGCACAATAATTTCACAAAGGATAGGTATAATATGGAAGTATCTACCTACTCAGGGAGTTTTAATCCTGTAGAGTTGATAAGATGGATTAGAGAGATGGAAAAATATTTTGATATGGAATAGATAGAAGACCAGAAAAAAGTGAAAGTTGTTTGTTTGAAGTTGAAGGTTCATGCATCATTGTGGTGTTACAATGTATAGGATGACATAGTAAATAAAGAAAAAGGTAAGGTGAATACTTAGGACAAAATGATCGCTAAGATGAAGGATAAGTCCCTCTCATTGACTATATGATTTCTTTGTTTAGGAAATTGCAAAACCTGTGATAAAAGAAGTTGACTATCAAAGAATTCACGGAGTAATCCTATCAACTTTATATTAGTCTAGGGAATACTGATGAAGGAGAAGAGGCAATCATGAGATATGTAAACAACCTGAAGTATTCTATTCAAGAAAAGTTGAGCCTGTCAAGGTTCAAGATGATTGGAGAAGCCTATCAATTAGCTCTGAACACGGAGGAGAAATTGTCTAGGAACACTTCAATGAGAAAGGGAAAGCTGACAACTCGAAGTTATAAGTTTGTAACCACAAGAGGTTAGATCTTCAGACCAAGAAACGAAGAGACGATTGTGATGAATGATAAGAAGATGGAATGACCATAGATAATTCACCTAAATACCCATGGGGAGGTGAGAACCCAAGAATTTGAAGCATGTATGGTCATAGAGGAACATTCACATGAAGACACACAAACCAACTCAAATTCATCTACTACAAGTGTTAAGAAGTAGTACATAAGATGTATGACTTCCTAGACAATCTGCATACAATAAGTTGACATGAGACTAGAATTCAAGGAGTATATGATGAGGATGGTATTAATGTGAAGGGGAGTTCAAGATAAGTCATGTCAGAAGAAGGTCGAAACCTGATGATCCAACGAGCACTATTACAACCATCGTGACATGAGGAGAGGGATTTGATGCAGAGAAATTCCATTTTTCGAATAAAGGTGAATATTCAGGACATTTGTTGTATTACCATTATTGATGGAGGCGGCATAGAAAATTTGGTCTCAATTGAGGTGATTGATAAGATGGGTCTGCAATGTTGAACACACCCAAATACTTAAAGGGTGTTGTGGTCGTAGAAAGGTCACCATGTCATAGTAACATGATAATGGTCAATCAAATTTAAGATAAATGAGTTACATGACAACATGTTATGTTATGTTATTTTGAGGGTCGCATGTCACATGTTGTTGAGATGGCCATGACAATATGACTAGAGAATGGTATATGATGGTCATAGAAACATGGTTAGAGTTGAGAAAGAGGACAATTTTTTTTTACTATTTCCCTTGACCAAGGAGCAGAGCATCCAAGGAAAACGGAGTGGTCATTGGGAAAAGAGAGTGTTTATGTGTTTGGATAAAGAATTTGTAAAGGAGGAAAAAAAATACTGCTTCACAACAATTCCCAAAGTTCTGAGTGTCGACATGATGACTAAGGACATCCTGACATAAGTTAGAGAAGTATTTTCAGAGTTTGAAGACAAAATGATTGATAATATGTTGACTAGATTGCCACCGACGAGGAGCATATCACATCGAATCAACTTGATTCCAAGGTCGAGTCTGTCGAACAAAGAACCAAATAGAATGATGTCAATAGAGAATGTTGAGTTGAAATAACAGGTCATAGAATTGTTGGACATATGATTGATCAGAGAGAGTTTGAATTTGTGTGCAATACTTGCTATACTAACACCCAAGAAAAGAGTAGAATGTTGGATGTGCACCAATTCTAGGGCCATCGACAAGATCACCATCAAGTGCAAATTCCCATTTCCAAATATGGATGTCTTGATTAAATACTTGAGTGGAGCAACATACTTCACCAAGATTGACTTGAAGAGTGGACACTTCCAAATCCGTATTAGGGAAGGTGATGAATGGAATATAGCCTTACGACGAAGGAGGGATTGTATGAGTAGCTAATTATGTTGTTTAGGATGTCCAATGCACCAAGTATGTTCATGAGGATGATGAATGAAGTGTTAAAACCATTTTTTGAAAAATTTGTTGTGGTGTATCTCGACCACATATTAATTTTCAGCAAGACAAAGGGAGAGCACTTATTGCATATTTGATAAGTCCTGTAGAGGTTAAACTAGGAGAAGTTATTGGTAAACCTACATAAGTGTTCCTTCATGGAGAAGGAGTTGGTATATGTAGGATTTGTAATTTTAAGAAAAGGTATGAAGATTCATTCAGAGAAGGTAAAGTTAATTTTAGAGTGGCCTGAGCTTACGACTAGTGCCATCGAGGTGAGAAGTTTTCATGGACTTGCCAATTTTTACGGAAAGTTCATCAAGGATTTTAGTTAGATATGTGCATCATTGATGACATGCATGAAAAAGGGTGAGTTCAAGTGGATGGAAGCTACATAACAATAATTTTAGAAGATGAAGAAAAAGGTGACAACAAGTCTAGTCTTAACCCTCCCATATTTTGACAAGTTTTTTCAAGTCAATTGTGATGCAGGCAAGTTAGAAATTGGAGTTGTGTTTAGCCAGGAAGGCCGACCAATTGCATTATTCAAGAAAAGGTTGAAAACACCAAGAAGAAATACTCAATCTATAAACAAGAATTGTATGCCGTTGTATAGGCATCATAAATATGTGGAGGCATTACTTTCTTCCCAAAGAATTTGTGTTTTTTATCGACCACCAAGATCTAAGGTACCTAAATACTTAGACAAAGTTGAACTAAAGACATATGAAGTGGGTCAAGTGTTTGTAGAGTTACACCTTTGATTTGAAACACAAGTCAAGGAAGACTAATAAGGTAGTTGATGCATCTAGTCAAACAGTCACATTATTGGGGACTACTATTGTTCAATCGACAAGATTGGAATCAATGATGGCCGACTATGAGGTCAATGAGGATTTTGTCAATGCATGGAAGTTGTCAAAGGAATCCTGCAGTGGCAAAAAAAATCCATAACTAGATTACTACATCCAAGAAGGATACTTATTATCGGGACTTCAGTTTTGCATCCTTAGAGGATCGGTGAGGGAAAATCAGATCATGAAGTTTCATAATGGAGGACTAGGAGGACACTTTGGCATCAATAAGACCAAGACATTGGTTGAAAAAAAGTATTAGGACTAGGAGGACACTTTGGCATCGATAAGACCAAGACATTGGTTGCAAAAAGTATTACTAACCAAGACTAATGCCATATGTAAAGAAATGGATTTGATAGTGTATGGTATGCCAACATGGCAAAGGAAGAAGTCTGAATACAAGAATATATGTACCATTTCCATTGTTGATTGTCCCATGGGAGGATATCAACATGGATTTTGTGTTGGGATTGTTGAAGACACAACAAGGTAACGAATCCATCATTTTGGCAGTCGATATATTTTTGAAGATGGCACACTTTATTCTGCATCTGAAGACAAGAGACGCCACATAAATTGTTGTTCTATTTTTTAAGGAAGTTGTAAGATTGCATGGTTTTCCAAAGAGTATCACTTTGAACAAAGATACCAAGTTTATGGTTCATGTTTAGAGAATCCTATGGAAGAATATTTACATGAGGTTACAATTCAGTTCTGCATATCATCCATAGACTAACGGGTAGAATGAAGTCATGAACATGAGATTAGGAAATTTTTTGAGGTGTTTGACTATTGATTGACCAAAGCAATGGAATAATGTGTTGGTGTAGACATAATTCACGTAAAAAAATTCAATGAACAAATTGACAAGAATGATTCCATTCAAGATCATACAAGGGAGAAGTCTACATGGATTAGATGACTTGGAATAGTTTCCGGTATGAATATAGAAGAGTGTAGATGTAATATCATTTGTTGAACACATGAAGGAAGTGCGCGAAAACTTGAGAAGATTAACATAGTATACACCTACCTGAAGAAGGAGATGTTCCCAAGAGGAACATATAATAAGATGAAGCTAAAAAAGATTGGTCCATGCAAGATATTAAGAAATATTTCAGACAATGCATATGTGTTGGATCTTATGGACGGTTTAGGCATATCTTCGACATTCAGTACTTCCAATATGTATAAGTATGAAGAAAGGTTTCCAAGTGGGGGAGAGATGACTATAGATAGGAAAGGGTAGATACTAGTCCAATCGATGGAAGAGGTCATAGAAATACTTGATGAGCATGAATTTGGGAATACTCGAATTCAAAACAAGAAAGAATATTTGGTTTTATGGGAGGATAGAGATGTGGAGGAGGCAATGTGGATTCGAAGGAGAAGCTCTAGGAATTATAGAATTGTGTGCATATTTCTTTTCGAATCGGGGAGGTTGATGCTAGGGCATCTAGGCCAAATGAGACAAGTCATCGATAGATAACTAGAATCACCTAAAGGACAGTCGATGACCTCCAAGGGCATGGTGAGAGTTCACAAGAGAGTGAAAGGAGTCATGAATAATTTTGACTAGTCACAATCGATGAAATCCAATAAAATACAAAATAAAAGGGTTAGAAGCTCAGTCACACAAGTTAACGAGGGGATCAATGAAAGGTCGAATATGATATTAACTACATTACCTAGAGAGTTGTGAGTTAATTTGATGGTGAACAGTAAAACAGCCAACGTAAATCCAATATCCCAAGGAGTGGAGGCATTGGATTAATTGGAACATTTGTAGAGGAGTTATGGAGGTTGTTACAGAAGAACAGGTGGTGAATCCTGCTGAAAGGAGTCACAAGAAGTATATAATGAAGTATGGTGGTGCCTAGAAGTAAGTGAATCTTCTAGAGGAAAATATAAGAGGGACATAGAGCCCACTAGAAACTATAAATAGTTCAGTTTGTATTCAAAGAAAGGGGTTATTGAACCTAGTGGAAATGTGGTTGTTGAGGATGAAGAATGCCCTCATGCCTATGTGTTTATGAAGGTTGTATAAATTTTATGTCCACTCCGACTGAACAAAGCATAATCTCACATTGTATTTTTTTCTTGTAAAGAGATTGTTTAATTTAATTGAAAGCCATAATATTTGGCAAACTTTGTCGTATGTGTTATTTTGTTTGTTTTCATTTTCGTTGTGTACACTGATTTGCATCCCACTATAGTGGCATCAACATCAATCATGATAAAAAAACAACCTTGATCGAGCTATTCTTAATCCTTCGATCGAGCTTTGAAAACCTAGATCAAGGTCTTAATAAAGTGCTTGATTAATCTTTTTTAATAAGCTCATTCGAGGGTTTGTTAAACCTTTAATTTAGATATGGGGCTTGATTGAGGGTTAAATAAACCCTTAATTAAAATATGGATCTTCATCGAGGATACGTGATCGATCGAGCATTGAGGCATGATTGAGTGATTGCAACTGATGAAAATTTTAAAATGAAAGGTCATGACAAAGTTCACACCCATAGAATTTAAGAGCTCGATCAATTGCCATAGCTCAATCAAGCTCTATAAATCTTGGTCAAGATATTGATTGTTTTCCTACAATAGGTATAATATACAAAAACAAGAGACCTCGACTTATTTCACCATGAATACTGCATTGGAACATGAACGAGAGGCAAAGACAACTGTGACTTGCTGCCACCACTGATTGTGCTGACTTGACCAGGGACTGCAACTTGCCACTAGCCACAACCTCTTGCTACCATGGCCTCCACACCAAGAGCTAGGAAACTCAAAACCCCCAAAACTCAGTTCTTTTATGCATTGATTGGATGTGTTGTTTTTTTAGTAATTGTAATGAAATTTTTGTAAAATTTGTTCAACATCCCCAAAAACCAAAAGTCAATTATATGAATTAATTGAAATTCTTTTTTATTTTTTCAGTAATTTTAACAAAAATAATTGTAATTTAATTAGTTATTTTTATTAGATATCTGTAATTCAAACTTTAGCTCAAACTAAAGTATCGATATTGAGAGTAAATGAATTGTTGTTTAGAGTGAACTTGTATGGTTAATGATGTATCCAATTTTACGTCTATAGGTGTGATTTTTTGTATTTGAGACAATGTATTTTTTCTTCTTTCCAACTTCATAGGTGGAACTCAATATGGGCCATTTTATCTTCATATATGGTCGTACTCTTAAATAATGTGTTTCGGATTAATTTCAGAAGTAGAGAAAACCATAATATGAGAAATGTGTTACTCCTAAAATATCTTGATCATATATGTTTATACATATATCTTCGAATTTTTTTTGCTGATGTACATTAGCTTAGAGAAGTACAAACATCTCTACATTAAATGTACAACTATGATGCCAGGCATGCTAATATTAAATGTTAGTGGATGCAAAAAATAGGTCCTAGAGATAGCTCATCTAAATTTCAAATATATGGTTTAATGAGTTTGCATGATTTTCGTCCCGAAAAGTATGTGTATCTAGTCATAAGTTTAGGGATCTAAGTGTTTCCATCTTAAGTAAATAATTAAGAAAATATATTAGAGGGGAAATCCATTTATAGGTAGACTTTTCTTAGAACCTTGATTATGTTCAAAGGATAACATATATATGATTTCTCTTCATTATTTTATGTAGATCGTTATCCAAAGTGGGATTATTCCCTTTGCAAATCATGTTCATTAGCAGGATCTAATGTTGTGGTACCCCTCCACATTGTGAGTGTAGTTGAAAGTGAACTATTTACATATATTTTTGTTCTTATTGAAATACATATAGAAGTAAATTATTGTATACATGTAAATGAAAATATTAATTGTTGTTTGTTTCTAATTTGATAGGAACCTTTCTAGATAGGTCGTGTGGTGAACGTGCATCTGGGAGAATCATCGCAGGTGTCTCATACCATGGCCGCAAAACCTTTACCTCCTTATAGAATAATGAGGAGGTTCTTCATCACATCGGTACATGAAATTCATATTTATATCTTTTTAAACTACCAATATTTTTATACCGGCCTCCAGCTGGTATATTGCAATTGGTCGAATTCAAACAGCGTTGATTTTGGGTATTAGTTGGTGCATATCGATGCATATTTAAAGATTAAAATCTCTATTCTAAAGTTTAACTTTGTAACGTGAAAAATAGCAATTTTTAAATTTATTAAAATCGTATTTATTTGTGTTGCTATTGGGTAAGCAGGGATGATGTCATCCTCGACGTTTGCTATCTGGATTTGGGTCGACACCTGGTAACAATGACATCATATGTAACTGATGTAACTTTTCACCTACCCGCTGTCCTGCCATCGCTGGTGGTTACCTGGAACGAAAGGATCTGCCCGTTCAGGTAGGAATTGCTTTGCCAGTTCTATCCCCAATTGCGTGACATGGGCTGCCAGCCAGTCCTCGACCCTTTTATCGAAACGGCGTGGACATCTCCAGCTCCTCCAACATTGGAGATAAGCACCAGGTTGAAGTATGAGTGACCATTCACGGTGAAATGAATTCCTCCCTTCTCAAGCAGGGGACCCTGCATTGTCAACCTCTTAGAAATTTGTAGCGAGAGAGAAAGACTGTGGAATTTGCAATGCGAAGTTTGAATTCAATTTGTATAAGCAAATGATAATTACCTTCTGTAGAGGATGGGGACGATCCCACTCCTGTATTTGGCGATCTTCTGATAAGCAGGCTCCGCCATATCGAAGTGTTGCAGGGGTGGGTTGCACCATCCACTGTTGTTACTAGGGAAAGCGTTGTTTGGTGGGCAGAAGTTGGTGGCTATGACCATCACAGTCCCGGGAAAACACCACTGGGGATCGTCATTGCGTTGCCTTTCATAGCAGGCTCCACAGCTGAGCCCATCAT
>LPNX010689455.1:183095-234714 GCA_001517045.1 Pseudotsuga menziesii | reverse complement strand
TAGATTAGTTATTTTAATTTTTTTTTCTTTTTCTTGTAAACAACCCATTTGTTTAAATAATATTGGATCCATACTAAGAAACATCTTTCAATATGCTCCAACCAAACAAATCATAGGAAAATCTAATGGCACCTCTTCCAAAGTGGGCACTAGTCAAACGGCCCATGTCACCATTTTTTTTTGTGGCATTTGCATGCCCTTTCGAAAATGTAAGTGACAACATTTTGTGATGGTGGGATATTGAACTTGACAACATAGGTCACCTTATTTTGGTCTCCTTATGGCTTAGGGCTTTTGCCTCATTTTGGGCTTTTACCCAACCTATTGGGCATGAGCCCAACAAAGATTTTTGAAGGTCGTCTTTTGAAATGTGAGAGGTTCAACAAATCCATGTTGGGAATTTGGAAATCTAGGTGTGTAAGATGTATAATTTGGTTTTTTTATTTGACGAGGTTAACTTTTTTTTATTATTATTTTTAATAATATTATTTGGTCAAACATTTTTTTTATTTTTTTTCAAACCAAGCATGTGAGCAAGTGGTGTGGTGTTATTGCATGTGTTGCTCTGAAGGTTGGTCTATGTTTCATTGAATTTGGAAGGTCGTATCTTGGAGTTAGTCGGACTTTGGGCTTTATTTGGTCAATAATTTGTATAATCTCACTATCTCATATGTGGTGATTTCAACATGGTTGACATGGTTGAGATAACTAAAGATTAAGAAGGATTTATTCATTGGTGAATTCTTGAAAGGGAATCCATTGCCTAAAGTGGGCCTAGCACCATGATAGCCCTATATGACTCCAACAACTATAAAGGAATTGGTCCTCGCTTGAGTTGTCATTCACTGGGTACAATTTTCATAAGTTTTAGGATTTCTATGAAGTGACTTGATAGAGCCTTGGTCTTAACACATAACATATTTTCCTTTTTGTAAAAGAAGTTGACATGTTTAATTGATTAAGGAGCCGACCTTCTCTGATCATATATTTCTTTCATAATCTCTTGGGGTGTAAACAAGATGTATATTTAGAGGACTAATTTTCTACGTATGTTTCTCATATCATATGTAAACATTTAGTTGTGTGAATTCCATTTGGATAGTTTGGAAACTCTTTCCCATACTGTGAAGCTCTGAAGGTTGGATTGCATAGTGTGGGGGGGGGGCACAATTTATCAAGTTACTATTTTTCTCAGAGGTCATGGGGGGGACATAGCCATCCTTACACTTTAATGTCGTAAGGATGTTAAAGATGAGCAACTTGGTGATATTAATCAAACACTACAACTCATCCCAGAGGTGAAGCATTGTAGAATCAAGTTGCTAATTTCTCTGACACAGTAGTGCACTGTTTAGTGCAGACTACCAATCGTTAAAAGACATAAACTTATCCTAATTATAAAACGAATATTACATATTTAAAAAAATTATGGAGTTTTGGGATCCTATATATGGTCCAGCATGAATTGTAAAAGAAACTATGAAAACTTGTTTCCCTAACTTGTAGAATAAACTATTAAGACCCTATGAATGGACCATAAATGGCATAGAAGACTATCAAGACTTATGCCCTTAATTTGTCTCTTCTTTAAGGTATTGTGACTTCAATTCTATATCACCTCAGAAGCTTAGCAAAGGGTTGTGCTAAGATTATGACCTCTCTTTGCAAACTCTATGTGACTTTAATTCTAATACCATTCACTCTTCTATTTATGGATCCTTGTTCCTCCCTCTTACTCGTACAAAACTTACATTTTTCTAATTCATAAAGAAACCATGTTTATGATTACAATATTTTCCTCTTTTATTAAATGTATATACTATGTGCGATTCATTGTTTAATTCATTTTTATTTTAATTTCTTTCAAATTGTAATTATATTTGTTTTATCATATATTTTTATAGCAAAATTATCCTATTGCTATATATTTTCAATCTCTTCTTAGGAGGCAGGTACTAAGCAACTTTGTTGCTTATTCCACTTGTTTATTTTGCATCATTATTATGTACTTTGATTGATAAATATTTTTATCTATCTATTAGTTGTTAATCTTGCTTCTCCACCTCCTTGGGAGGATGAGATCACGAGGATTATGATTGAGGAGATAAAATTTCATCGTGATCTTTTTATGGCATCAAACGAGGATGAAGTTATGAGTGTCTTGGGGCTTGATCGAGGGTTACATCAAGTCTTAATTAAAATATGAACCTTGATCGAGGATACGTTATCGATCTGATCGTTGAGGCTTGATTGAGTGATTGCGATTGACGAAAAATTTAAAATGAAAGGCCACAACAAAGTTCACACCAATAGAATTTAGGATCTCGATCCAGTGTCATAGCTCAATCAAGCTCTATAAATCTTGGTTAAGATATTGATCGTTCTCCTGCAATAGGTATAAAAAAAAATAAAAAAATAACTTGACTTATTTCACCACAACTGTTGCATTGGAGCGTGAATGAGAGGCAAAGACAACTGTGACTTACTGCCACCACTTACTGTGTTGACTTGACTAGGACTGCAACTTGCCACTAGCCACCACCTCTTGCTACCATGGCCTCCACACCAAGAGCTAGAAAACTCAAAACCCCCAAAAATTGGTTATTTTATGCATTTATTGGATGTGTTGTTTTTTAGTAATTGTAATGAAAGTTTTCTAAAATTTGTTCAAAATCACCAAAAACCAATTATATGAGTTAATTGAAATTGTTTTTATTTTTTTTAGTAATTTTCACAAAAAATTTGTAATTTACTTAGTTATTTTTAATTAGATATGTAATTCAAACTTTAGCTCAAAATAAATTATTGATATTGAAAGTAAATGAATTGTTGTTTAGAGTGAACTTGTATGGTAAATGATTTATCCAATTTTACATCTATAGGTGTGATTTTTTGTATTTGAGACAACATAATTTTTCTTCTTTCCAACTCTATAGGTGGAACTCAATATGGGCAATTTTTTCTTCATATATGGCTGGTTCTCTTAAATAATGTGTTTCATATTAATTTCAAAATCAAAGAAACCCATAATATGAGCAACGCGTTACTCCAAAAATATCTTCATCATATATGTTTATACGTATATCTTCCAATTTTTTTGGGTGATGTACATTAGCTTAAATAAGTACAAACATATCGATATTAAATGTACAACTATGATGCCAAGCATGCTAATATTAGATGTTTGTGGATGCAACAAATAGGTCCTAGAGATAGCTCATCTAAATTTCAAATATATGGTTCAATGAGTTTACATGACTTTCGTCACGAAAGCTATGTGTATCTAGTCATAAGGTTAGGGATCTAGGTGTTTCCATCTTAAGTAAATAATTAAAAACATATATTGGCAAGGTAATCCATTTATAGGTAGAGTTTTATTAGAACCTTGATTATGTTCAATGGATAACATATATATGATTTCTCTTCATTGTTTCATGTAGATCGTTCTTGAAAGTGGGATTCTCCCTGTTGCAAATTGTGTTCATTAGGAGGATCTAGAGCTGCAGTACCCCTCCGCATTGTGAGTGTAGTTGTATGTAAACTATTTACATATATTTTTGTTTTTTTTTTAATTACATATATAAGTAAATTATTGTATACATGTAAATGAAAATATTAATGGTTGTTTGTTTCTAATTTGATGGGTACCTTTCTAGATAGGCCATCTAGTGAACATGCATCTGGGAGCATCATGTCCAGTATCTCATACCATGGCCACAAAACCTTTACCTACTTAGAGAATAATGAGGAGGTTCTTCATCATGCTGGTACATGAAATTTATATTTATATCTTTTTTAACTACCAATATTTTTTATTTTGCATCATTATTATGTACTTTGATTGATATTTTTAAACTATCGATATGGAATCATAGATACTGGATCTGAGGAATATATTAGGCAGTGGCTGTTGTAGGATATGCTACTATTGGTGATGTTATCTTCACTGGTGGTGCTATATAGGGTCTACTACCTTAGTTGATCTAGCAATTGCTAGTGGTGATTTATGTGTCTTCATCGTTGCACTTATGGTGGTGGTAAGTGAAATAAACAAATGTCACTCCATAAGTTATGCCATGTGTTTTTTTATTAACTCAATAAAGATCATATCATGGATCTTGACCTAGACATTGTAAGGTCAATTCACAAATATAGTGGTAGTGAGTGAAAGGTCGATCATCTGGCCAGTTAGTTCAAAAATATATATTTTTCTAAAAATACATCATCAACATTGGAATAAACAACATTGGGTGGATAGACTACTGCTTAATATGGACCTTTAACCAAATATGAATATGGACCGAGAACTGCATATGTTGGATTAGGAGCTGGAATGGGAAAGAATGTTAGTCGAGTTGCTGCTAACCTTGATTCTTATGGTCTAGACGCATTTTCTTTTCCTGTGATTTAAGTTGCTTCTTAACTTTTATTATGTTTATCTAAATATAAACATGGTACAACTCTACCATAGATTTGGATTACTTGAGTTAGGTAAGCATATACTACACTCCAAACCACAAAAAACCCAAATAAACAAGACTTCCCTTCTATATGGTAATGATTCCTGAAACAAATAACAAGATATTCATTTTTATGACATACATATCTCCCGTCTATATCTTGAAGAGATAATCATAAACAAATGATCACAAGATCCTCATTGCAATGCATTAATGACTACGCAATAGTTTTTTTAGAAAAATAAAAGGTGTATTTGTTTAGGTAAAACCAAGTATCAAACAAACAAATAAATAAATCACTTCCAAGATTGTATGTTTGATGCAAAATATCTTTCTTTTATGTATATTTATCCTATTCGCTGACTATGTATATTTTTTTTTAAATGATAGAAAATTAAAACTAAAACAACTCATTAACATGGAAAACAAATACATGCATCCTCCTCTGCATAGATTCATGTGGAACAATTCTCAATTTTTAGTTTTCCTCTCTATCAATGATCATAATAAATTGTTGGAGTGAAAGAGAAAGTTGGAATTTGGGGAATTGATGTACAACATGACAAGTATGGGTGGTGATATGACATAATATACTATCCTTTAATATCTAATATAGGTAAAACTTAACAAGGTGTAATAAAAGTTGGCAAATCCAAGTTATCAATAAAACCCTAACTGCAATTTATGGAGGGCAGATAAGAGAAAATATCATACAAGCAAAGCATTATATATTAAGCTATAAATAAAGTTAATGGATTTGAAAGAAGTTTTTAGTTTATTGGTCACTAATAATAGACCCTAGGTATCCCATGCCACTAATAAATAAGCATTTAATGGTAGCTTAAATGATGTATTAATCCAATCGGAAACATAAAGAGAACAACTTATTTTTAAATGTATCATAAATTTACCTCTGACCTATCCAGATCCATCCATTTCTATGTCGGATGTATAAAATGTTAATATCCATTAATCTCTTTTCCCAAATACATCATAAATAATGAGAAAGTTCAAAACCAAAATTCCAAATTCAATTATTTAATTACAACTATTATTTTGTTACCACCTTAGATTAGAATTGTTGTACTTATAATTATTGTCATGTTTTAAAAACAGAGAACATGTTAGTTATTCGTCAACTTTAATCATTAGTATTATTCATTTATTTAATTACAACATTTATTTTGTTACCAGTTTAGACTAGAATTGGTATATGTATATTTATTCTCATCTTTTTAAAACATAGAACATGGTAGTTATTCATTAGTTTTAATTATTAAATACTAATAGTGTATGCATATTTTCAGTGAATTATATGGATTTCTGAGAAAAAATGGAAGAATCATAATGCATATTTATTCATAGCTAAGAAGCACGAAGAGGAGAATGAAAAATTGGAGCCTCCTATAAAAACGAATGTTGATCAGTAAAATACTTTGAAATGAATGTTGATCAATAAAATAATTTATTTTATCAACCAATAGAGAGATAAATAAATGTTGACTGATCAAATTAAAAAAAATCCAAATAAATGAATATTGAAATCTTCTTCCTGGTGAAGTGATTCGTTGAAAATCCTCACTACTATAAAATCACTAGTTTATTGTCAAGTTAACTTGCAACGGCATGTGGCAATGTCAAAGACATTTCCACCATGGGGCTATTGTTTATTTATTGAATTGAATTGTAGGATAGAGAGCTATATATATATATGAATTTAGTTGGTGTTTTTTCACTTTTTAAATGCAATTAATTAGTTTGACATGTGTATTTAAAGAGATTTATGTCTCATTGTTTTAAATATTTATGAAACAAATCTCAGTGTGGAGATAAGTTTTAATAAGGGATTGAGTATTTTTTTTATCTTGTATTATTATGGATTTATTAATTCAATTTTTAATAAAGTATAAAGAAGAATACAAAATTTGAGTTTTTTTTTACTTAAAAAACATACATTTTGATATTCATTTGAATCAAAGATTACTAAGATGTTTATCATCCATTTTTATCTAAACTATAAATAAAATATTGTACATACTCAAGTATTTTCTAGTATGCATACTTTACAAGTCTAGAATCAAACTTTGACATAAGAAAATCTACTATTTGAAAAATATGAGCATAACATATCCTCAATATATAGTAAATAAAATGTTTCAATAGACCCTTTAAAGAAAAAAATGGGTTCTATAACTGTTACAATATTCTAGCATAACAAAAAATCACCAAAGGAGAATGTGATGATCCATAGAATTGAATAATCCCATGTGAAATCATTGAATTATTCTGCAGTTCCTCATAAAAGAGAACACATTCTTCCTCCCCAAGTGCTTGCTTTGAATGGAAGTAACATTCCTCATTAAATTTATTGTATACATGAGTAAAAACAAGATTATGGAAGGATGGTTTCAACTGTCTGATCCTTTAATACCAATGTTCAAGAGAAGCCACTTGAAGAAATACTTTATCATTTTCCCAGTCTATAAGAACTTTTGAATCACCAAACACATGAATTCTATAAATTCTTTTTTGTATTGCAAAATATAATAAGCCCCACAGAGTTATTACTTTATCCCTAGTATTTTTACCACATCCACATCCAATCCACATTTAAGAATATGATTAACTCTAAATCTAATTGTCATACCAGCTCCACAAAAACCACCTTCTGAAGCCCCATCAAAATTTCCTATAGGAAAATCCAAGGAATTACTTGTGTTGGAATAATTCTAGTTGATTGAAACTTCTGAGCTTTTTGCTGCTGCAACTACTACCCCAATTTTTTTTATGATTTTAGGGCCCCTCCTTAGAATTTTTAGCTTTTAAAATTTCTTAGACTACTTTTTTTCTTTAAAGATCCTTTCCATGACTTAGTTTATTTTCAACAAGTTAGAAAATCCTTTTTGTCAAAAGTTAGAACTCAAGTTTTTCACCAGATGTGTCGGCTGAACTCATCAAGTATGCCTGATGTGTCGGAGAAACTCATGTTTTTCATCCGATTTTTAGCATATTTTATTGATTTTTGGAAACATTTGATTGAGATTGCCGATACGTCGGTGAAACTCGGTCTTTAGAGCCGACATTATTGGTAGGGTGATCTTTTTCTTGCAAGCAGGTTTGATCAGGGCCTTTGCAACGATTGTCATGAGATCTCACTAATTGGCGCTGACGGCATCGGGTAAACTCAGAAAGTTAAGTCGATTTGATCGGAGGGATTATCTTTCATATCCGACAGCCTCTCTTCGGGATCTTTCCATGAGTTCGTCGATGGAATTTTCTGCGAAGTCTTTTCAAAAAGGTGTGCCGATAGCATCGACGTAGCTCGGGATTTCACACCAATACATTTAGCAAAATTGATTGTTTGCGACTGATAAGCCTTTCACCGATGAAGTTTTTTCGGTGTTTTTTGATGAGTCTCTATGATAGTGTTGGAAGAAATCCAATGTTGGAGCCGACGCTACCGCATATTGTTTTTATTTTTCCTTCGATTGAATTTTTGTCAATAGTCTTGTTGTCGGCAGGGTTTTTCAGGAGCTGACCGATAATTTCAAAAATGCTTCATGACGGTTCAACCGAACGGTTGCAGGCAGCTTTGTTTTCCTAGCCGATTCGAAAAATTCTCCGATGGGGTTTGTAGTTCTGGCGCCAAATGACGTTTTTCACCCGCAGGCCATAATTCACCTAGCTACTGCATTTATTACTCTTTTCATGATTTTTTCGATATAATTCTGGGAATTTTTTACGGATTATTACCGGAGCCCATTTGGAGTACTCCCAACTAATGACTGCCACTTGGATTTTACATGTCGTTTTGAGTGAAGCATTTCACCGGCTTTGACGTCGCTGTTTTCCAAGTAGGTTTTGAACCTCATCATGGTTTCTTTTTGTTAAGATTGGTTTGGTAAAATGGCGTTTTGGGGGATTTAGCGCTTATGGGGTTAGGGTTTTTCCTATGCCATAGTGATTTAAAGTCTTTCCCAACCTAATACGGCTTCATTTTTTTGGGCTCACTGACCTCTGGACGTTTTCCCCAAGTCGTGGTGTGTCGAAACCCTTGGCATCCCTGATTTTTATTTGTTATCCCTAGTCATGGTGGTTTTCACCTACTCTGCACCATTTTCCTTCACCGCTCAGGCCATGGATGTTGGTGTGTCAGACTTGTGGTATTTCATTGGTCAGGTTTTGGCCAGTCGAGTGTTTCGCCGACTACGCCTCCTATGGTTTATGTTAATGTGCAGTTATAGGGGAGGGAACCATCGTTGGATTTGCACAAGGAAAAGCGTCGTATTTTAGAGTTCAGCTTAGGGTGTTGAGAGTGTATCGTTTTTCTGGGGCCAGCATAAGGTTTTCAAGAGAGTTCATCAGATTCTTAAGACAAACTAGGCTTCGAGTTACCCTTGTTTTCAAAGTCAGAAAGCCACGCTCGCGATTTTTGTTTACCTCTGAGAGGAGAACTCATGGCGTGCTCATGTTTAAAGAATATTTTTTGGGTCAAGCCTATTGGAAAACCTAGAACCAGAGGTCTAAATCCTAAGACAACATGTGGGGATGGCACTTGAACTAATCCAGTTTTGACCTACTGTAAACCTTATTATGTTTGAAGTAGTTGATAAACTTTTCTTTATATCACATGGCCATTTGAGATGTTCAAATATGAGTCGGTAAATACAGTTTTATTTCTCTCTTATGTTTTTCTATCTAGGCTTCATTCATTATCTTTCATCTTAATAATAATTGTTCAGTTTAGTATATTCTATTAATGATGAATGGATTTCTTAGTATGTTTTTGTTATAGCCTCAATCCTCATACTACACCATGCCCAAGAAGGGGAATAAGAAGGATAAAGTCACAGGAGAGGACCTAGATGTGGATATTTTTCCCAGAATGGAGATTATCTATGAGGACACCAAAGCCGTCATAGGATTTGAGCCAAAATTTAAATGGGGACAGATTTATAAATTGATCAAATACCAGACCATTCCAGATGCAGGATTAGAAGACATACCATTCTATGTGAATATAAGAAAATATACTATCATAAAAGTAGCTACACGCCTCGATATTTTCCCTTGTGCTGAGGTGATCACATGGATCCTACCTTGTGAAGATGCAACTACTATGATCATGTCAAACATGGAAGGACATGATTTTTCTTCCTTCATCCCCGCCTATATAACCAAAGCTTGCAAGCTACCAGCACCCTAGGTTTATTAGATAGATGGATGGGTGAGGGATTTGGATTTATATGTGTTCGACTATGCTAAGAGAATGATGATATATGGGAAGAAGCTTCACTAGAAATCCTCAGGAGAGTATGAGACTGTCATCCTACACACCCCATACCAAATCATAGCCCTGATGCTAAATCAGATCTTCAACCGGGAAAATGGGAGGTTCTATAAGATGAGCTAGATCCCACTGATATATTATGTAGCCATGCAGTGCACTATGTTCAACAGGGAAAACATCGTGGTAGGCATCTTGTCATCATTCATAGCTACAGCATTGGGAGGTCTAACTCAAAGGAAATATGAATTTTTCATGAGCTCCTTTTTTATTGACTGTATCTTATGCACACACTCATTCTCAAATCTAAATTGTGATTGGGATCCCACTAGGACTCCTGTATACACCGCATATCAAATCCCATCGACACATAAGTATTCTAGTTTTTACAAGACCATCTGCGAAGATTTTCTGCTGCCATTGTATGAGCTGATTTTTCTTAAAGATTGCAATTGCATGTCCGAAGGAGCAATGGAGACTGTAAGTGAAAATGGATATTACTTTTTCTCCAAGGAATGTTTGTATTTGAGGATGTATGGAGGATCCTTTGGTCCTTCACTATTGCCAAGATATGCCACAAATTATGTCATCCATAAGGAGGTAGTAAGATAGTTGTACATAGATAGGTTCATGAACTTCTTGTTTGATATGAAGAAATTCGTCTACCCACCCCTACCATTTTTCATTGGTACTTATAAATTTACTAAGGTGAAGAGTGCCCCTGACTTTGTAAGAGAGCTAGAAAGTTTCCATTTCGAGGAGAGAAGTTTCTGTAGAAATGACTCTTGGGACAAGGTTTCAAAATATTGTGCATCTATAGGGGTACATTTTGAATACTCCCATCATTTCGACAAGGATGAGGAGATATATCAAAATGCATGTAACATGACTGCTTTGAACAAAAGGTTCAAGAAGAAAAACACAACTATGGGAGGCAAAGGCAGCAACAATGGCACTACTGAACATCAGAAACATAAAGAAGAAGCTTCTAAGAAGAAGGAAGAAGAGGCCCGAAGATTAGTAGAAGAAGATGAGAATTTATTAGTTGAAGAGGCCCAAAGGAAAAATGATGAAGAATAAAAAAGGAAAAAGGAAGAAGAAGAAAGGATGCAGAAGGAATTAGCTGACAGATTAAGGGAGGAGGCAGACAAGGAAACTGTAGAATTGAAGAGGAAGGAGCAAGAAGACCAAGACAGAGAGAATTTGGAGCAGGACCAAGCCCATGACAATCCATTTTATCCTCTTGTCCCATCGAGTGACACACTGATAGGAAGACAAGTTCCTCTAGTAGAGCTTGGATTGGTACCATTCACCCAATCCCATAAACATGGAGTGGCCAGCCTAGACACATTATTCTTTGACCAGAATAAGAAAATAATTGTAAGAAGGTTGGAGAAGAGATTGAAAATGGGTGATCGGCTTGTAGAAGTCATGGTGATGGAAAAGACAGTCATGCAAGGCACAAATGAAGATCCCCAACTCCTTGCAATGGAAATCATAGCAGCAACGCAAGATAACTGCTACCTGTAGGATTCCACTAGCAACAGTATAGTACATTACTCAATTAATTATAAACTTTGCTCCCTTGGGGATAGGTAGAATAGTTTAGAATAGATTAGTTGTTTTTACTTTTAGTGATTGAGGGGAAATTGTTTCATTTAAGGCAAGAGGTAAGACCCTGCGCGGCTCACTTGTAGCCTACTTGTGAGGTTCTTGTTTTTTCAATCACCTGCATTTATTTTAGGCACTTGCATTTCATCCTAAAACATAAAATTACAAAAACGGTGGACCGGGACGCAACCAGTAAAATAGACTTAAAACGTTCTTTTAATTCTACAGTAGTCGAGCCACTAACAGGACGGATTCCCCATTCCAAACAGTAAATGATCTAATTGGGAATGGTTATGTTGATCCTAGATTTGTTATCATTTTTTGCAGTTAAATTACTCATTTAAACACATGTTCTGTTATCTTTTGCATATTTTATGTCATGCAGATCACTATTCAGCCCTAGGTATGAATGTATTTAAGGTTTATATAAAATCCTTTTATTATTATCATTTTATGATTTTATTAATTAAAATTAACATTATTGAAGTGCATTTGATTTATTAATTTTTATGTACATTTTGTTTGCAGGTTATAATAGTTTTTTTGGACGAATTAACAACAAACACGCATTCAGCTAGCCATGCGCACAGGACATCCAGCTCACCATCCAGCTCGTTGTGCGAAACTCGTTGGTAGGTTTCCAGGCATTTGAATGTTGTTACTGCATACCATAGTCCTTAAGTGCACCAACAAATAGACATTGCATTCATCCTAGATCGGCGTCGAGCATATCCAGCTCGCTCTTCAGCTTTCCATCCAGATCGTTAACCAGACTACGCACTGTTGAGAATTGATTCCAGGCATTAAAATGATTGAAACATCCTACAAACTGTTCATTGTCCATGCATTTGGGTAATGAATCTCACTTCTAGATGATCCGCCAGCCTGCAGCCTCCTTCGTTTGACACCTCACCTACAGTCCACGCATTGGGTCGATGCATGAGCCCCCGTTCTAGAAGACTCACCTGTGTACGTTGTCTCTGATTGCCACCAATTCACCAACCACGCTAACAAAGGAGTTGTTCACCACATCTCACACGCTGAAGAGAACTGTTTACATTGAAGAGGGAGCCTGTGCGTTACATCATCCAATAAAGATAGCCAACACGCACTGAAGAAGGAAGATCCTGTGCGTTGGAGTTAGATTAGTTAAAATCCTTTATGGATTGACTAAATTTAGAGAGCAGTCAACCACTAAAGGGTCGACTTTCTCATCCCTGTAAACACTGTATATAAACACCCCCTTGTGCATATTTAGAGAGTTGATCATTTCGTTTGTTAGACAGTTGTTTTTGGAGAATTTTGTAACTATGTTCCATCGTTTTAATAAAGAGCCATATCCTTTGTTGTTTATGATTGCATTTGAGTAAGTGTTAGCCAAGCAACACCTTTGATTGTTGAGAGGGCCCCTCATCAACTAGAGGTTCATTATTTCTGTGTAGTTTTGTTCTTTTCTTTTTGCTATAGCTAGTTTAGTTCATTTTCATTAGATTACTGTTATTTCTTGTAATGCAATTTTATTTCTGAAATTAGATAGGTAACTACGCGCATAGTTTTCTTTCAGATTTGTTTTCAACCATTTCATTTCCAGTTTATTGTTTAGTTTATTTACAAGTTAGATAGAATAAATTGCTTTGATCAAGTTAAATAGATTCAGTTCTGTTTATTTCCTTTCTATTCCAAGTTTATGCAATTTGAATTTCAGTTTGTTAATTAATATGCAATGATGTTTTTTCATGAATTTGTTTAAGTTTATTTCACTGTCAAATTTGCTTAATAAATAAGTTTACTTATTGCCTTTATGCATTAGATTTACATCAGCACGAATTCAGCTGAAGATTAGCTCATTTGGGTTAATTTCTATCATTTTAAATGTGCAAACTGTCATTCAAACAACATTTTTAAATTGTCATTCAGCCACCCCTTTCAGATCCACAGTTCAGTCTGTCATTCAGCCCAGCGTTTCATTTTTTATGTTTTTAATGTGTTTTGATATTGTTTTCATTTATGTTTCTTTAATGTTTGAAAAATGATTTGACTGTAATAGTTAGATAATAGTTCTATTTTACATTAAAGTTAAATTTGGATTGTTTAGGTTATTTATTAAAAATTACCTTACTTCTTTTTACCTTGAATATGGTTTGAGTTATTTTATGTTTTATTTCTTGAGTTTGTTTCTGATTTCTTTTTACTATTGTATTGTTTTGTGTTCATGCCTTTGGATTGATTTATCCATTTGCATGTAAAATTTAGTGTTATATGTGTTATCCTTAGCATGTTTTTAGGTTGTTCTTTTTCCATTTATGTGATTACTGAAAGAGACTTGTAGGACATAATTCAAAAATATTCTTTATTAAGTTTTCTACTTGTTTCTTTTTATTAAAATATTCTTTATTAAGTTTTCTACTTGTTTATTTTTATTAGGTTTCTTATATTAAGTTTTCTACTTGTTTCTTTTTATTAAGTTTTCTACTTGCTTATAAGTTAGGTTTTCCTTGCACCCTAGTTTCCATTCAAAAAGTTAGTTGTTGATAATATCTTTTTAAGTTTAAGGATTATTTATTTATAAGAGATAATCAATTATTTAGTTTATTATTCTGTCTCAGTTAAATTACTTTAATAGTTGAATTCTTAGGAGTTTGACTCAGTTTTTCATTTTGAAAGATCTTTCGATCTTTTGTTTGTTAAAATATTTCCACGACACCATAACCCCTATGCCTTCACATATATTTTGTGTCAACTCTAATCCTACCAACCTCGATCGATAATTAAATATTAGGTGAATTAATATGGACATTAAAACACCCAACATTTTTGGTGTCGTTGCTGGGGAGTTGTTCTGTAAGGTAGAGTAGAAATATTTATGAATTTTAGTATTAGGCTCGTGGCGAGGGAGCAATAATACGAGAGGTAAGAACTTGTGTATCTGTTATAATGGGCGCCCCAAAATTCTGTAGTAGTAGTAGTATAGGTTTTTCTTTAGTTTAATTTTTTTTTTCATGAGCATAATTAGAGATCCTCGGGGTAGATTTGTTAAGACAAGAAAAATTATTGAAATCCATACTAACTTCCATAGGGGACATAATTCTCCAACTACTAACTCACTAGAAAGGTATAGAAAGACACTGGTCGAAGGTAGTTCTACCCGGAAACCTAAAGAGAACCCCTAAGGGGATCTTACCAGGAAAGGAATAGAGGAAGAAGGAACCTTGACAGGAGGATATAAGGACCCCATCCCTGGGGAAGTTCAAGAATATCATCCATTAGGAATCTCTAATCCTCCACTAGTTTCAAATCCAATCAACACAACTTTCTCACTAGTAGGATATCCAAAATTCGTTGACTTTGTTGATCCTGCCCAGGTAAAAGCTCTCTTTGGAACCTCCATAGATCCAATTATCTCACAAATTGAAACTTCCTTAGTAGAATCTACTATCCCTCTAGGACTTAATAAAAACACGGTTGATCAAAGGAATATCTCTCCTAAAAAAGAACGTTGGGACGCCCCATTATCACCTCAAAAGGAGCCTCCTAGGTATATCTACGTTAAAAAACCATCTTATATGGAGAGATGGGGAGAAAACCAAGATCATGATGAAGTTAGAAATGACGAAGGAGAAGGGGAAAATAGAACTGAGGCTACCTTCAGGTTCCCTATTTTAGACACTATACAGGATGTAACTATGAAAAACATCCCTCCTTCCTCCTTACCTACTTTCTATGCAAAAAGTAATGAGGACCCATACACATTCCTATTCGAGTTCGATATCCTTTGTAGGAGTTATAATTATCTACAAGATGCTCACAAACTAAAACTCTTTCTCGCTACATTAAAATATTCCGCCTTGAGATGGTTCATGGGATTAGGTGAATTCACTATCAGAACTTGGGACGACATGAAAACCTCATTCCCGCGAAAATATCAAGAATACTACAAACCTAAGGACTCACGACATGATATATTCAAGATACAACAACTTGAAGAGGAAATCCTGGAAGATTATCTCGAGAGGTTCGTTTATACATTACATAAATCAAAATATAGTGACCTTCAAGAAGACGCAGTACGTACACTTTTCCTTAAAGGTATCTCCGAGGACTTGTTAAAAATTCTTAATCTCATCGAAGCTGGAGATATTTCTCATAAAACCTTTGCACAAATCAGTGAAATGTGTAAAAATTATTCTAGAAGTAGGGGGGAAGTTGGGAAAAACTTTCGAGAGCCTTATAGTAGAAATGTAAGAGGAAACATTCCTAGTTCAGGTGGAGTTACAAGGGTAGAGTTAAGAAACCTATTGGAGAATTTCAAGGCTGATATCTTAGGAGCAATGGGTTCTCAACTAGATGATTTACAAGCCAAGAAAAGGCACAATGAAGAATGAGCAACAATTAGCATGTTTTTTCCAAGGTGTAGCACCAAATATCCCCAAAGGGAATGTCCATTAAACAACATATCCATGTGTCACATTTGTACAGAAGAGCATCCAACAGATAACTTCCCATCTTAGCCTGGGTTGCAAGCCATCTATAAGAGTGGGGATGTAACTGAAACATCTAGGAGGCCTCCTTGGAAACCTAGAGATCCCCCAGCATATCAGAACTTTCCACCACAACCCCCACTCTATTATCCTCCATATCAACCACCTCAACAATGGAACAATTCAAGTTGGCAGAACTGGACACCTTAGTATCCTACTCCTCAATTTCCGCAGCAGCAGCAATATTGGTCACAAGGGTGGTGAGGAAAACCATATCCTCATTCACAACCTGTCCCTGCACCTAATCATCCTTATCCTCAACACCAAACAAATTTCAAGGAAATATCGCCTGGATTTATACCTCTAGTTCCTCTCATCACACAACAACCTCATCACTTTCATAACACAAATCCTCCTTGATTGACATTATTACCTACACAACTGATACCTAACCCAAATAATAAACCAACTCAAGTTCTTAGCAGCATTGAGTTGCAAACTCTTCCATCATATCTTATTTCGACTGTGCATGTACATGAGATTCAATTACGATCTGGAAGAGTTGTGAATGATAAACCTAAGTCATCAGTCATCATTCATTAAGCAAATGAAGAAGAAGAAGATTCGAATGAACCCATGAATGATGCCATTTTGAAGGATGTGAACATTTTGAAGATTCCAGTACATACCCATCCTCTGCAAGGATTTATTACGGAGCAAAGAATTCCTCCATTCCCGGAAATAATAGTGATCGAAAAACCCTTAGTTCATCCCGAGTATGACATTTTAAATGAATTAAAGAATATCTGTATCAAAGTCCCTTTATTACAAGCTATCAAGGTCATACCAATCTATAGTAAGGTAATAAAGGAGCTATGCATTAAACTCTCATTGAAGAAGCAAAAAGATCCTCTCATAATTCATGTTATAAGAGAGATGTATGAATGTATGATAGATCAGTCTCGAATTGCAAAATATACAAATCCAGGAGCCCCAGTAGTAACTGTAATTATAAAAAACACTGCCATAGAAAATGCATTAATCTATTTAGGATCCTCTATTAATATGATGACCACCACATTCTTAGGAGTTTTACAGTTAGGACAATTTCTCTAACCTACCCCTTCCATCCTAGAACCAGTAGATCGAACTATGGTAAAACCTGCAGGAGTCCTGGATGACATTATCATATCAGTAGCCTCATGGGAATACCCTGTCGACTTTATGGTCATAGAATCAAAGGATCCTTCAAAAGGGCATCCTATTATATTGGGAAGACCATGGTTAGCTACTGCTAATGCTTTTATAGGATGTAGGGATGGATAGATGAAAATTTCCAATGGGTTGTCTACATAGAGACTTATATTATAACCCCCAGCACAACCAATAACTAAAAAATCATGGTGGTTAAATTGTTCTTTCGGGGACGAAGACTTTGATGATCTCTCCCTCCCTAGAGATTTCTCCTGGGAACTTCAAGAGCAGACCACTGAGAATGTATTAAACCAGTTTGTTTCTTTGATAACTTGTATAGATCTCCCTTGGTATTTTGCTCAGTTCGACCAGATTTTCGGAGACGAGTTTCAAGAGAATATGGCTCTTTCAATGTTTACAGAAACACCTTGTGTCTTCATGATTGAAGAGAATACAGGACCCTATATTATACCTTGTGAGGTTGGCCCTGAAAAATTTCTACATATAAATGCAGGGTTAAGTGAAAACCAACAAGCACAACTGCTTAAAGTTATTAAGAAACAAGCTGGAGCATTTTCATGGCAATACACCGATATGAAGGGTATACACCCTGACACTTGTATTCACCATATTTACATGGATCCAAATATGTCACCTGTAAGGAAGCCACAGAGGAGGATGAATCCTGCTCTAAAGGATATAGTGAAAGAAGAATTACAAAAACTCCTCACTATTGGTTTCATCTATCCTATCTCCGATAGTAAATGGGTGTCTCCCTTAGTGGTAGTCCCAAATAAAGTCACAAGGAAATGGTGCATTTGTGTTGATTTTAGAGAATTAAACAAAGCCACACTTAAAGACTACTTTCCTTTACCCGTTATTGATCAAGTGTCAGATACCCTGTTAGGTAAATAGTATTTTTCCTTTCTTGATGGATATAGTGGTTATAACCATATTTTAATAGCACCTAAATATAAAGACAAGACCACTTTTACATGCCCTTGGGGAACATACTCTTATCAAGTTTTTCCATTTGTCTTATGTAATGCACCTGCCAATTTTCAGCGAGCAGTCTTAGGAATATTTTATGATCTTATACATGACTATGTGGAGGTATACATGGATGATTTTACAGCCCATGGTAATACTTTTCAAGAAGCCCTTAACAACCTCGAGAATGTCTTGATCCGATGTCAAGAAACAAATTTATCCCTTAGTCACGAAAAATGTAAAATGTTACTGACATAAGGTATAGTTTTAGGACACCATGTTTCCTCCCAAGGAATTAAGGTAGAACCTGCTAAGATCGAAGTGATTATTAGCCTTCCCTCTCCCAAAAATCAGAAAGAGGTAAGAAGATTTCTTGTTCCTGTAGGCTATTACCACCTTTTTATTGAAATTTTCACTAAAATAGATGCACCAATGTTTAAATTGCTTACAAAGGACGTAGAATTCCAATGGAAAAAATCTTGTCAAAATGCTTTTGAAATTTTAAAAGCTAAACTATCGGTGGCACCAGCACCAATACTCAGGGGTCCCGATTGGTCCCTTCCTTTTCATATATCCACCGATGCCTCTGATACGGCCATAGGAGGAGTCCTGGGCCAAAAATAGGGACAAGCACCTTATGCCATTTATTTTATTAGTAATAATTTGACTCCTGCCGAATTAAATTATATTGTTACTGAAAAAGAATTTTTGGCAGTAGTTTATTCTATTAATATATTTCGCCATTACATTACATGTTATGAAGTTTTTGTGCATACCGATCACTCCTCCATTAGACTTCTAATGAATAAACCAATCAGCAATGGTAGAGTGACTCAATGGCTTCTTCTATTGCAAGAATTTAACATCACCGTTATTGACCAACCCGGTAAAGAAAATCTAGTAGCAGATTTCTTTTCCTGTATTCAACGTGAAGATGGTACTAAACCTGTTGACGACACTTTTCCTGATGAACATCTATTTGCCGTATCTGTTCAAACCCCTTGGTTTGCAGATATTGCCAATTATTTAGCAACTAGGAAAATACCAAACCATTTGTCCCCACATGAGAAGCGTCATATTATAGTTCAGAGTTCTTATTATTCTTGGGTTGATAATGATCTCTTCCGCACCGGTCTAGATCTTATTATTCGACCATGCGTACGAGAGGATGAAATGATAGACATCCTCCATGCATGCCATGATGGACCATGTGGAGGACATTTTACTGATAAGAGTATGGCATACAAAGTATTGCATTATGGTTATTATTGGCCAAGCATTTTTAAGGATGCTGCCAAATATGTCAAAGGATGCGATAATTGCCAAAGAATGGGTAGACCTACATCATCTGATCAGATGCCCCTACAACCCCAAGTCATGATTGAACCCTTTGAGAAATGGGCTCTTGATTTTTTAGGACCAATTTCTTCCATGTTTCGTAAAAAGAAATATATCCTAGTTTGTACGGACTATGTCACCAAATGGGTAGAATCCAAAGCTTTGTTTAGGGCCATTGAGAAATCAGTAGTAGAATTCATATATGAAGAAATATTCACCTGGTTTGGTGTACCTAGAGAAATTTTCACAGAATAAGGTACTCAATTTACTTCTAAATTAGAAAGAACTTACTACGAAATATGGCATATAACACTGTAATTCTTCACCTTATCACCCTTAGGATAATGGTCAGGTAAAATCAACTTATAAAGTATTAGAAGCCATTTTAACCACAACCATTCACTTACATCATAATGATTGGACAGGTAGACTCCTAGAGGCTTTATGGGCCTATAGGATAACATGGAGAAACACTACCAGACATGCCCCCTATGAGTTAGTGTATGGAAAACAAGTCCTTTTACCTATTGAATTTCAAGTTAAAACCTTTCGTATGGCAATACAATTAGGTATGAATTTGGATGAAGCACTGAAACAATGAATATTATAAATTAATGAGTTAGATGAGATTAGACAAGATGCACTCCAAACAACCATGCTAATTCAGAATCAATGAAAGACATGGCATGATAAATTTATTAAGCAAAAGCAATTTAATACTGGAGATTGGGCACTACTATTCGATTCACGATTCAAAAATTTTAAAGGAAAATGAACTACCCATTGGATGGTCCCATATGAATTTGTTACAGACTTTGACAACGAATCAGTAGAAATTAAAACAATTGATGGATCGCAAGTTTCCTTTGTAGTAAATGGACATAGACTCAGGCTTTATCACCAACCAACATCTAAACAAGATTTTATACAAAATGTTTTGCAACAGAATTAAATGGAATTAGTTGAAGGGGAAGATATTCCTCCTCCTCCGGATCCTTAAAAAGTATTTTGGGTTATCATCACTTGTATATATGTAAATATGTGTTTGTTTCTTTGAATAAATAAGAGTCATTTCTAATAGATTGTTTACAAGTGACTCTTTTTCTTTTTATTATATATGTCTTCATGAATAAATTGAATCATCTAACAAGTGGTTTTACAGTTTGATTACAAGTACATTATCTCTATGAGCATCTAACGGAGTATTTATAAGCCTATATTAACTCTTCTTGGGGTACTTTTGAAATTTGCAGCTTATACTGATAATTCAAAAATTATAATCCTCTGTATATCATACTTAACCAACTCTTCTATGATTCATATAGTTTTTGGTATCTTGATTCAGACATGTATATTTCTGATTTACTCTTTTGAACAATTACTTGACAAACCTACTTTCATTATCATATTTTTCACAACCTTATCTTACACCTATGGATTACTAGTTCATCCTGTACTTGTTATCAAAACTTGTCTCTCGAGTATTTTGGTGATAACTCAAGAGTAAGTGGAATTTTTGTCTGTGGGGAACATTACTTTTCTTTTATGAAGAAGAAGGACTGTAAGGTTAAAGAACAGCTTTAAGTTATTCTCTTTTGACATGATTTATGGTTAAGGCCATTATGAAATTACTTACAAGTTTATCTTTACAAGAAAAAAAATTTGAATTTTGTGTTTAGCACGACTTAACACGCTCTAGTACCAATCGGCTTCCATACATTTAATATCATTATACAAGTAAACCCGTCGGGGTACTGAAGAGGCTCGCTGGTAGCAGGGCTATGCTTGCATGTTACCAAGATAAACTCATCGAGGTACTAAATAGGCCTGCTAGCAGTGGGGCAATATCGTGTAAAAGAGATCTGGTTAATACACCACTATGCACATAGTTCGTAAAACAATGTTAATATAAAGAAAAAATTTCAGAATAAATATGTCATCGCCAATTGTTTATAATGTCATTCGAGAATGGCTGTAAGTTGGGATTTGCCCCAACCACCAACTTCAACACATATCTAAGATGTATTTATCCTAGAAATGGGACCCATAGCTATAAATCTCACATACTCCAAGGTAAACTTAAATATTTTGTGATGACCGGATATCTTTAAAATGAGGCATAGATGACTAGTTTTTCCTATGGCATTCTTTTGGTTATATTATTATCATTCAAATGGCATTTCTAAGGACTGTTATATTTTTCATGAATATACATATATGAATCATTTCCATTTACTAATTAGTTTTCTTTTTCTTAAAAAATAATAAACAACATGATAGAACTCTTTAATTTTTATTTTCTAGAACAATCGATTCTTCTCTCTTCTATGGCTTGAGGACACGCCATATCTTTGGTTTGGGGGGAAGGATTGGGAAAATTATATTGTTTTTACTTTTCATTATTTATGATAGATATATTTATCTCTAACAAATGATAATTGTTTTCAGGATAATGTAAGCAGTGGAAGCATATTTTTACAGCAAAATCAATATGGAGGACTATATGAAGGATCGAATGAAGGATCAAATCAAATACCAAATAGCGATCTGAATAAAATTTTGTGATATAACAGCACTTATGATTAAAATTTGGTTAACCAGATTTTGTTTTTTGGGCAAATAGTTTTCACCTCCATATCGATGCAAAAAGTTTTAGTCATCATTTCACAGTTGATAATCCTATCCTCTTACTCAATCATGCATGTAAATTATTAAATGATCAATCTTCTTGTTATTCAAAATGTGATTTATGCCTTCGTCTTATATGTTTAACCTGTCCAAAGTTTTACTTTGGACATGGTTGAATTAATTTCAAAACCTTATAAATGACAAATTGTTTTGAACCTGAGAACTATTAAATCAAGAATGTTGAAGAACTCAACAAAGCCATTTTAACCTTCCTATAATGTTTGACATGAAATAAATGCTATTTTTAAGTTACAAGCTAAAAGATTGAAGTTTAAATCACCTCCTTCATCTGCCAAGTCGAAGGTAGTTGCTAGTACGCCTTCTTCCTAAGCTATTTTTCTTTTTGCTCAGTGGGACCTGGCATTTCTCTGGTTTGGAGGAATGTTGATCCTAGATTTGTTATCATTTTTTGCAGTTAAATTACTCATTTAAACACGTGTTTTGTCATCTTTTGCATATTTTATGTCACACAGATCACTATTTAGCCCTAGGTATGAATGTATTTAACTTTTATATAAAATCAGTTTATGATTTTATTAATTAAAATTGACATTATTGAAGTCAATTTGATTTATTAATTTGTATGTACATTTGTTTGCAGGTTTTAATAGTTTTTTTGGATGAATTAACAACAAACACGCATTCATCTAGCCATGCGCACAACATGTCCAACTCACCATCCATCTCGCTGCACAAAACTAGTTGGAAGGTTTCCAGACATTTGAATGTTGTTACTGTAGACCATAGTCCTTAAGCACACCAACAAACAGACATCGCATTCGTCCTAGATCTGCGCCCAACATATCTAGCTCACTGTTCAGATTTTCGTCCACATTGTTAACCAGATTGCACGCTGTTCAGAATTGATTCTAGGCATTAAAACAATTGAAACAGCCTACAAACTATTTACTATCCACGCATCTGGGTAATGAAGCTCACTTCTAGATGATCCACCAGCCTGTAGCCTCCTTCATTTGACACCTTACTAACAGTCCACACGTTGGGTCGATGCATGAGCCCGCGTTCTAGAAGACTCGCCTGTGTACGTTGTCTATACTTTCCACCACTTCACCAACTGCGCTAACAAAGGATTTGTTCGCCACATCTCGCATGCTGAAGAGAATTGTTTACACTGAAGAGGGAGCCTGTGCGTTACACTGTCCAATAAAAAGAGTCGACGCGTGTTGAAGAAGGAATATCCTATGTGTTGGAGTTAGATTAGTTAAACGCCTTTATGGATTGACTAAATTTAGAGACCAGTCAACCACTAAAGGGTCGATTTTCTCATCCCTGTAAACACTGTATATAAACACCCCCTTATGTAGAGTTAGAGAGTTTATCATTTCGTTTGTTAGACAGTATTTTTTGGAGAATTCTATAACTCTGTTCCATCGTTTTAATAAAGCGCCGTATGCTTTGTTGTTTATGGTTGCATTTGAGTAAGCGTTAGCCAGGAAACACTCCTGATTGCTGAGAAGGCCCCTCATCAACCAGAGGTTCATTTTTTCTGTGTAATTTTGTTCTTTTCTTTCTGTTATAGTTAGTTTAGTTCATTTTCATTAGATTACTGTTATTTCCTGTAATGCAATTTTATTTCTGAAATTAGATAGTTAACTGCGCGCATAGTTTGCTTTCAGATCTATTTTCAGCCATTTCATTTCTAGTTTATTGTTCAGTTTATTTGCAAGTTAGATAGAATAAATTGCTTTGATCAAGTTAAATAGATTCAGTTCTGTTTATTTCCTTTCTGTTCCAAGTTTATGCAATTTGAATTTTAGTTTGTTTATTAATATGCAATGATTTCTTTTCATGAATTTTTTTAAGTATATTTCACTGTCAAATTTGCTTGATAAATAAGTTTACTTATTTCCTTTATGCATTAGATTTACATCTGCACGAATTCAGCTGAAGATTAGCTCATTTAGGTTCATTTCTATCATTTTAACTGTGCAGACTGTCATTCAAACAGCCTGTTTAAACTATCATTCAGCCACCCCTTTCAGACCCACATTTTAGTCTATCATTCATCCCATCATTTCAGTTTTTATGTTTTTAATGTGTTTTGAGATTGTTTTCAGTTTTGTTTCTTTAATGTTTGAAAAATGCTTTGACTGTAATAGTTAGATGATAGTTCTATTTTACATTAAAGTTAAATTTGGATTGTTTTAGGTTATTTATTAAAAATTACCTTACTTCTTTTTACCTTGAATATGGTTTGAGTTATTTTATGTTTTGTTTCTTGAGTTTGTTTCTTATTTCTTTTTAATGTTGTATTGTTTTGTGTTCATTCCTTTGGATTGATTTATCTGTTTGCATGTAAAATTTAGTGTAATATGTGTTATCCTTAGCATGTTTTTAGGTTGTTCCTTTTCATTTATGTGATTACTAAAAGAGACTTGTAGGACAGAATTCAAAAATATTCTTTATTAAGTTTTCTACTTGTTTCTTTTTATTAAAATATTCTTTATTAAGTTTTCTACTTGTTTTTTAATATTAGGTTTCTTTTATTAAGTTTTCTACTTGTTTCTTTTTATTAAGTTTTCTACTTGCTTATAAGTTAGGTTTTCCTTGCACCCTAGTTTCCATTTAAAAAGTTAGTTGTTGATAATATCTTTTTCAGTTTAAGGATTATTTATTTATAAGAGATAATCAATTATTTAGTTTATTATTTTGTTTCGGTTTAATTACTTTAATAGTTGAATTCTTAGGAGTTTGACTCGGTTTTTCATTTTGAAAGATCTTTTGATCTTTTATTTGTTAAAATATTTCCACGACACCATAACCCCTCTACCTTCGCATATATTTTGTGTCAACTCTAAGCCTACAAACCCCAGTCGATAATTAAATTTTAGGTGAATTAATCTAGAAATTATGAAACCCAACAGGTTATTGGGGAGAATCCCTACTATCGATACCTGGGATTTTTCCAGACATCAACAGAGCTTTATAATATTCCTTGCAGAACATGATAATTCTAGAACACACTCTATGTAATTTTTTTGGAGAGTCTTCAAAAAGAACAAAATTTATCTGCAGCCACACTCCCTAGCTCATAAAGTTGGGAAAATATTTATAATTGGTGACATAATGAACCCATTTTGGGGGATGGATTCAAAGGTTTGTGAAAATCAATTTCCTTAATGTTCAAAACCTTATTAACCTCTTTCCATACTAATTTTGTAAAATAAAAATTCACCAATATGTGGTGATCAATAGATTATTTCTACTCAAAACACAACAATAATATATTTGGTCCAACACCCTCGCTTTTGATATAGTTATCCAAGGTTAACAGTTTGTTTTCAAGAGGAAGCTAACAAAATAATTTATCTTTTGTAGGAAAATTCTACTTCCAAATATACTTGTACCTCCATTTATCCTCACCTTCCATATGTAGAAACGCAATAGCTTTGTATGCCATTTTAGCATTCACTTGACAATTTTGTGTGTTCCAACACCATCTAATTTTATTATCATTGTTAGAGAGTACAATACCACTATGATATAATTCTATTATATACATGTTCCACTGCTACTCTAAAGAACCTACTCTAAAGAACATCAGTGATTGACAAAAGAATATCCCTAAATAAAATTTTCCTTGAAAAATATCAGCTTTGAACTAACCATCTTGCTCTACCTTTTATTAATGATTATTTTCATTCTATGGATATTTCGATATCACCCACAAAAAATATAGTTCAAAGAGGAAAATTTGTCCTTTCTCTCAAGCATCTACCACCAAAGAGTGAATCAACTTCCCTCTATGTCAATAGGTTTTGATCTCTACAACTCTTGTATATCTCACATCAACCTATGCTATGAAATGTCTTTTATATTTTTCATTCTCCAAGAAAACCTCCAACCCAACATATAATCTTTTGAACACAATTATCGAACCCCTCTTCCTTTGCTACCATAACATTTATGCCCATCACTCAAGGGTAAATGAAAGGACAACAACCATTCATTTTCCTAAAGAAACCATTATATGGAAATCATTTCTCTCTAACCCTTTGCATTCCAAATTCTACATAAACTGAGTATTTTTTAGCTTTGTTCAAACTACCATGTAGCACCTTCTAATAGGTTAACCTACACACATGGAACTATCCAGTATGGCCTTGTCATCTACCAACTAGGTTTGAATCTTGAGGCTGATTTTCTTTTCCATGTATTTTCCTTATTGTATTACAGTTTTGTGAAGAGAAAGGTGCATTCTTAGTCTACCTTCTAACTCCCTCATTAATTTGCATGGAATATCTAATATGCAATATATCTTTTTTTATTGATGTGAAGTATGGTGTGCAATGGTATTCTACATTCATGCCTTATCCTTGTTTCTTACGTGGTGATAAATCATGGAGGTATGACCTCCCTCCAATTCCCTTCCTTTATAACCACATGCCTCTTTACTTACATTTTATGTTGTTACAAAATGTAGGGTGAGGAGGTATTCTACCCTTGGACTCCCCTAGTAATCTACATGGCATCTCTTGCATTGACTATGTTGTGAATGGATTTTTATGGAGGAAGTAGAATATGGGTGCAATATGTGGAGAGTGGAGATAAGTTTCCCTCCATAATATTTTTCCTTAGCTAATTGTGAAACATCTTAAGGCCTTTTCTACATTGATTTAGCACCTCCCCACAAGGATTCTAGCATATTTTTAAGCATGAATTTGAGGGTTATTTAATACAATGTCAACTAGAGGAATAAACACTTATCCATTTTGATTCTCCATGGATCCATTTGGATCATGCTTCCAATATGGGAATCTTCTAGAGACAAAAATACTCTAGGGAAAGATGAGGAAACTTATCCATGGTTTGGTTTCTCTCGTACCACTTGAATTTCCTTAATATATATCCTTTGAGGATAACTTGTCAAATTTGTTTCTCTCTTCTTTTAGTGGCCTGGTCCTTCTTTTCCAAAAACATGCCCACCTTTATTTCCTCAACTGCATTCAATGCAAAATCTACCACTTTACCGTAATATGTTCTTCCTTGTCCTCATCTAGAATGGAGGGTTCAAACAAATTCAAGCTCCCAACATTAATCATTGTATGCATTCTCATATACATAGAATTATCACTTATTTAATGATCTCAAAATCACCTCAAAATATTCAAATTCTTGGTTAACCCTTATAGGCATTCTTTGTTGAGAAAAAGCCACACCTTTTCCCTAGAATGGAATTTGTCATTTGTTCTATGTTGGTCATGCTTGACCTTATACATTTGTTGACACTTATTAGCATAATCCTCCCCCTTCAAATGCATATATTATATCTTATATATAAACATGTATGCTTTATTTTCTTTTTCTTTCACTTCACATACACATTCCTTTTATCTCTATATACAACATCAAAAGGTGAGGATGGAAAATAATCAGAACAAGTCTCGAAATAATATTTCTTTGTGGAAGAATGAATTATATTGTTGTAAGAGTACTAAATAAAAGTATAGATCCATATTAATTCCACATTTACCAAGCACCAAGAGGGATTAAATCATTATAGGTGTGAACTATTCTACAAATTTTGCATTATAAAAAAGTGTTGTCCCTCAAGCGATTTGATCTACTTTTCCTCCATAACAAGAGGTATCCAAGTTTTATTAATTCTTTGAGTTTTAATTTTAATTGGAATACATATATTTTTGGTTTTAATATTAGGTTAGGCCAACAATATTGTAAAATTTTTATTTACTTGATATTTTGATATTTTATGTATCAAATCCATGTTGTGCACAGAATTACACGTTTCTCTCATAATGTAGAAAGTGCATCTTGGAGCAATAAAATACTTGTTCATCCCATGCCTTTGGGTGCTTCTTTTTATATCCTCTTAATAATTGGATCAAAATTTTGTCCACAACGTAACTTTGCATATCAATATAAGGATGAAAATTAGTAGAAAGATTTAGCTTTGTATCCAATCTTTGCCAGTCTTGTCCAAAATTTCCCTAGAAATCCAGTCTTGATTAGATACTTTTGAACTCAAAAAACCAAATATAATGTAAAAAAACTAAACTCAAAACACTAAATAAAAAATATACATACATACATATATATTAGCTGTTATTTGGTGTTTTAGGTGTGTTATTTTTCCAAGTTTAAGTGTATCTAATTAAGACTCTATATTTATAGGGTAATTTTGGAGACAGTGGGAAAGGATGAATACAAAGATAAACCTTTCTACTAGTTTTCATCCTTACATTGATGGTTGAACTTAAGTTGTGGACAAAACTTTGATCCAATTGTTAAGAGAATATAACAAGAAGCACCCAAAGGCTTGGGATTAATAATGAGTTTCCTACACCAAGATTTTATATGTGTGAGTGTGGATGTGTATCAAAATTGTGGATTGTATTTCCTTCCTTTTGATCTTACACTTCTTGTAAATTAATTGTTTGACTTGTATATGTTTTATTGTTATATTTGAGTTGTTTGACTTATATATATTTTATTGTTATACTTGGTAGGTAGTGATATCTTTGTTTAACTTCCAATAATTAACTATTAGTGATGATGTCCACTTGATGAGAAATAACTTGTTAAGTCATTGGTCAATATGATTATTCAGATGAACTTACACTAAGTTAGTTTAGCCATGGAACAATGTTCTTAACACAATTATGAATGGTAGAGATTATGTACCCATATCAACCGTTATAACATATTGTAATGATGGGTATATATTCTTTTAATAAGGATCCTACGATATTTATTATCATTTGCATGATAAATATTCATGACAATGAGTAAATTCTTGAGACATTATTTCTTAGTTAATCTTAATGTTTGTGAGTAACCAGATTTTTTATAAAATAGCATGTATGAATTTATTTATAAGGAATAATGTTATTTAAACACTAAACATAAACTTTATGTATGTAAGTGATTAAATGAGGGTGATCAAGGTCATTTCCCTAACATCTTAGTACCTCATGCTATTATACATAGGTAACAACTCCTGAATCAACCTCAGCTTCATACATCTATGTACTAATTGCAACAACATGTTCGGTATTAACTATCTATCCCATGCATTACATATGAGTTGGATCTTGGCTAACCTTTAATATGTTTAACTTATTATTTATCACCCCTAGTCATTAAAGCTGACATGTGGAGCATTTCCTCCCAAACATTTCTGAGTATATACAATTTTATCAATTATGTATAGGTGTATGGTGGGAAGTATTATTGCTCTCTAATTTCTACATTGTTTGGAGACCTTGTTGAGGGAAAAATTCCACAATAGTTGTTATGGAGAAAAGTTCCTATGGCTTGGGGTGGACCACAATAGATAGGATGACACCAAAAATAAACCCATTTCAAAGCATTCTAAATATATAAACAAAACTAACACTAAGGGATAATAAGCGTACCTTATTCTGGACGTTTGAAGTAGATCCCCATTGAGATTTCAACAAACCTGTCCCTACACATTGTCCTCAACAACAAAAATATATACAAGCATGATATATAAAAAGTGTTCGAGTCTAATCTAGCATATTTAATTCCAAAATATAAATAAAGTAATCACATCAATGTATACAAATATTCATAATTACACACATGTAATGGACAAGAAATGGATATTTCTATTAATATGAACAGGGATACAAATGAAAACCTCTGTCGGCACCTCGTTGAAATCAAGAAACCAAGTTCCTCCACCACTTCAATCCTCCATACAAAGGAAAGCTCACAAAGATAAAGGGAAGCTTGGGAAACAACACTAATGGATTCTTCAAGGAATGCAAACTCAAGCATACAAGAATGGGGTACAATTTCACTATAATATCTATGTTCTCCAAATTTCTCCTCTAATGCTTCATAGTAGCTTAATATATAGTCCCTCGATGGGAAGTGAAGGGTCGAAAATTCTTTTTAATGGAGCATCAAGGTAACAATCAACAAATGAGATAAAATGAGTCTGCATAGGGACATGGATATGATATCAAAGCATGATGTATCAAGTGTGGCAAATAATGCTATAACAGATGCCCCCTAATTTGTTAGTTCAGATGGATACACGATAGCTGAAATACATTATAATAGTCCCAAGAGTGGAGTAATGAAGTCCCGGGTGGAAGAAATTGACCACTCATCAGTATAATACACTAATATATCTCTACATATAATTGAAGATATGAAGTATACATAGAAATCTGAATACATAACAATAGAATGGCCATGAATATACATAATAAGACATACATCGTGAGTGGTCATCGCCACATATAATATACAATTAAATAAGGTCTCCATACTAAATGAAGACATCAAATGGTACACTGAAGTCTGGTCATGAGAGTTGAAATATCATAGATACTGGAACAATCAAGGAGGTAGCATATATGGAATGCCACCAAACTCAAAGGTCTTCTGCACAAATCACCGCTAACACATGTCCCATCATGCAAATAAAGGTGTCAAAGTCGGACATGATGGACCATCGTTTGATTACTGGTCATTGATGTATATCATTAACAGACGTGAGATATCCCATCGATAATGATAATGGGAATCAAGGTACAGAGTGAAAACAAGCAAGTGTGAATAAATGTGTTGAGGTCAAACACTTGAGAGAATCCATCGATCATGGGACATTTATATATTCCCAAATCTGTCGATGGCGAGAGAACCTACCACTGATGACTGCAAGTCTCATGGAACTCGATGGACTCTAGATCCCAATTCTAGAATAAATGATCTAAAGTCGATGGAATGGAATTAGGTGGAAGGATGGCATTAAGGCATCCCCTATGAACCAACACGAGATACACAAGAACATTGGATAATTTGGAAGAACCCAAATGAACAATATTTTCACGAACCAATAACAAATGTATGGGAATGGTCGACATGGAGAGACAAGATAACTAAGGAATGGCCGACCCAGGCTCAAACTTCCTTCAAATAAGAGAATAAGGAAGATGAAGACTCATAGGAAACATAGACTCAAAATGCATACTAGGAAAACTCTATGACATAGGAGGCATCAATGGAGGATCCATAGGGACTAGAAGCATAACCAATCGGTGGAGAAAAAACAAAATAATGAGTACATCTCCTAAGGTAATACTAGTAACCCAACTAGTGGATGAATGGATTGTGCATTGTTAGAAGGTGACACAACACGACAATTGGAAATAGAAAGAGATATCATTTCCCATCTGGATTTTTATGTCTTATAATCTTTTTGGTCTTTTTCATATTGAAAATCTTGAAAAAGAATAAAATTTCTTATATTACAATAAGGAGGAAATGAGTGTTGCCGGCAAGAAAACTAGTTTCGAGCAATGGAACATACCTATGCTCAATGAAAGGAAGCACATGCAGGATAATGACTTCTGAGTGGATGTTTCCTCCGAGTATAGGATAATTAGGCTGCAAAATATATATGAGAGGATCTTCTTGGCTAGGATTGAGATAGGCGTGGGCTATATGGATTATAAAACTGAAGTAGGGAGTCGACATAAAGCTCAATATGGAAAGTGGACACATGCAAATGCGATTACAACTTGATACAAAACAAGATTCCCTAAAGGATATGACCAACATAATGTTTAAGAAAGAGTATGAATATCTTGATCAAAGGCATGGAAGGACTACAAGGGACTCCCAGACCTAAGGGAGGATGCCCAGCGTGGGTACCAAATGACAAAATAGAATCTAACTAGGGCACGCATGATTAGGAAGGCTCTACCACTTATGAAATGTCACTTCTAGTAGCAGTATGAAGGTTTTGTGGCATTAACAAGTGGGCATGTACCTATGGTTAAGGTGACATAGTCATAGGATAATGCAAAATGCACATAGAAAGTGGTCATATCCTATATGTAAGTTTAGTATTATACCTGCCATGGGCATGAATGAGTCAAAGTCTTAGCGAAAGTGCACCAAAAGGAGTTCTTACAAAACAATAACATGCCAAATGACTGGAAATAGTTAATAAGAAATCCGAACTATAGGAAAAGTGGGTAGAAATATTTAATACATAGTAGAAAATGAAACTTTTACTATACCATTTGGATTTTTACCCACAATAGTGCATTTGGAGCTAGTTGGGCCTTAAAATTTCAAATTATGATTCTAGGAGATACATACCACAAAATCCATAGTCGTCAGGACCAGGTAACTCATAATCACATTCATTACGCATTCAACGTATTAATTTTAATTTTCAGTGGTCAATTCTCAAGCATGAGGCTCCCAAATATAGGAATCTCGTCCCACGCGGGTCACAATTCATCGGGTCATTTATAGGGCTATATATACATGGGAAAAGCAAGGCATGCCCACATAGATACACACCTTTCATAAGAAATTATTTTGTATAGGGTCATGGATGCCCAAATATATGGGAAAAACTCACAATCTTTTGGTTTTTCTTGGCAGGATGGTTTTGGAATGGAGAGAATGTGAGCATCAAGATGTTGGTAGGGAAGTTGTTCGTGACATAAACACTCAACAATACTTAAGGAGGTGTGGTTTGTATAAATTTTGGAACATTGGGGATTTGATGGCCCAACCAAGACTCCTACAGATGTTTGTAGGTTACTAGGATCCAGACACAGAGGCCTTCATGTTGGATGGTATGCCATTGAGGCTAGAAGTCGAGGACATCTACTTTATCACAGGACTATCCCCGACAAGGTGAGGTAGTGAACCTACGAGCTCGTGGAGTAGGCGAGGACTCACTATTGAGGATTACATAGCTTTATATTGCATTCCTAACACACAAAAAAAGATAAGAAGTCAAGTTTCGATGAACACTATCCACAGTCTCAATCTCAAAGTGATAGTTCTAGTATTGGCTAGAATAGAGAGAATGGAATCACTTCATCAAGCACCATGATCTCTCATTTTCTACTCGATAGAGTACATGAGACCTATGGTATATGACTAGAGCACATCACTTCTTAGCACCATGAAACAATAGTTGACTAACTATAAGCTGGGTAGGATAAAAAAAATTGTTATGTCAGCATTTTGAGCACTTTCCTTTTCAAGAGGGTATCGAGTCTCATCCCTAGAGTTGAGGTCCCTCCTCACATTCTATGAGATCCAGCCCAGACATGCAGGGCGGAGGTGATGCAGAGGTTAGGGGGAGGTAGGGCACCCACTCCNTTTCCCCCCTGACTTCTTCCACTAGTGGCGGTGACAGATCATCACCATAGATGACTACCCCTATGTGGGGATCGACTACCATGTAGATCCATACATGCCACTACCACCAGCATCCACATACAAAGATATAGGTAATATACCATTTGTTTTTTTTGAATTAATTGATTTTTTATGTATTATATATATATATATATGGAAATCAAAAACATGATTTTGGTAGATCAAGTACTGATATTAAGTTTATGTGTGCAGACATAGGTTCGCGACGACCAAATGGTTTCCCCTAGAATTGTTGAAAGGGATGAGGTGATGAGTTGATCGATGTTGATGCCGAGCATACACTACAGAACATACACGGAAACATTTCCCAATTGACACACAGGATACCCATGGTGCAAGCCAAAGACTTTCCTGAGACTGTGCATAGGCATGTAGTTGGGGCACCTCGTCCGTGGGTCATTAGAGGAAATTTGAGGTCTAAAATGGGCCTCCTAAGGAAAATAATAAAATAATATTTATTAATTTGGAGGAAGAATTAAAAAAACTACTTTTTTTGTTTGTATTTTTTACATATCTCCCTATGTTTTTACTCAAATTTTGAGTGGGAGAGCTCATTGGATGAGGAGTTGAATTCTACATCCAACAAGTACCTACACTGCATACTTTTGACTAACCTCACTACCCCAAAAAAAAATACCTAAAAAATGTGATGATGACATATTCTACATCGAACGAGCTCTCTCGCTCAAAATTTGAGTAAAAACACAAGGAGATATGTTGAAAATACGAACGAAAAAAGTAGTTCTTTTATGACAAATATGTCAATTCAACCATTATGGTTGACTCATATTATTGAAATTCTATTGGTTCTTGAATTCCAACTCACGCATTTTCTTATAAGGCCCATTTTAGACCCCAAATTTCCTCTAATTTAGGTTGTTCAAGCAGTTGGCTAATGCAGTAGTGTGTTATGATGATCATAACCTAGGCTCACAGGCATAAATGCTTGAATAGACATTTTGTATCAGTTGTTTATATTTTGGTGGCTTAAAGCCCCATTTTTGTAGTATGGAATTTTGTACTATGACATCATTTTTGAACTCTATTCGGAAATAAAAGCTTATAGTGATCGATTTGTAATATTTACATATGTGTTTAAATGTGAATGTTTTTAATGTTCATGCTTCTTTATTGATGTGACATGTTCCAATATAACATGTAATTTTCATATGAATCGACAACGTGATTATAAAGTCTATGTATGTGAATGTACGTAATGTAATCAGTTGTCGCTCCAAGAATGTTAGTCTCAAGAACCTTCGCAACAATGTAGGATCCTTGATACGGCTGCAAGCCATTTAACTATGGCATGACTAACTACAATTCAAGGTAAAATTCAAGAGATTAGATACCATTGGAAATGGCATCACGTAATAGGTCAATCATGACACTATACTTAGCAACATTATTTGACAATTGTCAGAGACACACACCTCCCGAAGACACCAAATGACCCGTAGGTGCATAGATAACCCAGGAAGCCAAAGCTAGGTTCTAGGTGTGGTGAATGACACCATCAATGAATCCTAAATATACCAAAGACTCCATCGAAATCTACCACAAAATAGGAAGCATGCCAACAACCCGATAACACTACAAGGGAACCAAAAACAAACTATGAAAACTGTACAGAAATATACAAGATGTCAGCCTCAGCTAAAGGTCAAGCATAGTATTTCTCAAGAAATATCTCATTTCTTTCCTCCACCAATGCATTCCCTTCATAGTATTCTATCTCATAGGATCCTTTCTCTAGGACATGTTTCACCACATAAGGCCCATTCAACATGGGGTTAAACATACCTACCCCTAAAGGTTCACTAGATTTATCATACAAGATGACCAAGTCACCTTCACTAAATTGACAGGGATAGACTGACTTATCATACTGAGCCTTAACACAATGCTTATTTATCTCTAGAGCCACTACAACACCCCAATGCTACTCATCTAGGTGCTCTAATTGGACCAAACGTTCTTCTATCTCATAAGTGTTAGGAAAAAACTCTATGACTAGCTTTAATGAAGGAATTTCGCATTCAACTGATAAAACCGACTCCACCCCATGCACTAGTTGATATGGAGAAAATATGGTGGAATTATTAACTGCAGTTTAGTAAGCCCACAAACAAGGGTAAAACCTAATATTCCAATTGGTTTTTCTCTGTGTGATAGTTCTCTATAGAATGGAATTAAGGTACTTGTTAACAAATTCAACCTAGCCATTCCCTTGAGTGTAGTAAGAAGAAGTGTGTTCTTGATTATACCCTAGTTTCAAGGCTAATTTTGCCATTATCTTATTTTGAAAGTTCCTTCCATGGTAATGGGGGGTTCACTCAGTCAACTTGCTACATAGCATGGCCATTCACATGATATTAAATAATACTCCTAATTTCACTAAATATTGGAAAATACCTCCTAAAATTGTATTGTTGAACCCCACTCCCAATATACCTTTTCAATTAAGAAAACCCCTAGTTTCACTAGATATTTAGGTATCCATTTTTACCAACCCAATTTTAATACCCCTTTTATATCATATTATCAAGTTGTAACAAACAGAATACCTAATGCATCTTAGTATGAGCAAACATGATGTTAAATAAATTAATAGTATAATTCTAATAATTATCACACTAGGATTGCAAGGGAAACTGATTAGTTTGTAGTGTTGGATAGTGGAATACCAAACATAATAGTAATGGGGAAGGAAAAAAGTGTAGAAGGAAACCAAATCAAGAGATCGATGCAACAAACAATGTAAAAGGATAATAGTCCAATATTCAATGCATGCATTAATGCAATGCTTAGAGAAGATGGGAATCACATATGTTTCACACCATGACATTTTATTTACAATTGGACAAAATCCAATTGAACGCTTTTTTATGGACATTGGTACTATAATTTAAGCCCTAGTTCAAATGTTTTGCAAAATCCCTCCAATCATCTTTGAATGCCAAAATTATTAACTTAATCTGAAAATGAAATAAAAGAAAGAAATTCAGAAAGTAAGAATTAACCTGGTGATTTTTAATTGCACAAGATTTGGTCTGCATACGAGGATTGTTTACACAAATAAATGAATTAATCCCATGGGATATCTTAAAACTAGGATTCCCACACATTTCATATAAGGAGACTTGAACCATTGACATTACTCAAAGACCATCATCAACATTAACCTAGGTACCTTTCAATGGATTTACATGCATCCTTCAACTTCCTGACGAGATCTTGCAGTTGGTCAACAGTGCAGACAAAATCAAGATTAGCCTTTGAAGGAGTGGAAGAATCCAAAATTTTATGTCCCAATGAATAGTGAATCTCTTTGAAACCATTGTCCTCTAACATAGGTATGCAGTAATTTAAGCTCTAGTCAACGCATGTAAGCTATGCTAGGGGAGAATGCATGTTAACAGTTTGAGCCAAAATATTTTTTAATTCCTGCTTGTTCTCCAGGAATAGGTAATCGAGAGGATTCGATGAGGAATTCAATAAGGCACAACCTTGTGTGATATATAAGAGGAATTGGTGGGAAGACAAGTCTCTATGGGTAGATTGCAAATACATGAAGAAGAAGCTATATATATATATATGAATGCATCCCATGATTTGAATGTTATTCCTCATCCCACCCAAATAAAATAACCCCCAATATTTATATTACAATTTCAAATTAAAAACCCTCCTTGACCCCCTAATACGAGGGAATATATTTTTGAGATTTTTAGGAGTATTTAAAACCCCAATATGATTGGACGTGATATGATATTACCTCGCTAGTGAACCCCCCATGGCCATGGTTAGTGACAAGATGGTTTGGGATTTCAAACCGAGAGATAATCTGATTGAATAAGAAATGATTTGTCGTCTCACCATCATATTTAATTGTAGGAATAACCTCCTCCCATTTTGTGAAGTATTCCATGACCCTGTAATGTGATGGTTCACCCTAGCCGAAGTTGGGCTGCAATCCATAAAATCCACCCCCCACTTAGTGGGGGGACCGATGGTGATAATAGGATGTAATGGGGAGGGATGCAAGCACATATTTTGTGCAAACATTTGGCCAGGGTGGCACTGCTTGACTACATTAACACAATCTTTGAAGATCGACGACCAATATTAACCCACTCTAAGGGTTTTCTGGATTGTATAAATCCCAAATAAATGACCACCGCACGCCCCACCATGGAAATCATTTAGCACATCCTCAACCTCATCGTGAGTCAAGCTAGTTCTTAGAGCTATGTCATAATCTTCGGTGTTCATCCCTAGAGAGGTGAGGGGGGACCTTCAAATTCTGAAGATAGACGATAATATCGCCATACTAAGGGTCCACATACAAAATCAGAAATATATGTTCATCCACAAACAAATCCTATCTTCATCCAAACTAGGGATATCTAACATAATCTCCGCAAAAATTAACGACTTCTTCGATTTCACTGAAACAAATTCAAGGTCAAATTCTTGCAAAATAATAATCCATTTATTGTATTTCCCCCTATCATTTAGCTAGTCAAGAAAAATTGAAATGGATTGATATGAGCTATGACCGTAGTTTGGCGAAGAAAAATATAATGTAGCAACCGTTGGACTGCATGAACAGTTTCTAAGGCCAATTTCTTGGCATGACTATATCGAATTTCTGCATCAATAATATTTCAACTAATATATTAAATAATGTGCTCCTGGAGCTCATCATCCTCTTGAACCAGAACCATACCAATCGTCTCTTGAGACCCGACCACATATAAAAATAAATCACGGCCATAGTTAGGAGGACTAAGCACAGTGGTCGATGCCAAGGATTTCTTAAGAGCATCAAAGGACTCGTGGGCTTGCTCATCCCATATGAATGGAGTATCCTTCTTCAACTAGCGCATAAATCCCTTGGTCAAATTGGCATAATTGACGACAAATCTACGCAAGAAATTAGCTATCCCTTAGATACTTTGAAGGTTTCTAATTGTGCATAGGGGAGACAATTGTAGTATTTCCTAAACCTTTAAAGGATCGACCCTAATCCCCTCCTTAGATACGATAAACCCCAATAAATGAACAACCTTCATGAAAAATATACACTTTGGAGTATTTAACCAAATTTGATAATATCGACATCTTTCAAAGAACAAACGCAAATGATATGGATGATCCACCCTCAAACAAGAGTGAGCAGCTAAATCGTCTAGATAAAGCTTAATAATTTAAGGTCTAGGAAAGAAAAGATCATGGCTCTCTGAAAAGTAGCTCCGACATTTTTAATTCTGGATGGAATTTTACAGTATTAAAAAGTACCCCAAGGACTGTTGATGTAATTGTAACTTCGGAATGTATTCACTTGTATATCTTATGTATTGTACCCCGATGTTTATTCTCGGAAGTGTTTGTAATTTAATTGAGTCATGTCATGCCCTGATGTTCCAATTGGTAATTTCTATAATGTAAACAAGTCATGTCAAGTCATTGTGGGTAACCCTCCTATTGATCAAGGGTTAAAGTCCCCGTAGTTGCGAGGCCCTAGGGTTATTAGACTCTCCTAGTCAAGTTGGACCTAGTGAGTTATTGTCAAGTCGGGAATTAGTATAAATAGAGAGTGAGCCTCTCTATTTATCACACACTCACTCACACTCAGTTGTAGCACATAGCTGAGGGAGAAGAAGTTGTTGGGGCACTTTGGAGTATTTAACCAATTTTGATAATATTGACATCTCTCAAAGAACAAACGCAAATGATATGGATGATCCACCCTCAAACAAGAGTGAGCATCTAAATCGTCTAGATAAAGCTTAATAATTTAAGGTCTAGGAAAGAAAAGATCATGGCTCGCTGAAAAGTAGCTCTGACATTTTTAATTCTGGATGGAATTTTACAGTATTAAAAAGTACCCCAAGGACTGTTGATGTAATTGTAACTTCGGAATGTATTCACTTGTATATCTTATGTATTGTACCCCGATGTTTATTCTGGGAAGTGTTTGTAATTTAATTGAGTCATGTCATGCCCTGATGTTCCAATCAAGAGTTTCTATAATGTAAACAAGTCATGTCAAGTCATTGTGGGTAACCCTCCTATTTATAAGTCCCCGTAGATGCGGGGCCCTAGGGTTATTAGACTCTCCTAGTCAAGTTGGCCCTAGTGAGTTATTGTCAATTTGGGAATTAGTATAAATAGAGAGTGAGCCTCTCTATTTATCACACACTCACTCACACTCAGTTGTAGCACATAGCTGAGGGAGAAGAAGTTGTTGGGGCTAAAAAGAAAGAGGCTACTGCTGTCGGGAGATCATCTTACTGTTTTGGGGTTTTACTTTTGGTTTTGATTCTATATCTGAGGAAGATGGGGGTTTTCTCCATTTATGGTTTCCTCGATGAAAACCACTGTGTTCATTGTCTCTTGTGTTTGATTGTTGTGCTTGTTATTCTCTCAATTAAAGATCCTAATACAATGCTATCTTAAATGTTAAAAATCTAACATGGTATGAAAGCTAACCTGAGAAGAAGACACCGTGCAGCTGCGGGAACTAGGGATTCCTACTTTTTGGATCTATCTCCACATATTTTCAGCAAAAGAAGGTTGGGATGACTCTCCTCCCTAGGGTGCATCTTTCTATCGAAGCAAAATCTGATTCTGAGCATTTTCAGTTTTTGACCCGACACTACTGCTGGAAATTAGGGCTTTCCACATAAGTGGAATTTTTCAGTGACCTCAATCCTGGATTGATATCCTCCTCAAAATAAAAGTTTAGAGATCAAGATCAAAGCATTTGGCTGGACAGAACTTTAGGAAAGTCAAACCCTAATCTTCTCCTGAACCAGCACTGCAGAAATTCAGCTCCAAATCCCGATCTGACATCTTGATCTGGTAAGATCTAAATCTTTTGTATTTCCATTTTAGGTTCTCAATTAAGATGTCTCATCATACCAAGCTTGATGAAAAGCTTGAGGCAGCTGATAACTTCCGAGCTTGGAAGTATAGGATCTCCCTGGTCCTGGAAGAAAATGAGTTGGACTCCTACATTAATGAGGAGGTTCCAGTTCTAGAGGAAGATGAGGCTAAGGCCTTACATAAGAAGAAGTTGGTTATGGCTAAGAGGATTATTGCTGATTCAATCAAAGGTCACCTCATACCACACGTGTCCTCCCTAAAGACACCTAAAGCCATGTTTGATTCCCTAACCAAATTGTTTGAAGGGAAGAACATAAACCGAAAGATGAATTTGAGGAACCAATTGAAGAATGTAAAGATCTAGAATGAGGAGACCATACAGTCATACTTTACAAGGGTCTCCTAGATCAAATAACAACTTGAAGTAGTAGATGAAGAACTGGATAATGCAAAAATTGTCATGACAACCTTGAATGGTCTCCCAAGGTCATGGGATTCTTTCATCCAAGGAATTTGTGCTAGAAAGAAGCTAATCAAGTTCAGCAGACTGTGGGAAGAATACTCACAATAAGAAGCTCGAATAGTAGCTCGAGAAGAAAAGATGGGAACTGAAGATCAATATCTCACAGTACACTCCAAGAAAGGTAGAAGGGAAAATCATCATCACCAAGGTAAGCATTATCATCAAAAAGATAATTTTGTGAAGAAGGATCCATCCAAACTCAGATGTTATACATGTGATGAAAGAGGACACTTTGCTAGAAATTGTCCCATGAATAAGATTGGATCTAAGAAGAAGAAGAAATCCAAAAGAAGACATCATGCTCACACTGCTGAGGAAGATGGTCCTCCCAGAAAGAGAGTAAAACAAGAAAGTGAAGACTCTTCAACTGATGAAGAATATGTTCTGCTCTCCGCTCTCACGGGAATTGTCACACATGGAAGACAATATTAGCTTATTGACAATTGGGATTCCAAACACATGACAAGATTCAAGGAATCCTTTGAGAAACTATCCTAACATAATTCACCCCATAAGGTGAAACTTGGGGATGACTACCAATATCCCATAAAAGTTAGTGGTGAATCCTCCTACAAGCTAGACTCTGGAAAGTCTATGAAAATGAAGGATTTCTTGTTTGTACCAAGACTAAAGAAGAATATTCTCTCCATATCGGCACTAGATGCAAAAGGCATGAGGGTTGAATTTGTAGATGGCCAAGTCATCATGTGGCCAAGAGGAAATACTATTGACGATGCAATAGTAATTGGAGAACAAGAAAGAGGATTATACAAATTGAAGGGCCAGCTAGAACAAGCTTTGGTCCATGACACAGTAGAGCCGAATGAACTTTGGCATAGAAGCCTTGAACATGTGCATTACAGAGCACTACCACTTGCAAGCAAAGCTATTGAAGGTCTTCCAGAAATTCAGTCAAAACATGAAGGAGTCTACAAAGGATGTGCGAAAGGAAAGAACACAAAGAAGACATTTCCAAGTAGCGAAAGCAAAGAAAAAGGAATCTTGGAAATCATTCACTCCGATGTATGCGGTCCAATGTCATCCAGTTTTTTAAGTGGGTATGTATACTATGTTTCTTTTAATGATGATTTTTCTAAGAAGACATGGATATACTTTATGAAGAACAAATATGAAGTATTCAGCAAATTCAAGAAATTCAAAGCCTTGATCGAAAACCACACTGAAAATAAGATCAAGACCTTTCGATCAGATAATGGTGGAGAATTCACATCAAATGAATTCGAAGAGTTATGAAAAGATTCAAGGATTAAGAGGGAGTTATCCACTCCATATAATCCACAATAGAATGGGGTTGCAGAAAGGAAGAATAGAACTATCATGGAAGCTGCAAGAGCAATGCTTCATGATCAAGATCTTCTCTTGCATCTGTGGGAAGAAGCTGCCAGAACAATGGTGTATGTATAGAACTGTACTCCACACAGAGTACTCGAGAACAAGACACCTGAAGAAGTATTTTCTTGCAAGAAACCAGAAATCAGCCATCTCAGAATATTTGGCTATCCAGTGCACATACACATTCCAAAAGAAAAGAGGACAAAGTTATATCCTTCAAGAAAGAAGGGTATATTTGTGGGATACTCTGAAAGCTCTAAGGCTTATAGAATATACTTCCTAGGATTCAAGAAGATCGACATCAGCAGGGACGTAAAATTTGACGAAGAATCAGCTTACAACAAATCCAGAAAGAGACCCGCTGAAGATCCTGAAGAAACAGAAGCACCCAGAATTCATGACATAACCATGAACGAAGAAATTCAAGAAGAAGACTGAGAACTAGAATAACATGTAGATCCACCTCAGGAGAAGAATCCTCATAAGAGGAAACCTACTTGGGTATGAGAAGCTATCTGAGATGCAGAAAGATATGGGTCTCTAGAAGAGAATCACAAAGAAAGAAAGAGGACCAGGTCCCACTCTGGGTATGTAGCTTTATTATGTGACTTCATCGATAAAGAACCTTCCAACTATGAAGAAGCAGTAGAAAGAAAAGAATGGAAGGATGCTATGATCGAAGAGTATCAATCGATCATGAAGAATGATGTTTGGGATATTGTCCCAAGACCAGAAGGGAAGTTTGTTGTAACTTCCAAATGGATCTACAAGATCAAGCATGCTACAGATGGCAGCATAGAGAAATATAAAGCTAGATTCGTCGCTCGTGGCTTCTCACAGAAAGAAGGAATAGATTATGAAGAAACCTTTGCACCTGTAGCCAGATACACTTCCATCATATCAATACTTGCTCTAGCTACAGTGAAGAAATGGAAGATACACCAAATGGATGTCAAAACTTCTTTCTTGAATGGTGTAGTGAAAGAGGAAGTATATGTAGAGAAGCCACTCGGTTTTGAGACACATGACAGGGAGTCTCATGTGTGTAGATTGAAGAAAGCCCTGTACGGTTTGAAACGGGAACCCAGGACATGGTACGGCAGAATTGATGGATTTCTATCTAGTTTGGGCTTTACCAAAAGTAAAGCAAATTCCAACCTTTACTACAAGGTAGAGGATGGTAACCCAGTGATACGCCTACTGTATGTAGATGATCTGTTTGTAACAGGTATGGATGGGTTGATTGCTGATACAAAGAGGAATCTTGCTGCCAAGTTCGAAATGAAAGACTTGGGTATGATGCACTATTTTCTAGGCATGGAAGTGTGGCAAAACGCAGATTGAATCTCCCTCAGACAAGGGAAGTATGTAGTAGAGATCATGAAGAGTTTTGGGATGATGGACTGCAAGGCCATGACCACAACTATGGAATAGAACCTAAATCTATTGAGTGATGCTTCATCAGAAGCGGTTGATGCTATAATGTATCATCAGATGATTGGGTCCTTGATGTACCTGATGAACATGAGAACATATATTTGCTTTGCTATGAACACCTTGAGCCAGTTCTTGACAAATCCGATACATGTTGACTTGATTGCTGAAAAGTATATTCTAAGGTACCTAAAGGGTACAGTTGATTATGGGCTCAAGTATGAGGTGGATCAGAAGATTAACCTAGAGGGTTATGTTGATTCAGATTACGCAAGTAGTGCCATCGATAGGAAGAGAACTTCAGGGTGTTTCTTCAGTATGGGATTAGGTGTGATCTCTTGGTTTAGCAGGAAGCAATCCTGTGTGGCACTGAGTACAGCTGAAGCAGAGTATGTTGTAGCTTGTTCAGGTAGTTGTGAGGCAGTATGGCTGAGGAAGCTACTGTATGATTTATTTGATCTCCAGTTGGATGCTACTTGTATATATTGCGACAACTAGAGTTGTGTGAAGTTGTCAAAGAACCGGGTGTTCCAGGACAAGTTGAAGCATATCGAGATCAAGTATCACTATATCAGGGATATGGTGTAGAAAGGAGCAGTGAAGCTCTAGTATGTTGCGATGGACGAACAGATAGCTGATGTGTTGACAAAGCCATTGGCTAGAGTGAAGTTTGAGTACTTCAAGGAGAAGCTTGGTGTTCTCCAAATCGAGGTTCCCTCCAATGGGAAGTGATGAGTCCTTGAGCCATTCTGACATAGTGAGAGGATTGGTTCCTTCCATTGTCAGAGGTAAGGGCTGATTTATTTTGTCATGATGAGAGGATTAGTTCCTTGCATGTCAAATATGAGTGCTGAGCCATTCTGATGTGACTGTAGGATTGGTTCCTAAATGATCAGATATAAGTGTTGAATTCAATTCTTGGAATGGAGGCACCTAGTTAGTTACCAGGAACACTCAGTCTGGGACTGAGGGCCATTCTGATGTGACCGTAGGATTGGTTCCTACATGATCAGATGTAATTGTAGATCCATTCTGAGGTGATTGTAGGATTGGTTCATACATGATCAGATGTAAGTGTAGAGACATTCTGAGGTGATTGTAGGATTAGTTCCTACATGATCATATGTAAGTGTAGATCCCTTTCAACATGTAGTTAGGATTGGTTCCTCGCATGGTCGATTGTAAGTGCTGGGCCTTTCTGACATAGATGACTGGATTGGTTCCTCTCATTGTCAGATTTGAGTGTTGGGCCTTTCTGACAAAGTTGTGGGATGTGTTCCCACATGGTCAGATGTGAGTGTTGGGTGTTCCTTTCTGATGTGATTGTAGGATTGGTTCCTACATGATCAGATGTAAGTGTTGGGTAGGCCATTCTGACTTAGGGTCAGATATAAGTGCTAGAAAAGACCTACATGGAGGCTAGGCCTACAACCAGCATGCAAAAGGGCTGGCTCTATAGAAATTCTTATGACGAGAAGAATCAAGAGATAGCACCTGTGATGATGATCCAGCAGAGATGTTCCAGAACCAGAGATGATCTAGATCGAGTGATGATCCATATCTAGTGATGATGATCTAGATCGAGTGATGATCCAGCCAGATCCAATGATGATGATCCAGATCAAGTGACGATCTAGATCCAGCTGAAGATGACTTGAAGATGAATATGACTTGAAGATGACGAGGACTTGACGATGATATAGATGATACAGAGAAGAAGACTTGTGTTGCTAAATTGTGTCGAGAGAATACCTTCCTAGTTAAGAGGGACTGTTGATGTAATTGTAACTTTGGAATGTATTCACTTGTATATCTTATGTATTGTACCCCAATGTTTATTCCGGGATGTTATTATGTCATGTCATGCCCCGATGTTCCCACCGGGAGTTTATATAATGTAAACAAGTCATGTCAATTCATTATGGGTAACCCTCCTATTGATAAAGGGTTAAAGTCCCCACAGTTGCGGGGCCCTAGGGTTATTAGACTCTCCTAGTGAAGTCGGCCCTAATGAGTTATTGTCAAGTTGAGAATTAGTATAAATAGAGAGTGAGCCTCTATATTTATCACATAACTGAGGGAGAAGAAGTTGTTGGGGCTAGAAATAAAGAGGCTACTGATGTCGGGAGATTATCTTACTGTTTTGGGGTTTTAATTTTGGTGTTGATTCTATCTCTGAGTAAGTTGCAGGGTTTTCTCCATTTATGGTTTCCTCGAGGAAAAAAACTATGTTCATTGTCTCTTGTGTTTGATTGTTGTGCTTGTTATTCTCTCAGTTAAAGATCCTAATATAATGCTAGCTTAAATGTTAAAAATATAACAAGGACAAATAAATGAAGTCTTATTTTGATCCTTGGGTTTAATATGGATTTGGTTATACCTCGAAAATTCATCCATAAACAAGAAAAATTCACTCCCAACATGCTCATCCAAAATATGATCAATGAATGGTGTGGGGAGATTAACTTTTGGACAATACCTATTCAGGTCTCTAAATTCGGTGCATACATGGATGGTCCCCTATTTTTTCTTGACAGGAACGGGATTGAATGTTGGACAAAATGTCCACACTAAGAGGGGGGGTGAATCAGTGTGTGAGAAATTATAATTTTTTTCCTTCTTTTAATCGTGAGAGTATATCAATAATTATGTCATCAATTGCATAATCAAATTCATCATGATTCATAATCCCAACATCACATCAAAAGAGACACAAGAATATATTGAATTTTGATATTTATTTATTGTACATGGAAGACAACAATGTTCTCAATTAGAATCAGCACCAACTTATGAAAAGAGAACCAACTCTCAAAACATGACCTAGCCTAGTTTTCTTAGCTCCAACTAAGAAGGGTTTGAGGAGTCCAATCCTCAAGTGCAAGATTCTTCTTGCAAGCAATCATATACCTTTGTTTCTCACCCAACTTCTGTTGCTCACCCTCTTTTCTTCTGCAATACAATTTTTCATCAAGGTATGTTCATACAAGAGACACTTTTGTTGAACGTATCAATACCACACCATTGTTGTTTTCATCATCATCATTAAAAGGTTTTTCAAACTAATCATGTCTTCAAGATACCAAAATCATCATCATAGTCAACACATCAACACTATTATGTCATCAATCCATCATCAACCTCTAATGACTGTGTATATGTTATGGAAATGCATCATCACTTTTGTATGTACCATACATATACCACTGATTCTATTCTTATGAACACATCATCATATTCATTGAGGTATTCATCATCATATAATTAAGCATCATCTTAGGGCATACAACATCATCAAATTATGCTTCATCATAAATCATCATCATCATTGTGTGCATGGATTATACCTCAACATATTTCTTAAGGCACCATAAAAGTGTGGGAATGCATCACATAATTAAGTGTAAATAAGTCTTCAACTATGCATACTGAAGTAGGTCATAGTGTAGTCTACTGTAGAAATCCTCAACATTGCTAGGTGTGTCACAAGTCAAACTTGGGACTATTGGAAAAAGGTTTGACCAAAAAGGAGCATGTAACTTTGTATTGTTTTCTCTCTTAGACCACCATTAGTCAACTACTGCAAAACCTTTACTATGGAGGAGATCTACACCTCAGTCCAATATTTTATTCATTTCGACACACTTCTTTTAATTTCCTTTGTTGGATATGACTATGTGTATTTGGCATTGTTCAGATTCCTTCAAAGTTGGGTATGTGGAAACCCTACTGTCAACAACCTTGGATTTGTCGATCAAAATCCAACACATGTTGGCTTATTCATATGATCTCCTTCACCTCACATCCTTTCCACACACTCAAACTATTGATAAAGATCCCTAAGTTCAAAATTGGGATCTTCATTGAATGATTTGGAGTGTGGATGTATCTATGTGGAAAATAGGGTTTCCTCAGTCATCTGAATTTTCACCTCGGCTAAGAAATATCCTTCACCTCTTTGTTGGATGTTTTTTTGAACCCATGCAAGTCCAACATTGGACTACTATAAAAAGAAGAAAATGGACTGTTGATGCCTTTAACAATTGACTACTCCTTCTACTGCTTCAAATAAACTCCACTAAAATTGTCTGTAAATAGCCTCAGTTCAATGAGATCTTTTACTCTTCATTCTATTGATCAAGACCAAAAATCACTGCTCCAAAAAGGAAAGGACTGCTACAAACAGTCACCATTGAAAGGAAAAAGAGTGGTAGCAAGATCAATCTTCTATGATGCAAAAAAGAATTTGGATATTGTTTTTCATTTTACTGTTGTTCCAAATTTACCTCAGTCATTAGGACACTGAAAATCCTCAGTAGCCTCAGCTAGCAAGATCTTTTCCATTCTTCATCATTAGGTTTGGGACTGTGTAAATCCTACCTTAGTCACCTAAAAAATTGGGTTTTCTATTCTACCTTTTCTCCATAGTCAGCAAAAAAGAAACCTCATTCATAACACTAAAAAATATATCAGTGAAAAAATTTGAGTCTGCGATTTCTTCTGCTGTTAGGTATGACCACCAAAATCTCAGTCATCATCAGCCAAAAACATCAGTTCAACATATGATGGATAGATGATTAAAAAGTGACAAAAGCTTATTGTATAAATACACATCCTAGCATTGAGAAGGATAGACTAGGGCCGGCCTAATGAGGGATTTTAAAAAATAATTTAATTTTATATGGGGTGACTTCACCAAGGTGAGTATGTATTTTAATTTTTTATTTTTACTTTGAATTTTAAATGCCACTTGAATATCTAAGGTCAACAACCTTCTTACCATTTCAATCTTTCTTACCATCAAGGTGTCATTTAACCCAATAGGGCTTGCATGTTGCCTTTTCCACATCATTAAAGTTCATGGGGTTCCCACCATATCATCAACACCAAGGGTGTAATAGGTGTTCAACTGTCTTCTTCAAACTCATTAAGTGTCAACACCACCCCATATTTAAGGGTACAAGGATCATCACAAGTGTGTATATGTGTGTGGGTGCCTTCATCATGCCATTTAACCATGTCAAGTGCAAATAGTGGGATCTAAGACCATACCAAGAGAATCAAGGTCATAATTGTTGAAATATTGTAACTTCAAAGGCTTTTATAAATGTATTTACTGATGTACCCCAAGGGATATGTTATTATTCCTCCATTTAGATGTTATTATTGTAATTAGTCATCATAGAGTCATGAGGTAAATCCTCCATTGTAAACCAGGTCAATAGTACCCCAATGAATATAATATAATATTGTTTTGAGTACTCCTAGGTGAATTTGGCCCAGACAGTTTAGTGGGGCCAACTTGTTAGGGTAAAAGTCAAGTAACTTAAAGTGTATAAATAGAGGAGCCATGTTCCTCATTAGAACACAGACTCACTCACTTGAGTAGCGCATAGGAGAGAGAGAGAGAGAGAGAGAGAGAGAGAGAGAGAGAGAGAGACATACCAGCAAGGAGGATCATACCTGTTTTCGGGTTTTGTGTTATACATCTTATACAGAGGAATTTTTACTGGGTTTTCTTCCCCTCGAGGGTTTCCCAAGTTAAATATTCTGTCTATCTAGTGATTGTGTTTCTTTCAGTGATTCTTCATATGCTACTGTTGTGAATTTGGATTAAACAATAATCATATCTATCTTATCATATGAAATATTAACATGGTATCAGAGCTAGCCTGAATAGAAAATATTTCACAAGGTGAAACTCTATCTCCTCACCCTCCAGAAGAAATTAGGGTTTCTACAAAGTTTGGAATTTGGAAGATCAACTTACATAGGAATTTGCGCCTCCCTAGAGTGCATCTATTCAGCTCAAGATCAAAAATTTTGGGTGGTTGAATCTTGTTGATGTAATTGTAACTTCGGAATGTATTCACTTGTATTTCTTATGTATTGTAACCCGATGTTTATTTCAGGATTTTATTATGTCATGTCATGCCCCGATGTTCCGATCGGGAAGATCTATAATGTAAACAAGTCATGTCAAGTCATTGTGGGTAACCCTCCTATTGTCTAAGGGTTAAAGTGCCCGCAGTTCTAGGGCACTAGGGTTATTAGAATCACCTAGCGAAGTTGGCCCTAATAGGTTTTTAGTCATGTCAAGAACTAGTATAAATAGAGAGGTGACTTCTCTATTTTTCACACACTCATCCACACTCAGTTGTAGCGCATATCTGAGGAAGAGAAAGACACTGGGGCAAGGAAGAAAGAGGTTACTGCTATCGAGAGATCATCTTACTGTTTTGGGGTCTTATCTTTTGTGCTGATTCTATCTCTAAGGAAGTTGCGGGGTTTTATCCATTTATGGTTTCCGCGAGGAAAAACACTGTGTTCATTGTCTCTTGTGTTTGATTGTTGTCCTTATTGTTCTCTCAGTTAAATATCCTAACATAATCCTAGCTTGAATGTTGAAAAACTAACATGGTATCAGAGCTAACCTGAGAAGAAGACACTGTGCAGCTACGGGAACTAGGGATTCCTACTTTATGGATCTCTCTCCATATATTTTCAGCAAAAAAAGGTTGGAATAACTCTCCTCCCTAGGGCGCATCTTTTTTTCTAAGCAGAATCCAATTCTGAGGTTTTTCATTTTTGGACCCGATATTGCTGTCGGAAATTAGGGCTTTTCACAGAAGAGGAATGTTTTAGTGATCCCAGGCTTGGATTGATCTCCTCCCTAAAATCGAAGTTAGGGATCAAATTCAAGGCAATTGGTTGGACAGAACTATAAAAAAGTAAAACCCTAATCTATTCCTGAACCAGCTCTACAGGATTTCAGCTCCAAATCCAGATCCGACATCTTGACCTGGTAAGATCTAAATCTTTTGTATTTCCATTTGAGGTTCTCAGTTAAGATGTCTCATCATACCAAGCTTGATGAAAATCTTGAGGGAGCTTATAACTTCCGATCTTGGAAGTATAGGATCTCCCTGGTTCTGGAAGAAAATGAGTTGGACTCCTATATCAATGAGGAGGTTGCAGTTCCAGAGGGAGATGAGGCAAAGGCCTTACATAATAAGAATTTGGTTATGGAAAAGAGGATCATTGCTTATTCTATCAAGGATCACCTCATACCACAAGTGTCCTCCCTAAAGACACCTAAAGCTATGTTTGATTCCCTAACCAAATTGTTTGAAGGAAAGAACATAAACCGGAAGATGACTCTAAGAAACCAACTAAAGAATGTGAAGATTTAGAATGCAGAAACAATCCAGTCTTACTTCACAAGAGTTTCTCAGATCAAGGAACAACTGGAAGCAGTAGATGAAGAAGTGGAAAATGCAGATATTGTGATGACTACCTTGACTGGTCTCCCTAGATCATGGGACTCCTTTATTCAAGGGATCTGTGCTAGAAAGAATTTAGTCAATTTCAACAGAATATGGGAAGAATGCTCTCAAGAAGAAGCTTGGATAGCAAATCGAGAAGAGAAGAATGGAAGTGAAGATCAAGCTCTCATAGTACACTCCAAGTCAACCAAAAGAATATCTCATTACTCTAGAGGTAAGCGCTCTCACAAAGATAACACTAGAAAATATTTGTCTAGAATCATATGTTATACATGTGATGAAGCAGGACACTTTGCAAGAAATTGTCCTAAGAAACAGAATAAGAAAAAGAGCAACAAAAGAAGACATCATGCTCATACTGCAGAGGATGATGAGCCATCCAAGAAAAGAACATATGTCAGGATTCAAGGAATCCTTTGTGAGACTATCAGAACATGAATCACCTCACAAGGTGAAGGTAGGAGATGACTACCAATATCCAATAAAAGGTAGTGGAGAATATTCCTATAAGCTAGACTCTGGAAATTCTATGACAATGAAGGAAGTATTGTTTGTACCAGGACTCAAGAAGAACCTCCTCTCCATATCTACATTAGATTCAAAAGGAATGAGAGTTGCATTCATATATGGTCAAGTCATCATGTGGCCAAAAGGAAAGACTATCGATGATGCGATGGTGATTGGAGAACAAGAAGGAGGATTGTACAAATTAAAGGGCCATCTAGAACAAGCCTTGGTCCATGACACAGTAGAGCCAAGTGAACTTTGGCATAGAAGGATTGCACATGTGCATTACAGAGCACTACCTCTTGCAAGCAAAGCTATTGAAGGTCTTCCAGAAATCCAAGCAAAACATGATGGGGTCTGCAAATGAT